>WAAE01023889.1:146517-251964 GCA_013400495.1 Nicator chloris
TCCCGCCCCGGCGGCGGGCGGGGCGCTGAGGCGGCCGTGCCGGGGGCGCTCGGGGGTGGGGAATTTTCCTTTGGGCGTCCCGCAGCCTCTCGGGCTCGCCCCGTCCATCGCGCACCCCGCCTGTGCTCGCCGTCACCCCTCAGCTCAATCCCTCTGTCCTCAGAGGGCATCCGTCCCTCAGAGCACGCGGGCTGCAGCGCGTTGTTTGCTGTAATGGGTGTGCTCGGCGCTTCTGCCCCCATCGCCGGGACTCCTAAGGACGCGTTACTTAGAGAGACCTCTGGGAAGCGAAGTGCGTTTCGCAAAACCGAGATTTACTCAGGGGCGTGTGATCAAAGTACTGGAAGCTAAATATCCCGCCCCTCAAAACAGATAAAGGACCTACGTGTCGCTCCTGAAAGCCTCAAAAATCAACCTGTGTTGCCAAAACCGTGGGACATCAAATTAGTAGTGTGATTTTGATTCGGGGTTAGGGTTCTTTCGTAGCTGGGGATGTTTATCTCTGGGACCTTGGCAGCCCCCCCGTGCGATTGCGAGGACCGGGCAGCTGCTCGCAGCCGGAGTGGAGTTTTCAGCTCGTGGTCCCTTTCCAGGAGAAGAAACATGAACGAGGCCATCGAGTGCCTGCGTTAGCTGCAGCAAGGTTTTGAAGTGCTAGAATCACAGTCAGTTAGGCTGGAAAAGACCTTTGAGACCATCGAGTCCAACCTTTGACCAAACAGCACCTTGTCAGCTAGACCAGAGTGCCAATTTCAGCCTTTCCTTGAACACTTCCAGGGACAATGACTCCACCGCCTCCCTGGGCAGCCCATTCCAATGTTTAGACACCCTTTCTGTTAAGAAATTCTTCCTTATGTCCAACCTGAAATTCGGGAGAAGAGACCAACCCCCACCTGGCTAAAGCCTCCTTTCAGGCAGCTGTAGAGAGTGATGAAGTCCCCCCTGAGCCTCCTTTTCTCCAGGCTAAACACCCCCAGCTCCCTCAGGTGCTCCTCACAGGACTTCTGCTCCAGACCCTTCCCCAGCTCCGTTGCCCTTCTCTGGACCTGCTCCAGCAGCTCAGCATCATCCTGAGTTGAGGGTCCCGAACTGGGCACAGCACTGGAGCTGTGGCCTCCCCAGTGCCAGAGAGACAAGACAAGGCAGCTGCTGAGGTTATGGGGCCTATTTTCAAATGCACAGAACATCCCATTATTTTAATCTTGCCCCACACTTTTGAAGTAGCCATGGAGAAGGCACACTCTTGCAGAATGGGCAAGGCGTTTGCCAAACCCAGCTCATAAATTTGTGTGGTTTTTGTTGGGTCAGTACAAGTCCTAGCAAATCTTGAAATAATTCCGCTCAGCAGCAGGTGGCAGGCTGGTTCCATTTTTGGTCATTTGGGGCTTCCTCAACTCAAATACATCTTTACTCGATAAATGGCACTTGTCTCGGGATGAGAGCTGTTCGGTGGTGTTGGGAGCTAACCAGTATCACACGGTTCAGGAAACAGCTACTGAAATTAAACCTCGTGTAATTTTCCATCATTCATTTCTGGCCATGTCAAGATGTATTACATAGCTATAGTGGTGCTCTGAAGAAGCTTGAAGCTACAATTTATTTTAGCACTAATTTATAGTACAGAAGATGTACAGAATGTTATCAGAATGGTATGTCAATGCTAAAAATGGCTAAACAAAATTAGTTTCTGAAAGATTTCGCTGCATAAAAATACAGCATAAAATCAACACCTGTCCTGAAAAACAATAAAATGAATGTTCTTCCCTAGTAAAGTTTCTAAACCCCATATATAGAGAGCTTCTTATACACAGAGATTTTCTTAATGGTGCCTGTTTCTAACATAATAGGTTATGGTGAGATCAGGTGTAAATAGCACATAAATATTTAGGTCAGTGGGAATTGAATGAAAGAATTTAATTTGAGATTATTCAAAACACAAATGAAATTTAAAGTGTAGGTTGAGCATGACTGCTAATGACTACAACAATTATTACGTGGTGACACATCCAAAGCAAACCAAAGATGACTAACCTATTTTTTGAGTTGGACTTTCTTACTCTAACAGCCTTTTTGTCTTTTAACTGCCCTTCTACATCCACCTGCACTTGCCAAGTGACTCTCTATGCTGCAACTCAGTGTTGTAAAGCACACAAGTGACTCATGACTTAAATATTTAATTTAAAACACTTTATTCTTTCATAAACTGAATGATAACCTTATTTTCCCTTGTCTAGAGACATAAAGTGTGTTCATTCCTATTGGCAGAATCTCTTTCTTGCCACTGAAAATGAAAGCAGAATTTAATCATTTATAGCTGCTAGTGTCAGTCAGCTAAATGGAGGACTGTGGGTGTAATGAAATTGATTAATACATCATTAATCAATAATACATAACTAGGCACTTATCCAAACCATGATAACCTAAACATTTAATTCTTTAAGCTGCAATAACATCAGAAAAGGTAGCACACATAAAAGATAAAAGGGAAACAGGTTTGGAATTGGCTTGGAATTATCTGAGATAGCAGAGCCAAAGTAATTAGTACCCTGCTAGCATACAGCATCTCTTGTTTTTGTCTGTGACTATGAGTATTACTGTGCTTGCATTTTGTACTGGTATCTTTACATTGCTCAAGTGAATTACTCACTGACATAAAAGGTCACATGAGAAGGAAGCCAAACAGGCATTGTTAACGTATTTTATTGCAAAATATATTGCATTGTGCCTGTGTTTCTTCATGAAAAGCAATGCTTTTGCTCTTCAAGCTGCATTAATTTTCTGTGAACGATGTGCTGCTCTTGGAAAGTCAGCTCAGTCTGTCCTGTGTGCCTGACCTGTCAGTGGAATTACAGATCAGAAGCACACCTTGTTACGTGACTTTCTCAAAAAAAAAGGGGGAAATGCAAAGTAATGAAAGGTCAATTTTACAGAGCATGGAGGTCCATATTTGCATGGCATTATGACATGAGGATGTAACATACAAAGAATAAGTGAAGTTTTCGTGTGGGTTTCATTTGGCCTAAACTGATAGAAGATGTACTTAAAACACTTGTCTGATAATATCTTTACAGTATATCAGATTCAGTGTGTACTTCCAGCTTGCTGATGCACCATCCCTTTTTCCAGTTGTAATAGGAAATGATTGATGTTCGGGAAAGAAGTTACAAGTTGGGTCATTTCAGCTTTTCTAAGATATCATCTCGAGTTTTTTCAGAAGCATGAATACTTCCAGATGGAGAGGAGGGCTGTGTTAATGGAAAGGACAATTTA
Source organism: Nicator chloris (assembly GCA_013400495.1). Taxonomy (NCBI): domain Eukaryota; kingdom Metazoa; phylum Chordata; class Aves; order Passeriformes; family Pycnonotidae; genus Nicator; species Nicator chloris. The sequence goes on from WAAE01023889.1 coordinate 149,788, forward strand.
CTTATACATTCACATAACCTTTTCATTATGAAGATCAGGAGATGTGGAAAAGCTTGGCCCCATTTCCTGGCCAAAACAGCATCACTGTGCTGTTTACATTCTACCTGAGAGAAGAATGCAAATGTTGGCACTATTAGTGTTCACAACTTAACTCCTTGTTGAAGTCAGATGGAAAAAATATAACACTCCGAGGTAAAAAAAAATTATAAAGCTGTTTGGCATCAAAGGGGGATGCAGGCTTTCATTTTGGCATGGAGGCACAACAGGCAGGCCTGTCTCCAAGCAGACCAAACACTGTCCCTTGTAATCATGAACAGGCATCCCCAGCTGACAGCAAGGAAAAGGCTTACGGGGCTGAAAATAGCAAGAGGAGCGGCTGAACTTGGAAATCCGAGTTCAGATGTGTCCTGCTTCTGTGGTTTTTCATCCTGCTAAAGAAAGAGTGTTCTGCAGAGGTGACATGGTTTTGTCTGCAAAGATATACAGAAACTGCAAGACAATTATGAAGGAAACAACCAACTGCTGTTGCTCGCTCCAAATATAAAGGGGTTTTTTAAGATTGTGTTAGTGATTGTTTTTAGGATGATGTCTTCTGGATTCTAGTCATAACTTTGATTTGTTGTGTAACCTCAGCTGTGCCTGCCCTAATTGTTCTTCTACAACCTGACTAGTAGCTGTGTTAAGATAGACATTTTTGCCTGAAAAAGCTTGCAAGTTTTTAAATAGCACCAAATACGTGCTTTGTGCTGTCACTGAGCATGGCACATTTGGGGCACGACAGAGTAACTAATAAACAGTCCCAAATATTGTTGTCTCGGGTTTATTACTCTTTAACTGAGAAAGGACAATGAGGTGACAATGAGACAAAGGTTGGTCAGTTTAAGGACAGTTGGAAAAATAAATAAGACATCTTGAGCAGCCTAATCAAGAGTTGTGGTATTTGGATGAGCTTTCGTTATTATGATCCCTAAATATGGTTAGAGATGAGGCAAAAATATGCAGGTATCTGCACCAAAATGCGAAACCAAGCAGAAATGAGGAATGGGTTTCAGTCTGCAATATTTCTCTTTGTACCAAAGCCACAAATGTGCCCAGAAGCCAGTTCAAGATCACAAGCTGCATATGGTAATTGGATTCTGTTTTCCTCACTCAACCAAGTATCCTTGATTACAGGGGTGGTGGATGCCCCATCCCTGAGAACAGTGATTGTCAGGTTGGGTGGGGGGCTGAGTTACCTGATCTAGTTGAAGGTGTCCCTGCTCTTTGCAGGAGAATTGGTCTAGATGAGCTTTACAGGTCCCTTCCAACCCAAACTATTTTATGATTATGCTTTGCACTCCATCTCTACCCTCCTCGGCCACAACCTGTGCTGAGAACAGTACCCAAGTAGCTGCCACGGAAGCAAATTCATAGCTCCACCCTGCAGCCTGGGCTCAAAGGCAGGAGCCCCAGCCAGCAGCTTCACTGGGACCACTGATGAAAAGCTGAAAGGATCGGATCTAGCCATAGCAACCCAGCAGACGCAGCACTTGTACCTCCAAAGAATAATTTGTCACTTAATCGTTGTCTCTCAGGAAGCCTGCCTGCCCAGGGGGAGGGCAGCCCTGTGCACAAGCAAGCTTTTGATCTCAGTGAAGCTCAGAGGGCTTTGCTAAAAGGCATTCATAAAGGACTGAGCAGCAACTAATTAATGACTCGAAATTATATCAGTCCTGGTTTGCAGGCTTGTTTTAATATATGAAGACAAGCTGTAAAGCTGGAATGGTGAACTGGTGTTTATTTTGGGACAGGACAACGTAGTCTCCCCCTCTCTACTGATGGTGATTTTCTGTCAGCCTTCTAGGTTTGCATTCCTGTGTTTTTTAGAGGTACTGTCAATGTCCTGCTTTAAAGCAAAGTTGTAAAAATCACAGGACAATTTACCCCACCAATTTCCACATGACACCAGGGTGATTGTCATGTGCCTCTGCAAGCAATGATTTGCAGCCATTACCATTGAGAAATTGCTGCTGGGAACCGAAAGCAGTATTCCCTGAAGGATTTGAGGCCAGAAATCCCTGTCAAGCTGAGCATTGTGAGCTATAGGTTGCAGGCAGATACACCCCTCTAACATCCTTTCTCAAAACACACAACAGGAAGTGCAGCTTTGTGCTACCAGATTGGTTATTCTAGTGATTTTCTAGCACAAAAAAATGCTAGAAATGGATCAGGTGCTAATTTTATCAGCTTTGTTTTAAAATCAATTCATGGAGAGTGCAGTCTCACCTTCCCATCCAGAGATGGAACTGCACAATATGTATTCAGATAGCTGTGAATCCACTGGTGTAGGCTTTGGGACTGGTAGCACTGTTCTAAACACATGAATTTGAACACAGACTGTGCAGCCAACCTCAGCTTATTTGGTATTCACAAACTGCAACAGCATATTAGGCATTAATTATATATGACTAATTATATTAATTATAATGAATGAGAATTACATTAGGTTTGAGAACTATTTAAAGGGAACTAGAAATTAAAGCAGCAGGATGTGGATCTGGCTGGTAGACTTGTTCTGCATGGCCTTGAGCAGCATGGGTTGCCATTCATTTCTAATTTTCAAAAGACAAGGTGAAGGTAATGGTTATGTACCTTCTTTGTGAAGCCAGTAAGATCCTGTTATAAACAGAAATATTAACTGTAATTTCAAATCTTCCAGTACTAGTTTTAAAATCATGGGATCATAGAATGGTTTAGGTTGGAAGGGACCTTAAAGATCATCTAATTCCAACTCTCCTGCCATGGGCAGGGACACCTTACACTAGACCAGGTTGCTCCATATCCCATCCAACCCAGCCTTGAATAGTGACAGGCATGGGGCATCCACAGCTTCTCTGGGCAACCTATGCCAATGTCTCACCATCCTCACAGTAAAGAATATAAAAGTCATTTTATAACACTAAATAGTTCTGACCACTTCATCCATAAAAGGAGGAAAATCCTGACAAAATCTGTCTTAAAAAGAGGTTAGAAGCTACAAGAAAAAAAGAAAAAAAGAGAGAGAATTCATTAGAGAGTGATCTAACCAACTTCACTTCTGCCTCCACCTTGCCAGCTGCAAAACGGGAATAATCACAACAGCTCATTTTGAGGGGATTTGTTAATGTTTATAAGACACTTCATATGTGTGAAGCAGTACAGACAGTTTGCCAAACATAGGTGGATAGCTGGGAGCTTTGTCAATTCAGCAAGTGACTTAGTCCTTTCTTCTTCACAGAGGCCCCGGGCCTACAGCAGGCCTAGACAGGAATTAATTCCAGGTATCAAGGTCTGTAAGCCAAAAGGGCAGGACATCTCCCAGGAAAGTTGTTTATGCTGTCATGGAACTGCATGCAAAAGGCATAGGAAAGTGAATGGAAAAAATAGTCCATTTTAACAAAAAATGTTGTGCTGAAAGAGCTTGGCACAGTTTATACCTGCATTTCCTCACACCGCGACACAGACACACTCATTTCTTAACTCACAAGTTTCGTAATCCCAACATCCTTCCATTCTGCCAATCACTCCTCAACACTCGGCTGCATCCACAGCAGCAGAGGAAGCACCGAGGCCCACACTCTGCCTGTAAGGCCTGCTGACACAGAATTAATTGCTAATTTCAATTATTAATTTCATCATCACCAAAAAAGAGGGTGGTTTCAAGCAGTTTGCTTAGTGGGAATCGTGTGTGCTGTGTGCTAACTTCCTAACAGTGCCACAGAAAGGATTGAGAGAAATATAAGTTGATCTAAGCCAGAAATCATGCTTGGGATGTTTCTAACAATTAACAGGACAGAGTCGATCATCAGAGCCCTGGAAAGTTCTGGTTTCTTCTGAATCTGCTTTTTATCCTAATTCTGATTCCTTAGCTGACATTCTGATTACCTTCCTTGTTGAGCTGGAGAGCTTGTCACAACTAGTAATGGAAGGCATCTTTTCATCACAGGTACTTCCATAAGAAGCATAGCTAGCACCACTGAAAAGAGTGTTAAACTATAAAATCTAGCAATTTAGGGATAGCATTGGGAAAATAAGCCTGTCAAGCGCCATTTTCATTTCCACCTATCTCTGCCTTCTCAAAGTTGGAAAAGTGGGTCTCAGCTTTTCCAGGTTTGGCTGAAACACCATGTAAAACTTAATTGCACAAGTGACAACACTGGTTGCATTCAGAGGCTGCTGTCATTGCCTGGATGGCATCTGACAATCTGCAAAAGCCTTTAGTTTGCAAGATGTGATTAACTGTGAAAGGCAGAGTTATTAAAACAGACTGGAGAAGGCTGTGAAACATTTCTCTAGAATCTGTATATACACCACTTCCATGTCTGAAGGGGGGGCCACTTCAGAAACACTTGCTTACATGTAAATCCTTTTGTAGGGACATGCAGAACCTAAAATTGTTTTCCTCTATTAGCTTTTCTTTTGGACCTGTTTATTATTCTGTAGCTACTCCACCAACTCTTTGATCTGATGAAAAAAAGCACCTTTCTGGCAGTCAGCAGACCTGGTTTCTATTTACATTCTGCTATTAGAGTGATTTGGCATAAATTTGTCGGCAATGACTCAGACCAGGGAATTGTTCTGCCTGAAAACTAACCTAGTGAAAACCTCACAATGTTAGTTTTCAGCTAAATCCATGACTGCCTTAACCAGGTGACCACACACATTCTCCCCAGTGCCTGTAGCCAGGGAAGGCAGGAACAAGCAGCTGGGGACAAGAGGAAGGAGTGGTGCCCCGGGCTTGGCAGCAGCCCTGCCTCATCCCTCAGGAGCTGTTTGTGGAGCTGCAATGATTAATTTTAAAGCAAAGATGTGGTGCACACCAGGGTTTGTGGTGCAAAATGTACTAGTTGGAGCACTCCCAAGGGGAAAATACATCAGAAAAGGTAACGTGTGCAGGACACGAGTTTTAGCTTGGACTAGGCCAGTCCTGTGGGACAGGTGACAGGTCTGGGGACGCCTGGGGGAAATCTCCTCCTTCCATGTTGAACGTGGTGACTGCAGCTGTGACCAGCACAGGCACATGGGCCTGTGCAGACAGAGCAGAGAGGCACCTTCCCCCAGCCTCCAAGCCAGGAAAGGCTGCCCTAGGAAGAGCAGTGTCACCTGGTGTGCTGCGTCACCCCATTGGCGCTGTGCTGGGGTAAAGCCCTGTTGTCCTGGGCATCACCTGTGTCAGCTCTGAAACACAGGCTTTCCACTGGCCTCACAAAAACCTCCACGGATTTCCACTGCCCAAGAGGAACAAATAGGAAAGGCATTAAGTGCGTCTTCCCTTTGGCACAGCAGCATGTTTTAGTAACCCCTGCCCCAGCAAACTCTTCCTTGCCAAAGAGAACAATGCAAAGCATTTAACATTCTTCTGATTAATATTTATGGCTACGAGCCACCCATTGTTTTTACTGCATAGCTGCTAATCAATAGGGGCTCCAGAAAACAGCAGGACAAGCCAGGGTAAACTGTGGAAGCCTTGGTTCTTCAAAAACTAGGGAAAATGACGAGAGGTCTTCTCCCTCACCTAAGTTTTTGCGGTTTGTTTTAAAAGCAGAACTTTTACTGGGGTTCATAAATCTACACTTAAGTGTCTCAGTGTGCTGACACAGATTTGGAAGTGTTTATCTTAACACTTGTGCAGCCTCATTAGTGTGGAATGTTTATACTCGCTCTTGCATTCTCACTTACCTGTACGGTTGCATATAACACTGTACTAATAACCCCACTGTATCTCCAACACTGTTTCACTGTAATTGCACCCCAAGGTGCTGTTTTCCAGGGATTTCTACATTTTAGCCTTTGAAAGACAAGTAGGCCTTGTTTTACTCAGAAGTTGATGGGAAAGTATATACCGTGAAGTTTGGTCTTATTCTAATTCAGTGCCTGATGGATTGGTTGGGGATGGTGATCTGGAAACCTGAGCAGGGTTATACTACATTTACTCATGAGGACAAGGCAAACATTAAACTGTAATTCCTGAAGACCTGGGCACTGATGCTTCCTTGTCTTGTGCTTTTCTTTTCTTCAGACTAAGAAAATAATGTGTATTAAAACTGATAATTTTATGTGTATATAAGCAGCAGTACATCTTTACAGTATGATAATTGCAGTGGTAGTAATAGAAGTTGCTAATGTTACATTTCTGTGATAAAACCACACTGTAAATTTTATATAAAATGTACCCACTCTGTAAAATTTTATATATATGAAAAATACACTGTTTACAAGATTATGTGATCTGAGGGTAGTGTGCATTGTAAGTGATGATGATTTCCCATCCCTTCACAGATTTGTGCCTCAGATTTACATACTTTCATAGTGCTTGGGAATGGAGTGTGCACTGACACAAGCAGAATCCAACATCTTTCTGTGTGCTCTGCTCTAAAAGGCAATGTAGGAAATGCTCTATCCTTTTTACACATCAATCACAGAGGCAATAAATCTTCCCTCAGATCCCAGAATTTCTTCTCCTTCACACTCAAGTGAGGTTTTATTCAGCAACAGAGGCGCTGGCATAACAAGATCCTTATGAGACTTTAGATACCCCCACACACAGGGGAGAAAAGGAGCACCAGATAAGCAGACAACTCCTGGCAGATGGGAGCCAGGATAGAGGTAGGCATGGGGAAATCATTGGAGGGAGTGAGGGACTGGGAAGGCAAAACCATTCCAGATTATCAGTGGTCATGTAGGAAGAGGGTCTCCAGGCTCTGCTGGAGAAAGGAGGAGTGAAAGGATCCAGAAGAAAGAGAAAATCAGGAGAAAGGATCTCCAGGCGGCAGGGGGGGATGTCCCAATTTTACTGTGACACTGGACTTGCATCCTTTAGCAACAAAAGCAGCTGTTCCCTTGAGACATCCCCCCAACAGGCACTAGTTCAGTCTTTGCCATAGATAAAATCTTCAACGAGTGTTAAATGAGTGTTAAACTTCATTCTTCCTCCCCCTCCATCAAAATCCCTGCCTTCAAAGCACAAAGCTCATGTATTTTACTCTGATACTTAACAGGCAGGCCAGAAACCAGGCAGAGGTGATGGTTATTACACACACGCACGCCCCCCAAAATACAAGTGTGGGGAAAGACCACAGACAGCTGGGATCACATCCTTTTACATCTTTATTTGCCAGTTAAGATCCTTTTATTCCATCAATGCAAATATGCAGAACAGCAGGAAACCATGTTTTAAGCAGCACATACCAGTTGGCTGAGAATAAACTAACTACATTCCCCAAGCAGTGTAAAAGTAACAATGCACATCATCTTCCAAAAGAAGAAACAAACAGATATTGCAGCCGAGAGGCACAGCAGGCAGCTTCCGTACAAAGTAGTTTGGCTATTTAAAATGCTAGAACCAGTCCTTGCCCATTTCTCCAACCCCACCCCCATAAGTCCTAGTATAATTTAACCACTTTTTTTTTTTTTTTGCTATCTACATAATATATAAAATATAAACTCTGTTTACTTATAACACTTACTTTTCTTGATAAATAGCTCTTTAAAATATCTACTGTACATATGTCCATGCGTTGACATTATATATATATAGCATTTATATATATGTATGTATGTCTGAAAAACAATAAATATATACTTAATATTGACACAGCAACAAACTGAACATTTTCTCATTTTCAAAATCAAATAAATGCAAACCAGTGGGAGAGAAACAGTGAGTGCTGCTCAGCACAGCACAGCAGGGAGCTTTGATTCCTGCCCTGGCTGGGCACACGGCGTGCCCCGTACTTGAGCAGCCGTGGTGTTCACCCAGCCTGGAATGGACCTGTGTTAAAAGTCACTTCAAGCTGTAGTTAGCCACCCTGTGTGCCATGTGTAACACAGACTGAGCAGGAGCTCAGTGCGTAACCAGGGAGGCTCGCCTCCAGGTTTGCAATGGAATGAGAAACTGAGCAGGGAAGTGAGTCCAATGGCTGATATAAAAAAAGGAAAACAAATAATGGACAGCACGTGGCTGGAAGGTCATAAATAAGCAAGGTAAACAAGTCAATAGACTTAAGTGCTTTTAAAGACGATGGCTGGCATTGCTGCAAAAAGTGTCTTGATTATCTGTTGCCAACTCCATGGAATGAATCCTTTTTCCCACTGCCACAAGAAGACACAAATGAAACCCAGAAGGCCAAATTCAAATGCTAAGAATGGGGTCACTGTGAGGCTGCAGGTTCAGAGCTGAGCCTGCCCAAGGGCAGCTGAATTCACTGAACATCCTTAAACCAAATGGATCAGATTTTTAAAGTATGGATTTAAAAATAAAAAACAACAAAAATCCCCCCATACGCAGCCCCAAACAGTTAATTTCACACATATCTAAACATAATAAAAGTGAGATTTTTAAAACCTTTCGTTTCAAAACAGCATTCTTTAAAAATGGAATAAAAAATAAAATAAGCCCAAAATAAAAAAGTGTAAATAAATACCCTTATACAAAGACGTGTTCACTTTTGGATTGACCATAGCCATTCTGTTTATTCATTTTACTCAAAATGCTGAATAAAAGCTATTTCGGTCTGACCTGCGCTGACACCCTTCTTTCCCCAACCCCAAGGCCTTGATCTGACAGCTTCAAAAAAGACATTACTTGTTTGGACTGTGGCTTCATACACTGATTAAGTCATGAGGTTTTGACATCAGTTCATGAATGCAGCATTGTGTGTAGTCCCATTTACTTAAAAATTTCTTCTTTTCATGAGCAAATGGAAGTGGGCAGTTAAGGGGAAATTATTTTTATTGGACAGACTTCACCCAGCAGCTCAAGAAAGAGGAAATTTTAAAGCAGATAAGACTGCCAAATATTTTTCAGTCACACTTCATCTCTAAAATTTACAAACTTCGCTCCCCACAAGTAACAACTTCAACAACAACAAAAAGAAACTGCTGTCCTGAATAATTCTGCCATTTCACAACTAGCCCCAGATATCCAGAGATCACTGCAGAGGTCAAAAGTCCAGTGTTGAGGTTCATGCATACTAAGGGTACATCACTGGGCCACGGGAACATCAAACCAGTGTGGATAGTATCTGCATAAAGCCATAACTCTGGCTTGTAAATACAGAACTTAGCAGTGAATAGACTTCATAATGAGTGATATTTTATCCTGAAGGATATAAATAAAACTCAAATAGAAAAATTCCCAGCAACAAGAAGTTCTGTCATCACTCATTTCTGACTCTCTGCAAAAACAACATCAAGATACTATGTTTACCTTTACCCATTAAATAAAACATGCCTTTTCTTGGTAGATCAGTGAGTAATTTTAAATTGTCTGGGTCTATTCATTCCCCGTTTGTATGCACACAAAAATAAACAAGAAATTGAATTGTCCTTGTGCTGTGACCACATGCAGCAGAAAAGCCTCCTTTTTTTGAATGGATAAACTTCCAGGACAGCTGTTCACTTGTACAGTCACTTTTTTCAAAGTTATGGAAAAGAAGGGAACACTTAGTACAAAGTGGATAGTGCCTCTGATTGCCCAATGCTGGCTGGGCAGGGATTTCTTGTGCTTCCAGCCAAAGCAAAGGATGAGCTCCAGAGCAGCCCATCCTGAGCCGAAACTCATGGAGGCATGGCCCGACTCTGTGCCGTCTTGGCTGCATGGGTAAGGTCCCATCGTCTCTACTTGGTGTTTTCTAACTACACAGCTGAAGTACTACGGATTTAACAAATGCATGCTACTAAATATAGGAAACCCCAAGCTCCTGCAGAGTTCTTATGCTTCCATGTAGGACTTCACTGAGATCAGCACTGAGGCTGTGCATATCCAGCAGGAGTATGGGACAGATCCTGCTTCCCCAAGGACGGGGTCCCTTCTTGAGCAAGGCTGCTGCTATCACCCTAAGGAAGTGCAGCCCTCACCCTCCACCACCAGCATATCCTCCCTGTAGGGCAGGCACAGAGGAACCAGCCTGCAGACACCTCCTGCTGCAGTCACCACCCTCCCTTTGGGCACATTGAAGGAGTTCAGTTGTGCCCTGCTGTCACAGTGCAGGGTTGCCCTACCCCTGGTGTGAACCCCAATGCAATTCCTATGGGAAATAAGACACCCTCTCCCAGCTGACTGTCCCAGCACTGCAACAGAGCCCTGCAGAGCAGCAAAGCTCCCCCTTTGGCTCTTTTCGTCTTTGGCAACAGACGACAACGATCGGTATCCTGTGTGCACAGGCTGATGGCAAAGGAAAGAGCCTCTCTAACAGCAGCCCTGGGACAGAGGAATGAAATCTCTTACCTACTGTATGAACAAGTTCATTTGGGAGCTACTGTACATTCCAGCAGTAACTGCAGTTTGGCTCTCAGGCCTGCACCAATTTAGCAGCATTCATCCCAAACCCTGTGGCACAGCATTAAAAGTGCAATTCCAAATACATGTTTCCTGGGATAGTACCGATTCTGAATTCAATCAAGTACGTCTCTGCTATCTGCTGCCCAAATTCCTAAACCCAGCTTGAACTCCAGAGGCTATTTAGGACAAATTCAATGCACTTTCAACTGTACCAAGGGAGCAGATGGTTGGATGCTGTCAAGAAAAATCCCAGACTATAAAGAAGCTATTTGTCAGAATAACAAGACACATTCAATAGATAAACGAATTCTTTCCTCCTCCAAGCCAAGTTTAGTATGTTTACACTTGACACTGCAGCATCTTCACCTCCCAGAGAATGGAAAAACTGCTGTACAATCCTGAAGGTATGCAGCTCCTGCTGCCATCCCAGTTAGGTATCATAAATGTAGCACCTCTGTTGCCTTTAGAAGAGGAGGTCCCACCCTGTCCCTGCTCTGTCTGGGCCTGCACAAGGAGCTGTACAAGATTCAACCCATTTGCAAGCCAGTACGGACAGCAGCATCAGATGTCTGCGTAACCAAAGCACTGGATTTTCTTTCTGCTGCATCAGTAGGTCTGCACAGAGGATGGATGATGCCTGTCACCTAAACCTTTGGATCTGGGACAGAAAGTTTGAGCTCAGTAGTACTATCCCTACTCGCTGTGTCTTGCCTCTTCACTGCAGGGGCAGGGAAAAGGATTCCAGCTGGCATCACAAAACCCAGAAAGACAGGGAAAAGAAGAAAACACAGAGAGGAAACACAGCTAACATTTGTGAACCAAAACAAAGTGCAAAGACATGAACAGCAGCTCCAGCACAATCACCAAACCACTGAGATGCAAGATTCACAAACATTTTGGTCCATGTTTGGTTCCACTTTTGGATGATGTTTAACTAGACATGGTTAATTATCCACCAGGCTTGAATTCATGACTTGAACTAGCCACTCTTTGCTTCACTGTATGAAAACTCTCTTGGTCCCCGTGGGGGTAATTCTATTTTTCAGGAGATAGATAGGTGATTTCTTGACCAAGTCCTCTCTTCTGTGTTACTTACTTTTCAGGGCAGGAACTGGATAGCATGGTATATACCATGACAGTTGCAATGGGAAATTCCTATTGGCACAAATACTACCTCTGGAATTCTCAGAGAAACCCATTTTAAAGAAAAACAACCAAACTTGTCAAGGGCTGCTTCCAAGAAGGAATGATGAAGCCTTGCCTGAGCTTTTAGCAGAAACAGCCCCAGAGAGAGTTGCTAGAACTGGCAGAACAACATGGATAGAAACAATTCTCCCCTAGGGTGCGGTTTTGCAGTGTTACATTATTCTTTCATCAGTCACACTATTACACTTTGGGGACTGTTTAACGATAGGTCACACATATGCTCTTGAAATATTAAGCACATATGAATAATCTCGGGCTGGGAGTCAAGTTTTCCAACTTCAGCCACATCAAAATTTAGAAGCCAAAATACTCTGCAAAGGAGGAAGACAGGCATTTCCAGTGGGCACCTCTTTCTATATTAATCCTAGGGTGAACTGAGTCAGCCTTTGGAGAGCTCTCTCTGTATTGACTGCTGTGTTCTTGCTGATCAGAAGAAGACATCTGACTCTGAGCTGACTAAAGCCAGATAAGATGAACAACACTATTGATGCCCTCCTGTTCAAAAACATATTTTCTCTTTAGATTTACTGCTCATCCCAATGTTCTCTTATTTCCCCATGTCAAAATTAACAAAAAAACCCCTGATAAGGTTTTTCTCAAGTTTAATATGATTTAGTGCTATATGCTTGTATTCTACTTTTTTACTATCTGAAGACCTAGCGCTGTAAACACATCAGCACTGGAGCAGCTTTACACAGAAAAACAGTATCCCTGTTTACTGGGATAGATCATGTGCCTTTCACTACATTCTTTCAAGAAGATATTCTCAAAAGAATAATAATTTCAAGACTGCTATCTAAAATACTAAAAAGAGGAACAGGACAAACAGAGCAAAAGTGTTTATCCACCCCTGCACTGGTGACAGGGAACGATTAATACAGTACCAGTAGCTGGCCACTTTAAGGAGGTGAGGAGGCTGGGGCTCCTATGTAATTTTTTTTCCTTGTAAATAGATGGGAAATTTTCTCATCCCTTTTGTTTTTCACTCACACTCACCACTTGGTGGAGGTGAGGACTTCTGGGCTGAGGGATGTGAAATTACTTGGTGTGCATCTCTCAAGTGCGAGTTCACAGTGGTTTAAAAGAACACTGTTCATCTAAACATCGCATGGTTTTGGGTTATATTCCTACTGTTCCCCACCTAAAACCAAAATGCACGATAAATTCACTCAAAAGTCAGTCCCAAACACAGGAAATTTTGTGCAAATCTTTGTAAGACTAGCCTGAGTTCGGCTGTATAATAAACCCCATATCATTACTGTGTCATGCCACCTGCCATCCACAAAGGTTTTCCACCACCCATTTTATTGGCATACCCATAACACTGATGCTTACCAGGAGCTCACAGAAGACCCTCCCTCCCCAAATACCTGGGTGTATGCACTGTGGTTGAGGACTGCTTTATTTTAAAAGCCACACATTTTCCTATTTAATTATGCTTTAAAAAAAAACAAACCCAAAACAAAAAACCAAAACCAAACTAAACAGAAAACAACTACTAAACCAACACAGAGAAGCTACTAACAGGCTGTATGAAAAGTGAGCTGCCAAGATTTTCTGAATCCTGCAACACTTTCACACCAAGTCCTGTTATTCTGTGTGTTGGTTAGAGGTGTAGTAATACAGCATGGTGGTGTCAGCTGTCATGGTAGGAACCATTCATGTCAGACACTACAGAAAATTTTATGACATGACAGTACCTTCACAGCCCTCTGGCAGGTAAGGAAAATCTAAAAGGATCTTCCCAACCTTTCACAGTAAACACAATTGGATAATCTAAAGCACCTGCAAGCAGGGGATGAGCCTGTGATATATCTTTGCAATCAGCCAGCTAATACTGTTATTAGAACAGTTCAGTTTATCAGCTCTTAAGTCTCCTGTCCGTTTTGGGCATTTCAAAGGACCATATCAGTATGGCATTTAGCTGCCAACAGATTTAATTGATCCAGACGCTGTATTTCCTTCTCCTGTATCCTCAGCTGTTTCTAAGACACCCAAGCCCTTCACATGGGCTGAATTACCACCTCCTTCAAGAGCTGTCTGGTTCCTAATCTTTCCTAGGAGCTCAGAGGAGCTAGCAGTACAGAGACATCCTGCTCTTCCGCATGGCTTCACTGATCAAGTATGCCGGGCTCAGTTCAGGCTCCTCAGTCATGATTGAAATGTTCTGCCACTCCCCCAGCTGGTTTGACTTTTTAATGGTGTCCACCACACACAGGGCGTACAGACAGTCGTCAAAAGTGGCCGCCATCGTCAGGGGCCTCCCGTCCCAGGTCCTCCTGTCGTCCTGGTCCTCAAAGGCCTGCCGGACAGCCTGCACCATCTTAATGGTGCCCCGCAGGTAGGGGGATGGGATGTCACTGAAGGCTTTCTCCGGAAGCAAGGAGTTGCTGACTGGCGTGGAGTCCTTCAGCAGGAGCTCCCGCTGAGGAGAGCTGTTGCTCTGTCCGTAGAGATCGGTGCCTATCACAGTGAGCCGCCCCGCCGAGCCCACCACGATGATGTCCTGTTTGAACTCCCCCGGGATGTTGAAGTTGAGCGTCACCGTGCAGCACACGCCGCCTTCCAGGACCATCTGAAACGTACAGAAGTCATCGCTGGTGATCTGCCGGATGCCCTTGATGTGGTCCGTCTGCTTCACGAAGGTCTTGAGCAACCCGTGCACCTTCACGGCCTTCTGGCTGGTGAGGAAGGTCAGCAGGTCGATGATGTAGGTGCCGACCGAGTGCAAGCCCCCGCCTCCCATCAGGTCATCGCAGCTCCAGTTGTACTTCTTGCCCAGCAGGCTCCCACTGTGGACCTGCACCTCGCACACCAGCAGCTCCCCCACGTAACCCTCCTGGATCAGCTGCTTCATCTTCACGAAAGCAGGAAGGAAGCGCAAAACGTTCCCCATGATGCTCATGAGCTTTGGGTAATAATGAGCCGCAGTCATCATCCTAAAGGCATCCAGGGGAGTCGCCGTTCGGTCACAGATGACGTTCTTCCCAATGCCTGAAAAACAGTGGGGGGAAAACATCATCAACAAAATTTTATCGATGGAGTAAGCGGAAATCCTGAAGGCTGTTCTTAAAGACCAAGCCAAGGAGAAAGACCCTGAAAAGAATAACACCATATTGAAATGTTTTCAAGGCACAAAGACCCACTCTGGCATGCTTCTAAAATATATGTAAGAATTTCTTAAGCACCACACTGAAAATGTATTCCTTTTTATTTTCAAAATGCACTCCTGTCTAAAAAGTGCTGAAAGGTGAGGGCCTGAACAGAACAATGTAAGCTCCCTTCTGGGAGCAGGTATGAAACCAATCACCCACCTCAGCCATCTCTTCTGTGACAACCTGCCCATGCAGGGGCTTCTGTGAGCTGAATCTGAGGTTCCAATTCAAATCCCTGAAGAGTATGAATGACAAAAGTGCAGGTATTCAGTAACTTAACACAGGTACACTGAAAAGCCTGGCTTTGTCCTCTCAGTACTCTTGTCTCTCCCTCTTTCCTGCTCAGACTGTTTTAAGAGGCTCTGAGGAGAGGAGGAGAAGTAATGGGCTTGCTGCTTAATTTAAAATGAAGAAATAGCTTCTCACTCATAAATGCCACACTATTCTGCCAATGGCACTCAAGTGTTTTTGAAGCAGTTCTGCTGAAATGTCAGCAGCGCATCCATGGTGCCAAGGGAGAGTCCCGACTGCTCTAAAACAGGTCAAATGTAGCTGTGACAATCTGTTCCCTCGTGGAATTGTCCATATGGCACACTGTTTACTGAAGCTTGCATGACAGTCCCCTTTTATCTGGTCATCAAGGTGTGCAAGTGAATGCAGTGCAGGCTAAAAACCAGGCTTATTACTGATTTCTCCTCCTCAAATACTTCCATTCTGTACCCAGACACACATATAGTGACAGAATCTCTGGTTTCCTTCTCTAGCTGCATACGGACTTTTTTTATGCCTAATGATCAATATTAGGTGAGCTGTGGAACACTTTGGATATAAACTGTGACACTAAATATGATCATTGCCTGGAGAGCCTTGGGCTACAGCTGGGCCTGGCACTTAAAAGAGCTGAATTTGGGTCCTTGCTGATGGACTCCAGATGAATAAATGTGGTTACTTGCTAAATCACATTGTATTTTCATTCCTGTTCCCTTCAGGTAGATAAAAAAGCCCCTTTTCTCTGAAGAGCTGTTTGAGTATAAAATTTTACATTTTTTGGAGCTGTTTGGATGAAGTCATATAAATACAGACAGATGGCAGGGATCTATCTGAGCCCACTTACATGAATATTTAACAGCCTGACTGGAAGAAGAAGGGGGTCACAGTCCAAACATTCAATAACCAGCTTATCCACACTGCCTATTCCCAGTCTTTGTCTGCTGCTATTTGAGTAGCTGAAACTGGAGGGAGGGACGGCTGTCATTGCTGAAGTGGCAGTCACATGCAGTTAATGGACAAGAAGGGAAAGATCTATCTTCAAATCACTCCTATCTACTTTCTCCTTAATCAAGTAAGTAGAGACATACTTATTTTCCTCTTAAATTAGGCAAGAATCTTCTATTCAGTGGCCATGGTCTTCTCGTCTTACTTTTCTCTCTCATCTTTACACATGGCTCTTGGTGACTGAGTTGACATTTGCAACCTAATAGCATTTCTTTTCCTGTCCCTGAATAATTTTTTGCTGCAGAAAAGCATTCATCCACCTGTCCTATATTCCTCTAACTGGTAGCTCCAGCTATGCCACTTGATACAGATCACCAGTGTAATAGTCCTTGAATTACATGGGTTCTTTGTAGAGAGATTTTAGCCTGGGAAATTAGTTATCGAAGTAAGGGAAATCTCAGACAAAAAAACATCCCTAGAGTCAAACCTTCCTGAAATAGCAATTTTCCCCCCAAAGAACCAATATATACTACCTCATTATCTGACCTGCTCACCACTAATCCACAAAAGCATCACGTTCTGCTCCAGTTCAGCTTGCATGATTCTGCCTCACAGACGCCTGCCACATTTCATCTGAGGTCTGTCCAGGCACTGTGTCTCAAGACATGCAGCTCTACACAAGTGCTTGTTAGGAAAAGGATCTGTGTTCATGAGGAATTGCAGCCTGGGGACAATGTTTTTGCTGCGTGTTCCATGCCATGCATGGTGGGGGTCAGTCCTTCACTGTGTGGGGCAACGAATATTTGGGATTGCCAACATCTGAGTAGGAAATTATGATTATTAATACATAAGACAAGCTTATGTGTTTTTACATTCCATACATTCAAGAAAAATTGCCATTGGGATCAGTGTAACTGATGCACATGTGCAGAGGAAAGAGCCCTAAATATTTATATGGGGACAGGGAGAAGCTGAAGTCTTAAAATTACTCCTTCCACCATTTCAACATTTTTGGAAAGGTTGAAACCTTCTAATTTCAGCAAATCCAAAACGCAAATCTTCTGAGAGACTTTCTGTCTCTGTGCATATGCTGATAATATGTGCTGTGCTCTCATCCCTGTCAGGGATTTAAACAGATTTTTGCTTGATGCTCAGAAAGCTTTTATATGCTATTAAAGCTTGTGCAGTTCTTTCAGCATGACACTGCTCAGCACTTGAGTCTGTGTGCACTATAGATCTTTGTCTCCTCCGTAGCTGCAAATCTGCAAGCAGCCACATTAGCTTTCTGGAAGCAGGGAGAGAACATGAAAGGTTTGCTTAATTTAATTTAGAGAAATACTCTGGTGTGTTTATGCAACCAGAATGAGAAAAGGGCAGATCAAAACACCATTTTTCTCCTCTCTTTCCTCTGCTCCCTTCTTGAAAGGAGAAGGAAGAAAAGAAAATATGCTTCTCTATAGCAGCATCAGGCAGAGCAGAGAGCAGTGTGCGAGGAAAGTCTCCCTTCCCAACACTAAGTCTCATGGAATGGCATGCTCTGACTGCAGGTTATGTGGAGGGCTTCTCTGGGAACTGACCCCCTTCTCCTCTAGTCTGGGGCTGTGGTCTAATCCTCTCCACTTTTGGACAAGACTCTAAGGATGAATTGTTACTGTTTGTCATTCTACCAGCGTGTTTTGCTGTTTCGGATGTCTTTGAAAATCACACCACAACAGTCAGCAAAAACTTCATTAATTACATAAAAGCAGGGAAGTGCAGCCAGCTTGTTTCAGCAAGGAAGTGAAATGTATTTGTCCATGCTGATAAGCAACACAGTTGGATAAATCTCATCCTGTGAAAGAACACACACCCCTTCCACCTGCATCAAGAAATCTGGTATACTGTGCTACAGTTCTCAAATGGGCAACTTCTGAGCATTGATTTCTTGACTTCTCAGGTAAAATGCAGACAACTTATTTTAAATACATGTCAATCTTTTTGAGGGCTCCACACAGACTTCACCCCAGCCTCCCTGCTTGGCTGGGCTCTAGAGAGAGAGTGGTGCCAGCCAGGTGCTGACACGGTGTGGGATTTCTCTGACCTGGCACAGCATTGGGGAAGGCTCACTCCTGGCCAGCCCAAAGCTGAAGGTGGGGAACATATCTCCTACCAAGGCCCGTAAAGTGCATCCCCCAAGCCAAACCTTAACAACTTTGGTACCAGTCTGCATTTTTTTTTAAGAAGGTTGTTGAAGAACACTGATCTCTGAAGAAGCAGATGTCTAACCAACTCCCTAGAAGCAGCTGAGCAAATAGAAAAAAAAATTGTCTGGGCTGTCATTGGTGCTACCATTCAAGTGAAGATCTCTCTAGCACTTTATGTTGGAAAGTCAAATCATAACTGTGCTCTAATGGCTTGACACCCACCTAACAGTATTTAATTCTGTCAGGAAGCCATGTGATTTACTTGCAATCCTCAGTCTTCATTTTAAAAAGGGGGAGTCTTTGTGAATTGGAGATAAGCCCAGAAGTGAGTGGCAAGTAGATACAGGGTAGTAGTATTTACATTTTTTTCCATGTAAGTGCAAGGAAAGAGGGAGGAGCTACAATAAGAATTTAATTACCGACTTTGCAATTCCTGGAATTTGCATCTCTTCATTTTACAGATAATTCAAGCTCCTTGGCTACCAGCAGCCCACATTTTCTTTGTCCCTGTATCATCCCTGTGCTGCACACACAGCCTGAAAATGAGCAGAACTCCTGGGCTCACAGCATAGGGAAGGTAGAACGGCTGTAACAAGCACAGGCATCATCAGTTCTGAAACCTGCAACCTCAGGTTTTTTTTCCCATCTGCTCTGATCGTTTCAAATAAGGAGAGAAACATTTTCACATAAAAAAACTCCAACTAATTAAAAAACCAAGTGTCCATCACTGAACTGAAGTAAGACTGCACCTCTATCTGTTCTGCTTAAAACTTGAGGTCTTAATACAATATTTTCTCCTCTTCCTATTCACAGGAAAATCAAAAAGGGCTCTATTTGGAGTCTGGGCATATAATCAAATCCTTCACTGGCACCACAAAGATTCATTAGTTAGTAACTGCTACCTATTGCTCTTCGTCAGGATGGGTGAGTGAGAGAGAGAGAAATTAAAAATAAGGTTTTGGTGAACAGAGCTACATTTTTCAGCAGAAAAATAAATTTCTAAAAGTAAAGAGAAACCGTCAACATTGAAAGGACAGTCTGAGGGTTTCAGAAAATACTGGAGTGGTGAAAGAGCACGCTTACCAGGTTGTTTCAAATGGATGACTTAAAATTATAGTACATTTTTCAAACACTTTTTTTTAAAAAAGAAACTAATACAAAACTGTATTCCAAATGGTAACAATCTGCATTACCATTAATAAACATACAATAAATAAATATGGGCAAGTTTTTCTTCGGATTTTCACCACTGCAATTGCTCTTGCTGCCTTTGGATCCTATACACAATCAGAGGAAGACCTTTCCCTGGGAATTTATCAAAATCCATGGTCAAAATAAATGTCCTAAATCAAAAGACACTACTTCTCTTTTAAATAACTGATACCCAGCAGTTTGTTCTTCTGCACGTATGTACACACGTTGTCAACTCTGGGGCTGTGCACAGAAACCATCCTAGAAACTAAGTAAGGCACGTGGAGCCAGCCTGTGGTTCCCTACAGCTAAACTGATCTTTGACACAAACTATGTATCAGTAGAGAGCTGTGTATTTTACATAACAATGACCTCGGAAATCCTCACAGTTATTTGAACCATTCTCTTCTATTCCCTTTCTTTGTAATTTCCAAAAAATACAACATTTGGAGGCTTAATTTTGCCAAGACGTGTAAAAAACTTTCTCAGTTATCTTATCAACTCGTTCCAATATTTAAACAGCCTGAAGAAAACCAGAGGCTGGTAATGAAGTTCTCTTTTCTTTCCAAGTTCATCACTCTCTGAAAAACCCAGAAGAATATTTAAGAGATCTGAGCTGTAACCATGCTAAACCACTGGCTGCAGAGAAGACACGCAGACCTAAAAAAAGGTGACATTATTTTTTCTGTTTCAAAAGTGTCTTCATGATAACCACACAATCATGGTCCCTTTTCTATGAAGCTGAAGCCAATCATTTGGTACTATTTGATATTTCTAGCAGTTCTGAAGGACACATAACACTGAGAACACCTCTTTAAAAACTGTATGCAGATACAGAATTCAAAACTAGAAGCTCAGACAGCTACTCATTTTTAAGTTTTGATAGCTGGGGTGGCTCAGAGATACAGCAATGACATAGCCAGTTTAAGCCTGCTACATGCACAGTGAGCCATAAACCTTTGGCACTGTAAATCACAAGTCTCTGACCTGCTCTTCAATCACTACAGTATTATTTGGAGAGCAGTACCTTCTCTTCATTTCAGCTCTGCAAAGACGTCCTTCCTCCCTCAGCTGCAGCTGATGACTGCAAGGGTACCTTGGTCCCTGTCTGTCAGCAGCAGCAACGCCCTGACACCCAGGCACAGCTTCCAAAAGGGCATCTCTACAGAAAGTGCTGCCTTCATTTGGCTCTCTTGACACAAAACTGCCGTAAGGACAGGAGGGATATTGTGCTCATTCATACAAAGGGAGGGATATTGTGCTCATCTGCATGTTGGAGCAGTGGAAAGGGACTGGTAACACAGGCATCAGGTTGAAGTCCATAGTCCGTCTTCCCTCCTGGGGCTCCCTAGGAAATCCAAGGCAGCCACTGGAGTCACTCCAGATGAGCAAGCATCAGCAGAAATCCAGCAGAGAAAAGCAGGAAGCTGGCTGAGTAAACGAAGAAAGGGAAAGGAGAGGGAGGCTGGAAGTAAAAACACTCCCAAGGTTGAAAGAAAGGCATTGCAAGGGGCTGATGCAAAAACCCAGATGTGCTCCTGCCGCTCCAGGAGCTGCACAGCCAGCCCTAATGGTATCAGCAACATCCCCACTGTTTGGAGGCTCATCCTGAAGGGAACACTTTCAGTGCAATTTTTGTAAGCCCTGCCAGCATTTTTTCTGCAAAAGAAAGAAACAACGGAGGAGAAAGAAACAGATTTCAGAGAAAATTAGCACCCCTCTCTACCCAGAGACTGAACAGGAGGGAGGGACAATTAAGAAAAAGTATCTGTGTCAAAATATGATATGTGTATGAATTAAGCCATTGCCCAACAGTACATTAGCCTAGAGAAATGCAATCCTGGGACGGGCTATTCTATGGGGCTGATACTATTTTCTGTTGCATTAATGTGCAGATGTGTGAATCTCATACTGCACAGTGGCTAAAAGCTTTTGAATCCCTCAGAAAGTAATAGATATGCAGGAAGCATGGAAAACCTGATAGAAGGCTGCTCCGTTCTGGGAAATGAGGAATGCTGCCTGGGCCATCTCAGAAAAACAATCACTCCGGTGATTTGAAAACCTTTTCACATGGGAGGAGGATTTTTATTAATATGTAGATGTGTCTCCGTTCTTAGGAGATGCTGCTGCCATCGATCTTGTGATACAGTAATGATCATAGTAAGAATAAAAACAATAGTTACA
Source organism: Nicator chloris (assembly GCA_013400495.1). Classification (NCBI taxonomy): domain Eukaryota; kingdom Metazoa; phylum Chordata; class Aves; order Passeriformes; family Pycnonotidae; genus Nicator; species Nicator chloris. The sequence continues at coordinate 171,222 of WAAE01023889.1, forward strand.
TTTATTGTATTCGGTGCATGATCTGTCATTCAGTTCTTGAGTGGCATGAAAAATGCATTTATTTCGATCAGTACATCTGCCTGGGAAAATTGATGGCATGACAATGTTTCTTCAAAGAAACCTTATTTAAGAAAACTTTTGACAAGGAAATAAATCTGGGTGATGGATGCCTAACAAGACTGGCTTTAGTCACAGCTAACATTGGCCAAGACAATCTTTGTTAATCACAGATATGCATAGCTGTTGCAAAAAATCAAGTTACTACAGCATAGCAAGTCACAGCTCACGATCTGATCCCTATTAACAGGCCATGTGTGTATTCCTAGTCCGCTGCAAGTGTGAAGGAAAATAACAGCGACTGAAGGAACGTGTTTTCCTCACGACTGGAACAGACAGCGAATGCACACAGGCAGTAATACACTGCCCTGCTGATGAGCAACAGCTCATTTGGCCACAGCAAACCAACAGCTTAGAGAGGTTTTACAAACCCTACACCTCATAGTATAAAGAACACATGCACTGTTAAATTTTACAGTCAACTGGGACAAATTGCACTTCACAAATACTAGATGAAAAATATCTCTACAGTAAAACCCCACATACCTGAACTGTACCTGGCCCTAAAGCCAGGGCCTCAGTTCTCTGATGGCTCTGGTCCATCACACTATGATTCTAGTTTTTAGCCTGGTTTATCCTCACTAATCTAACTTATTTTTCACACAACTTCTTTCAAAACAAAACTGAAACATTCAAATACACTGGGGAAAAAAAGCTGTTTGTGAGTGTCTCTGCCTTGGCCTCCCTGTAATCACAGGCTGAACCAAACCTCAGTCAAGCGACTCCATGCACGGTGAGGCTAAAACCTGCAAAGGCACCTTGCTGCTGGTGACGTGTGAGCATCGTCCCCAGCGACAGTTTAGGTGTCACTCAGCTAACGAGACACACGCAGTGCACACGTGCAGTGCCAGAACTGTGGTCAGGGTCAACAGGTAAGACGGTTACCATGAGCTGGGAGTAGTGATTGCAACAGGGCTAGCGGTCTGTAAACCCTTTCAAACAAACTGAAAAACATGTGCTTTGTCTTGAAAAAAAAGAAGAAAAAGCTATGCTGAGTTCTTTGTAGGTAGCTCCTGAGGTGTGGTGCCCAGGCTGGGAGAACACCCCTGCTGACTCCACAAAGATGATAGTGATGCCTGCAGCTAAGGAAGTGCCACCTAAGCAGAACCAGGACAGTTCATCAGAATGAGAGAAGACTGTAATGATGATATCAATTTTCATTATGTACTATTATCATATTAATTTTATTTGCACGGAGGTAGTCATTAGGGTTATGGACTGGGGCCATGTCTGTGCACATATTACAGTAGGTATAAATATTGCTGTAGCAGTGTTCATGGCATTTGGAATAGATGCATTCCTTCCATGCTTGACAATCAACTCACATTTGCTTCATTGCAAAGTTTCAGGTAGTCCTGCAAGGAGCAGGGATTTGGACTCAGTGTTCCTTATGGGTCCCTTTCAACCTGAGATATTCTAAGATTCCACGATATAGAACCTCTTCTGCAAAGACCATATATGCTAACCTCAGGGTAACGTTGCTATTAAGTCCTTATAAATTTCTGAGTGTTTATTCTGGTAGTTTGGCGAGTTGGGGCCTTTGATTTGGCACTATAAAGTTTCTGCATCGCTCAATCCATGGGCAATGCTCTTAAGAGAAAGCAAAGCAAGCAAGACTTGCATTCCTGTGTATGCCAGCACACTTTGCAAGCAAAGCAAAATTTTCTAACCCTTTCCTAACACGGGCTAGAGCCTGATTCCTTGTTTATAGCCCACCTGGCATGTCATTCTCATCTCTTCTATGTAGGCACTTATGCAAATAACAGCACTGGAAACTGAAATAAATGAAGCACTCAGTGATTTTTTAACTACTTAAAAACCTTTAACTGCTGGGAAATCTAGAGAAGGTGCAAATACACCCTGAAAAACCAGCTACTTGTGCACACCACAGGGAAATGCTTCAGGGGTCTCAGCTTGAGATTATCTGTTCAGGCATCTGAAACATGCTCAGGCTTACATTCCCTGAGCCCTACTTGGATGCTTTCCATGCTCTCATATGTGCTTGGGAAAAAGTATATGGGACAAACCACGCTGGCTTTCCCAAATTTCTGTTTGATTTTTTTATCTTCAAATCCCCACCAAAACAGCATGATCACATCCCTGCTGAGTACTTCCCCGTACAAGAAAAAAAATCAAACGACCTGCACTAAGTATTCAGATAGGCTGAGGAAAAAAAAAAAAAACCCAGACATTCTACTTACTCAAACAAACACTCATTGATTTCAAGGGGATTTTAATTGTTTTAGGGCTAAATTTAAAACTCAGTGAAAATCTCTGTGTTTGGTCATTTCTTTCTTTCAACTACTCTCATTTCCTTTATTCAACTTCTAGAGCAAAATGCATGCCATCAGTCCAGTATATTATAATACCTTTCTTTTCCTCAGAAAAGAAGTCACACAGCAATCACAGCCTGCGATCAATCTCTGTTCTCCTGAGGCATTGTTATCTGTATTTAAATATGCTTCTTTTTGTGTTGGCTGACAACAACTAAATGCCCAGCTGTTGTAAAGGCTTTGGGAGGATTAGGAAATCAGGCAGTTCAATCTTCATTCAGCTTGCTTTTCCATCACAGAATTGTTTATGCTTACTGAGTCAGAGAAATGTATGACTATTAATTAGAGTTAATTTTCGTTATATTTCTCTTGCCTACCCTTTCTTACCCCATTAAAACTAGCAAGTAGTAATCTGCTACTAAATAAAAAACTGACAAAGATAAACATCAGACTAATGCTGGTGAGTAATTAATGTGCTCATTTGTACAGGATTCATGAAGCTTTATAAACGTTGAAAAATTACATCTCGCCAGCCAAGTGACAGGGACAGTGACAAAAGAAACCCCACTGGCCCTACAAGTAGCAGTGTCAGATCCCTATCTGCATCTCCCATGGCATCACTATGCAGAGCAGCACCAGTACTCCCGCTGCACTTTATACTTCGAGATTTTCTTCTGTAAATGTCCAGCCATGCAATCTCTTTGCAGGACAAGCACTGAAGTTTCCAGTATGATCCCTTCTATGTGATGACTGTATGAAGCATCAGCTTCACTACCCACTTAGCCCAGACCCCACTGCAGATGTTTTTCCTAATCTTATTTCTCTGCAATATTTTCAGCTGGGGTATTTCTACTTCTTTTCCTCCCCAGTGAAGTCTGAAGGATTGCTGTGCTGAAGAAAATATGTGTCACCCCTGCAGTGCTGGATGAATGGAGCATGCACTTGACCTAATTTGCTGATATGAGCAGTTAAAATAAATTCTAACATCATTGCTCATGTTCCCAAACACTGTACTGACTACAGGTACTAAAGCACCCAGCTGCAGACTGGGACGCACTAACATAACTGGACTCATTTGAAGACTGTGCCCACAAAGAAACTTTTGACTTTAGTAAAGAGGCACACAGACACAGACACGTGCCAAGGAGCAGGAGAGTCCCTCTCACACACACACAAACACTAGTACACGGCAGGGGGAGGTGAGCAGTGCCACTCCTTTCATTCTGTAGTGAGTGGATGAACACTCTGTGTGTCTCTGTGTGCACCTGTACAGACAAGCTCACACCATAGGTCACATTTTCACATACGCAGCTGCAAAAGTTGGAAACATCCATTCATCATCACTTGGCAAACCCTACTAGAGCCCGTAAGGCTGTGCCTAGCAGTGGAACTGGATTTTCCAGCATGTAAGGCAGGGATGGACGAACACCAGGTTGCACAATGCATCTTGGAGAGAATGTTCTGTCAGTGGTTTCCTACTCATTGTGTCAGCAGGTCCTGCCTGTGCTCCCTGAGGGGCATCAGCAGCAGCACTGGAGAGGCTGACATGACTGCTCTGCCCTCAGGAAAGGCTGCAGCAGAGAGGAAAAGTTGTGCCACAAAAGGTGTCACAGTGAAACCAGGCAGTTGGTCCAACTTCATCCAGAGGGCTCAAGGGTGCCTTTCCCATCTGGTCATTTCTGGTGTGCCCCTTCACCAGGACCTGGGAGACTACAAAACCATACACACAACAGCGAATCTGCAGGACAATATTATTCCACCTGCCTAGCTCATCAGAGTTTGCCTAAGCCTATTTATGGATGAGCCCATGGCATGGATTCTTCATGGTTTCTCATTTCCTCTTCACAGTCTAAGTTAGTCCTCTGCTCAGACCACAGATGGTTTTTGTCTTGCAAACAGCATCAAGGATCGAGGTCACAGAACACACAGGCTAAGAAAATAAGTTAGCTTTGGCCCACATAAGAAAAATCAAGCCAGCTAATTCAAAATACTGATCAAAATCAAATCCCTTTGTTGGGATCCTTTCAAGCCAAAATACATTCTTACAGAGGAACCCCGCTTCTCCAAGTCAGTGTTGAGTTCTACCTACCCGTAACCAAGCTGCTCTTTCAGTCCAGCCCCACTCTCATTTTGAAGTTAGTGAGAATTTTGATCATGCAGTTTCCAGGGAGTTGGCATTAGGCCTGAGCAAACTTGAAGCCAAATTTACTTCGGCTGTCATCCCATGAATTAAAGCAGTCACACTGGCCATTAGTCTGGCCCTTTGAGCAACGTGGTCAATAGAACAGTGAAAAGATGACAAGCAAATGGGGGTTTAAACTAACTGTACTTTTGTTAACTTCTCATCCACCAGTATTTTATGATACTCAGGTTCTTAGAGAAACCTCTAAATAAATTATTAAGTGATCCCCTCAAGGCAGTCATCTTAGAATTGGTGTACTTTCTAGGGTAGTATTTTATATTCCTGTCAGTGAGCGCTAAGTGCCGCTAAAGAGGAGCCATAAACCCATTCTGAAAAGCAGCAGCAAGAATGACTCGAATGAATCAGCAATTCTGCCTATGTGAGACGCTGACATCACGCTTCCCTGGCTCCAACCCTGGGTCCATAAGAACGATGGAGGTCTGATTAATTACTCCCCAGGCTGCAGAGCTTCCACAAGAGCCAAGGACTCAGCAGCAGCCCCACCAGCTGACTCAGACAGCAGTAACTCATCGGTGCATTCTGCCTGGATGCCAGATTGTCCTGTCCGCAGTCAATCTGCAAACTAATCCTCCCAAAAGGGTTTTTGGAAAATACCATTCACACTCACACTAAGTGCGCACCACGCAAGACACAGCTATGGCACAGTAGCAGCTGAAGTCATATTTTATTATGCTTTCCCACTTGCTCTGAAGGACACTGAGAACCTTTCCCCACCACTGCAAAACTGCAGGAAACAGATCAACACTGAAACATTTCCCTATTATGTTCATTAGGCTGGATATAGTTAATTATGGCAGCCCAATCTGCTGTGTTCTTCATCAGCTTCAATGCTGATTTTATTGCATTTACATTGTAATCCCAGGACCCTCTTGTGCCAGGTGTTCCACAATCATACAATGGAAAATGAGCCCCTAGTCACAGCAGGCTTTGTTTTATCTGCATCCTGGATACCTGGGCTGGAAAGACAGGTCAACGTGGGTAGCCCCTCTCACTGTGCCAACCTACTGCTGCGGCCGAAGTGCAGCCCAGGCTGCCTTACCTGATGCTGTTCTGAGCTCACTGCAAAGCTATGTTTGGATCTCATCCCTCTGAAGCCCCAAGAGAACCTGAAGTAATATTCCAGGAGTAGAAACTTCAAGGGCAGAGCTCTCCTGCACTTGACCTGTGCTGCAGTGGCTGAAAGAAATGTAATTTTTATCCACCTACACTGTTGCAGGTACATACCTGATTCAATAAAGAATAAAACACCTGTAAAGAAGGTCAGCAATTCCTGGACAGCACTTGCACTTGTGCTTCCTTTCAGAAGTTGCATAACACAGTGATCTCCAAGGAACAGGAGGGCACAAAGGACGAGGCATTTTCAAGGGAATAAGAATTGCTTTATTTCTGAACAACAGTATGCAGCTAGAATCTCAAAGCTCTTCAACTGCTCCATTTTTCAGTCACAGATTTGGCTCAGATTCCTATCCAAAACAACCCTAGAAAGCTTATTTTTCAACCCAATAACACTCTTTTCCCCAAATATATGCTCTTTTCTACCTGCAGCCCCTACAAGAGAAGAATGAGCAAGAACTTGTGAGGAGAAGTCTCACAGTGGGCATAGACAGTTTTCAATTTAAGTTCTATTGAGATGCTAACTCTGATCTCACAGAGCACCTCTCCACTCAAACACGGCAACCCAGGAGGCGCTGGGTTGGGATTCTAGAAAGAAGCTTAGGCTAATTAATTGCATTTCTTTTTCTGACTGCAGTGTTTTCCTGCCCTGCTGGATACTCAGAGGCCAGCACTGGTTCCTCTGATTAACAGTACCTCATCATGAATTCAAAGGAAAAGCTGCAGGCTAAAGAAAACTGGATTTTTGTTAGGACGGATTTGCTCTTAGCAAATAATTATAATTGCCAGTGTTAAAAGGAGATAGTGAATTAAGTACAGCAGACATGAAAAATAAATTTGGAAAAAAGCTTTCAATAATTACAGTGCATATGTCAAATGGAAATTATGCCAATTTGCATATATCTGCAGTCACATTGTACAATATCTCGAGTGGCTTCACAGTAACAAGCCTGTACGTTTAAAATCATTTAATATAGCTCAAGGTTTTAATAGCCCAAAAGACACTTCAGTGAGTACAGACCAAAAGTTAGCCTGGAATTCTCCGGGTTTTTATGTCCCATCTACACAGAGTTCATTATTATTTCATAATAATTCATTAAGAAATATATCATCCCCACCCCCAAGTACACACATGGTTTTCCTCATTAAAAGTATGTTATAGTTTTTTTTGGTTCATTTCAACAGGTCATCTTTATTCCAGTACAACCAGCCGCATGGGAAGCCACACTACTGAACTCTGTATATAAAACATCACGTCCTGCATCTTAAACCAGGGTTAATTTCCAGGCAGGACAGACAGTTCCTTGGGAGCTCTGCATTATTTGTCACGTGCTTCAGTCTGGATGAAGTTTCCAGTCAGAGACCTGAACATGAGTGTGTGTGTGGATGGATTTGGACAAGAGCTTTGCTCTGGACTCCAGCCAAGGATCACACACTCATGGGCCACCAGAGAGGATCCTCCTGGACAGCCATAGAAGGGTGCCTCGTGTGTCTGGAGTGGCGAGGGGTTGATTCCAAACCCATTTGCTTGTTGCTGCTTAGGAACGGGGGGAATGTATTAAAACCACCCTCTTATTTTTCCTTTCATTTATGACTCCAGTCTATTTAAACTTGAACTGGGAATCCCCATATGCCAAAAAACCCTGCTCCCTAGGAAATCTGGGAGATGAGCTTTTAGATCCTTCAGTGTCGTGACCTACTTCTATGTAAACCTAAACTATGTGTTTGTACCTGCACCCACCACAGAAAACACTGGGAGTCAGATTATCCCTTTGGAGGAACAAGGATAACTAACAGGTAATCACAGCACTATTGAAAGCTGCCACCGGTCACTTGTGGTTCACTCACAGATCTCAAAGCACTTGACAAAGCCAAGCAGGTGCCACCCTCACATTGCAAAGACAGAGCAAAGGAGTAAAGAAATTTGACGATTTCTCCTGGTATACATATTGCCAAAGTGGCAAAAGCAGTAATCTTATCTAACCTCTTCCTCACTAGTAACCTTTCTGCGTCTGCAGAAATTACACCATCCTTTTAGCTTTTCCATCCAATTTTACCATGATTTACTTTTTTTTTTAAAAAAAAGCACCATATCTGCGCTTTGCAGATTGTTGGAATATCTCAACTTTAGCTGAAAGTGAAACAACCAAACCTCAGCTGTAGGAGTGTTGGTTGCACTGCCTGAGGGCAGAGATTTTTTTGTGCAACAAAACTGCCAGGCTCTTGTTTTCCTGCTTTCACACACTTGACAGTGGGCGCCTCGAAGGCAGGGGGAAATACCAGCTTTAGGCTAGATTCATCCCTGGGCATTTTCCAACTCGTAGGGAAAAATGAGGAGGGTAGTGAGACAAAAGCACTCGCTAAAATCATGGCAGCAACACCACCTGGATGTGGTTATACCCATCAGCAGCAATAGGCCCACATGGAAAGATGCCACTCAGACATACAAGCCCTGCAGAGAGCTAAGCTAAGGGTTATTTACGTCACTTAACTAGAAATGAACAGAGTGCCCAATCTGGGAAAGGATCATTTCTCCACAGGCAACTCACTGCCTGCAGAGACTCACCCCCACAACTCAGTGCAGCGAGAGGGAGATGCCAAAACAACTATCTGTGATTTCTCGGGAGGTAAGCCTGGTCCGACTGCAGCACCACAGGGCACTCGGTGGTTCAAGGGAACTGCTGCAGTAATGTGTTCCTCCTCCAAGTCCAAACTCATCTCAGTAATGGCCAACTGCATGTTGTTAGGCCTGACAAAAATGTGGTGGCTGGGTGAAATGATAGGCTCACCCTGCCTGCAGATGCCAGTCATGAAGCATCACCGTCATCAGAGCCATTCTTGACAAGACCACTGACTCCCCTCAGGGCCCTTCCAGCACGATGGCCGGGGCAAAAGCAGAGCCCAGCAGCCAGCCCCAAACTCCAGGCACATGCTGGATGCTCACATCACCATACCCTACACCAGAGGCTGTCCTCACCATGAGGATTTTAGTTTCCCAGGTGTATTCAGCCTATAAGCAAACTTGACAAGTAGCAGCATGTGCTGAAGAGGTGTTTCTATTGCAGCAGTAAGCATCTCCTACGAAACACTGCATTGTCCCACACTGCTGAGTGTTTCTGTCAAGGACATTTCAACAGCTGGATTTGCCTCCAAGGCAGAAGGCAAGGGAAGTGCCCAAACAGGTCACAGTTAGTTTCCCGTGGCATAGACACCTCAGCTGTCTTACTGAACGCATCCTTACCTTCCAAGGGCACACGATGTACACAGAATATACGTACTCCTGCCTTCCCTTTCTTTGAGGAAGTATCTGCACACAGGCCTCCTGTTTTCTTAAGGATGATTTAGGAATGTATGGGCAAGGTCAGACAGATCTTGTGGTCTATCTGTAGCTGGATCAGTCTTTGCCACAGGGAAGTTAAGTACAGCTGAGGTACCTTGGCACAGCACTGCTACCTTGGAAGAGACATGACTTACTGGACCTGAGAGTGTCCTGCTGCCGGGGGAGGGAGGGGGGCTACAGCAGAGGCTGTAGCAAGCTGCTCACATCTGCAGAAACTCCAGAGTACCAGGAGACAACAGACTGCTCAGTCTTTAAAGATTTCTTGTACGTGCTGCAAAAATCCTGCATGAATTTTGTAAGCTGTCTGCATATTTAGATTCCTTAAGTGAGGTTTTTGTTCACTGCAAATGTGTTTAGCTTCAAAAATGCTTCTTCTAAACTGTGCAGCTTGTGTTTGTCCTTGAGGCCTGACAGGACATAAAATGTAGTGACACGCTGGAACAGCCTCTCTGCTTGCAAGCCCTGTTTTGCACTACAGCAGCACATTTGACAGAGGAGTTTTCCAATTCTGTAGGATGTCATCACAGCAATACAAATTGCTTTACCTTGGACAAGCCTTAACAATACTGTTATGCTACGGGTGTGGCTTTCCTTTAAAAAAACTGCTTTTAATGCTACAATATTCAAGGGTGAACAAAGCACATGCCTGTGCTGATGACAGGATTTTCACAATACAGCAGGTTTCAGTTGGCTCAGTGACACCAGAAAAGAACTGGGCTTCATCCAACCAATCTGGATGGTTCCCTTCTGAGTCACATTCAGTTGGGTTATCCTTTGGAAAAAATTTGTGTTGTTTGTTTGCAACAAAACTGGCCCTCCTAAGTCTACAGCGAATATTTTGTTCTCCAACTGTATGGTTCATAGCTTCTGTTGTTGTCATCTTCGGTTTGGCTCATCTAAAAGTGTCCTTTCCACAGAGAGAATTGACAAAACACAGAAATCTGGTCACCTGTTCACAATATTGTGCTGAGGCGAAGTGATGCCATATCCCAGCTCATCTCTTGCTCTTCTGCTTCTATGTCAGAAAAGACTCAAGTGCATCCCTGCATTTCCAGAAAGCCAGCATCCCCGGTGTGCATGTTCACTGTGTTACTGAAGAGTTTTCACTGACATGAAAATAACCCTTCGAGGCACTGCACGCAGTGAACACATCCAGACAAAGTATCGGGCTGCAACATGCCTTTATTCATCCCCATCTAGTCCTTAGTTGAGTCAGTTGCCCAGAAAATCTGAGGGTAGGCAATGAAACATTACTTTCAGAGAAGAGAAGAAGATAAGAAAGAAGTTGGCTTTCTGATTTCTGGCATTATTGTACAAAGATAGGAAAAAAAATGTGATACTACTACACAATAAAGTGAAGAAAGGCTTGACTAGAGCAAAGTAAAAGTTTAATAACACTTATAACCTAAACAGGATTTTTTTTTTTCCTCCCAAAAAGCCTTGGACATTTTCACTAATCATTGAAAAAGCTAGAAGGATGCAAGCAAGACCTGTAATTCACAGCAAGTATCCATTACAAGCTCAGCTTTCCAGCACATCCTTTTGCAGTGACAAGAGCAGAGCAACACACCTCCAGCTCTCACACAGAAGCAATTATTAGTGTGAAAACAGCCCTTCCCAGGAGGAAACAAATGAACCTCATGCACAGTGTGATTAATGACTACTCCCATGCAGACATGTAAACAGCCAAATTGCTACTACCTTAGCTTGGCAAAATTTTCAGGTTATGTGATTTTTTTAATTTACTTGTTTGTGCTGTCCTGCCAGGGGTTTTTTGGAGGAGATCCCATACAGAGAACAGAGAGTGGCTGCAGAAGCAAAGAGCACAGAGCTCTGCTGTCCAATTCTCCCCTCTAACTGTATGAAAACACAGTATCTTTCAGCTTTCTTTTCTAATTGCTAGACAGACTGGTTTACTCCCTCCAGCTAAAATAGTAGATGAGAATATTACTGCTTTCTATACAGTGAATATTCAAGAAAATGTTGGTGGTTTCTGCCTAAAAGAAATTAATTTTATTGATTGTGGTTACAGAAAAGGTCTCTGCAAGGACTGTGTCCTGCCCATCTCCAGCCAGCTCTATAGAGAGATGCTCTTGTGCACAGGTGGAGGCACTGCTGTCCTTGCTGTCCAGAAGTACAACAGAACAAGCTTTTCTGATCAGGTATCTAATAGGTGTGATTCCAGCACACCCCACTACTCATGTCAAAACTCCAGGGTGTGGAGCATGTCTTTGATTCTCCATGGGGGCAGCTATAGGTACCTTCATTACATACTGCAAGCAGTTTTCATCTCAGACCTCTCCCCCTCTGCCAAGAAAATCCTGTTCCCTTAGGTGTGGAACCATGCAGTGGGACATAACAGCTGGTGCCACTGGTTAGAGTCTGAACTCCACTGTCTCCTGAGCCAAGACAGCAAAGGCAGCAAACCAACCTCCAACTCTTTGGTGAAGGGCCTATGCAGGACACAAATTCACCTCCAGTTGCTGTAGCTGGCTGGAAAAGATCTCACCATATAGCAGCAGGAGGAGGAGCATGGGGTACACCTGGATTACAAAAGGGTGATCACATTAGTAAGGCAGGCACAGGCAGCCTGGCATGGCTTTGCTGCAGGAATGCTTCCACACATGCTGATGACGCTGGGGTCCGAGTGCCAGAGATCTGTGTCAACCACAGAACACCAGCACAGCCAGACTGCAAGTGCAGGAGCCCTGATGCTGCCTAGGAAAGGAAGAGGAATTGCCATATCCAATTAAAACTGAAATGACTTGGACTGCCTTTCTGAACGACCAGAGACCATTTCTCACTGGCTGAGTTCGGCTAAGGCTTCTCAGCCATTAATCTGCTGTCCCTTTAGGGGAGCAGACCTGCACTGGAAGCACTTCTTGTTTCCCCCAAAGGAATTATGCAATTAAGTCCCATGTCCTGGGCTTTGTCTCCCTGTAAAACATTTTAACAGGCAGGCAGTTTTCTCAAAGGGAGCTGGCCAGCTCCTCTTTCCTCTGTGGCTACTCATTTCCCACCACATCTCATCTGACATTTCCACTGAGGCTCATAAGGAAGATCACCCCTGCACAACACACTCAAAATGTCCTTGGGAAAGAACATGATTCCCAAGTGTCACAGAGGCAGGGGAGCAGGAGGGATTGCCCTCCTCCACCTTGGACAAGACCCTGCTCCACTTGCCCCACTAAGGCTCAATTTAATTTTCCACACAAAATCACTCACAGCTTCTTCTCTTCACTTCCCTCTGCAAGAACTGCTTGTCCCCATTTGCCCCCCTCTACTGTCACTTCACAGTGGGATCAAAAGAAGTGATGGTAACGAGAAATCCGATGCACGCAAATGTGAATTTTGGCTGTGCACAGCTTCTGTGCAGCCAGCCCAGATGGGCTAAAGCCTTCCCCCACCACTTCAGCACATACAAATGTCACTGGCTGCAGGAAGGGGACAAAGCTTTTGCCCTGCATCAGTGAGCAGAGCACAGAGAAAGGGCAGCTTGACTCTCTGCCACCTGAATGTCTGAGAGGCCCAGAAGAGACAGGTGAGGGAGACTCCTGAGGAACACCCAGGTGTGCCTGGCCCACCTTGAGAAGGTGCTTCAAATACTGGTTTGTCTTGGAAGCCAGATCCTGTCAATGCATGCAAGCATGCAATTAAATTATCACTGCTATCATGCTGGGCTTCTAGGTAGGTTTTAATTGCATGAACCCCAAATCTCATAATAAATCATTACACTGGGCCATTTTGCATGTTGGACTCTTAAAACCGGGAGGCTGGTGTCTACCCTGCAAAAGCTGTATTCCACTTCTGCGACTGACAATGGAGACAGGACGCAACAACTTGAAAGCGTAGATCCTAGAAATTATTTTATTGACTTATAATTATTATAATTGACTTACAATTACCAGATTTACAGTATCTCATGTAAGATTTTTGAGTGGGTTTTTTCCTTTTTTGGGGGGGAGAAAGGTTTGTTTGTTTGGGGGTGTTTTGTTGATTTTTGTTGTTTTGGGTTTTTTGCCAATCCTATTGAGAATACTCGAGATAAAATACTTCTGTGTCTATTATTGAGTTATATGGCAGATTTTTTAGTAAAGTTTCATTCAGTCAAATCCCTAAGGTTTAGCCATTGAAAACATGAATCAGAGACTAAAGAAATAGACTAACAGAATAGCACAGGAGCAGAGATAGAGCTTCTGTTTCATAACAGCTTGTGAACAACCTGCAAACTAGTTTCAGCAGGAGAAAACTTCAGCGGTTCAATTCGCTGTATTTTTTTCCCTAAAAGACACACTTTTCTAGAAAATGCAGTTGTTCTGACCAGGGAGGGATTTAGATTCAGATTGCAGAGAAGCTGAGCAATACACAAGGTAGAGAGCAGAGAAGATATATAAGCAGGAAACCAAAAACTGTGCCAACATATGGCCTTTCCCTGACCCATCCTTAGTAATGCAAGAAGGGCTTAGGAGTATCCCAGCCAGCAAAGCTTGTTAGAGGAAGCCAGTGAGCAGTGTCTAGCTGCAGGGAGCTCGACCATCATCTGGATAGGACAGTCAAGCCTTGCTTACAGACACAGTGGAAAGCCAACCCTGGTAATGTGAAAAGAAACAATTGGCAACCTCTGTATGCTGGCAAGGGAACCTACACCATCGGCCAATACGAGACACTGACCCTTGAGCTAAAGAAGAAAAAGTGCCACTAAATATTTAAAGAAGGACTTCAAAAAGAGTCCCAATTATATAAAACAAAATCAATGTTATTTAACAGCAATTTTTTTCAGGTTGACCTAAATCCTTTTTCAGAAATTCTTGTCTCCTTACACATCACTGTATTAGGAATACAATACACAATAACACAAAAAATGACGATCAAAGCCACATGCTAGGGCTGATTTATGCAATTACAGGGTCACAGCAGGCCAGACAGGGTTTCAATCTGTGGACAGATGCCAAAATGTGAGATCCATGAGCATTCAGTCAGAGAAATGGGAGCATATCTCAGGGCTCAGAGTCCACGTTCACTAGCTCCATGCCCCAGATAAAGACTCAGCACTGCTGTAACAAAATGGAGTGAAACAGGTAAACACAGTGGAGGTACAGGTACACTGGCTGAGATCAGAGCAGGTCATAACCTACAACTTTAATGACAAAAGGAGCTCAAAGTGTCCCTTAATGTACATTCGTGCGTGGCTTTGAGTGAGATGCAAAGGGAAGCGAGTTAAAACCACTGGGCTTTCTTCAACTCACACCAGACTGCCAACTCAGCCGGTATGCCCCAGGGTTTTGTTTCGCAAGGGGCAGCTCCCTAGGGGAAGATGAAGTGCAAAAGACCTAACGGTGAGACTTGCAACACCAGCACAGCGTGCACCTACAAGGGAAAAGGCTTTTCCCGTCACACAGCACGCGGTGGGGATGTGGCACACGGTGGGGATGTGGCACACGAGGAGCGAGGAGCGCCACGTCTCCTGCTGGCGGTGAGGAAGGCAGTACCGCTGAGGGGATCCAGGACAGCACGGCGTGCAAACCGCCTGGGGGGAAGGGATGCATTGGCATCACAAGTGAAAGCGAGCGTAGCAGGTTTCTAGGGAAAAGCGTTTAAGTTTTTACTCCATTCCCCAGTTTCCTCACTAAGTGCAGGCACAAAAGGGTAGGAAAATGTTTTCAGCAGTTCTTATTATCCATGAATCACACCTGGCTGGGGTTAGAGCTGTGCAAATACACAAGCCTGTGTCTTTGGTGGCTTCTTAAGTCAACCAGGAAATTTTTAACAAAATAATTTTTGTGATTTAAGTGGACAATGCAAGCAAAAACCCATTCATCATTTACACACTGTATCTCACACCAAAAGAAACAGACTGTCTTTCTCCAGACTGGTGAATTTGTTTTCAAACACTGCCTCAGAGGTGTTAATGAATACAGCATCTGGCTCTAGTGGGTCAGTTTCTGCTAAACCAACACGAATCTGATCTAGAAGGAAAAACCAACCCATTATGACTAAGCAGGTCCTACCTGGCATGTGAGGCACCATGCACTGCAACTTCCTTTAAGCCTTTCCGGGTGGCACGAAACACATAGCCAAAACCCATGAGGCAATGCTGTAATGCCTTGGTACTCCTTTCAGTGGTGGGCACTGAGCTAAACCACTTGTTGGGTTATCTTCACTGCTCTCCTGCTGGGCTGAGAGAAACCAAACACAGAGCTTGAGAGCCTCACGACTCCCACCACTGTGCAGAATGCACCAAGTGCTTGGCACATCAGCTGCCCAGGGGGTAACTCATCCTCTGCTCACCGGGCCAGCTCCCTGACAGCTGGGCACAAGGAACTTGACCATGCTCCCACAAGAAAGACCAACAGCAGTGTCTTTTTCACAAACCACAGAAGACCAGGGTGTGAGATCCTCTCACAGAAGGGTTGGAAGAATGTGGCACTTCTGCCTGGCAGTCCATTCTATTGATACAATAACTCATCCAACCATAAAAACAACTGCTAACCTATTTCTGCCTGGAAGGTGAGCCCAAGGCCCAAACAGCAGACAGAAGTCTCGGGCAAAGCCACCCAACAACGTGCACAGAGCTCTTCAGAGCCTTTCACGTGACTGTACACAAGAACAGACAGAAAAAGAGAAATCAAAGAAAGTGATATCTGGAGTCTGTCTGCAACTAAATCATCCATGAGAGAATCAAGAGACTCTGCTGCTGCAATTTATCCTCTTAGCACCCAAAACCAGCAATCACATCAGAGAAGGGAAAGAAGAAAAAAAAAGAAAGAAAAAAGAAGGAATTCATTCACTCCCCACACCTCAGTGAAGGCAGAAGATTTGTGAACAGACAGTGTAGGTACAGAAATGCACACATCTACGAAAGACTTCAAGTATAGAGGAGCAAAAAATGGAGCCAAGATTGCCATAAAAGCTGCTTATGCTTTTGGCTTTATAAATTCCATAAAGTTAGCTATTTAGGAATAGGATAAAAGTTCTTTTTTATTTCCCATTCAAAAGATGCCACTATCACTTCATTTAGGTCACCTCTGCCTACACAGGGGCAGGTTTCCCTTTTGCGTAACTTAGTTACTTATAAAATCTCTGGGCACTTTCATCTTTACCAACCACAACATCCTGTGAAACACCAGATAATCATTAATGACTTCTACAGCCTGCGAAAAGAGGCACAGAGAGACTACAAGCCCTGGATTCATTTCTGCTCCTTTCTATCATCACAAAGCTAAGCATCTAGTCTAAAATAATAATCTGGGACTTCCCAAAAGACATAAATACACATCACCACAAGACTACTTATCTTAAATAACTTAGGCACACATTTTAGGATGGTGCCTGTCCTTCTACCACTTCCAGACCATCTTGGTAAACAGCCAAGACTAGGTAAGCAATTTTTAGACCAGATGTCTAAACAGAGACTGTCTAAAGTTAATCAATTAAGACAGGCTTCCACTAAAAAGGGAGGCAGAAAATCAGTAGCAAAGCAGGAAAGTTAATTTGAATCTCCCTGATCTCAGAGTAATGGGCAAACTATTCCAATGACCCTTTCTACACCGCGTTATTTCATAACACCTCATTTGCCACATTTGTCGCTGCTAACAGAGGACACTTGTCAGACAAACACTGTTGGAAGTCGCTCACACTGGGCCTGTTTTTAAAAGCACAGGTTTTCCACTCAGGCTGAACAAGATGCCTGTGTCCCAAAGCACACAGCACTAGTGCCAGTCCCTCGTGCCCTGTGGGAGTCACTGCAGGGCTCAGTAGTGTTGGGGTGCTACGAACTGGACAGCTCAGATTTGCAGTGGTTCTGTAGGATGCTCATTTGGACAGCTGGAAAGCAGATGTCTGGCAAGTCTAAGAATAAACAGAGATTATCAGTTCAAGTTCAAACCTAAAAAAAGAACTTAAAAATGCTAATCCATGTGAAACAGCAAATTCCCGTATCTTTGCCAATGTTTTAATTTGAGTTAGCCAAGCCATGCTAAAACACAACTCAGCAGGCACAGAAAGATGCTCACTGTAAGTAGAGGCCATGAAAAAGGCATCTGGTCGGAGCTACCGCATGACTTGCCTCTCTGCCTGGAGACGGATCAAGAAGAAATCTGAAGGATGGATCAGGCAGAACGTGCAACGGGGATTTCATTAATTGGGGAAATTATGTTCTGACAGAGTGAGCTGAAGGCAACAACAGCACTGCAGCCAGGCTCTGCTGTTCTCCTCTGCGACATCCCCACATCTGACTTATTATCAATGGGCAGCTGCTGCAGAAATTGAAGCGATGCTGGAATGACAACTCTATTAAAGGGGCAGATGGTCCTAGGAGCAAATGTTTCACCAAGGACTGGCTAGGTATCATCAAACACATTTCTCAATGACTCGAAAATGACAGCTGATGTCCCAAGAGATGAAATTTCAAAGCGTTACTGTACTGTGTAGCCAGGGGCCAGGAATATTCTTGAATGTGACCTGACTTAAAAATATAATGAAGCTGATTGAAACACAACAGTATGGTCAGAATCCTTGCTAGCAGCTTTTATGGCAGTCATGGTTGAAATGTGCCATTTTGGGAAGGCAGCCAAACTGCTTATACATGGAGTACAGCTGCACCATAAAGCCACTCTAGCTTTTTGGATGGATTATCATTCATAATGAAGTGGGAAAAGGCAGAAAAATGAAGGAAAGAGATGCCAAAGTAAACCATATTTATACTAGAAAATGTTTCAGGTTTTTTTTAAAACACTGGAAATCAGATTCATAAGATAAAGCCTAGTGGACAAAATGTTGACTGTAAATTAGTTTTCCTGTTACCATCATAGAAAATGAAATTCAAATTTATGTGTATTATCACTTCACCTTATGCACAAAGGACTGTGAAAGCCAACAAGTAATGCTTCTTTCAATTTTCTCCCTGGCCGTTAGTAAATCAAATCTAATATACTCATGGATGTCCTTGGAGCATGGATCAATAAGGTAAAACTTCTCAGCTGATCTCTGACAAGAGCAGCGGTCTCTAAGGCTTTCAAGAAACCATATTCCGAAACCAAGACACAACTAACCAGGTTGAAAGCATAAAAACAACATTTAGAGTATAAAGTGGTTAAAAATCACATGAAGCTGATAACACAGCAAGAACATGGGATATTCCTTCACAGTTGCAGTGGGAAGTGCCAAAAACTGCACTAGTTCTTACTACACAGTCTCCTCCTCAGGGTTAACCCTCCATCTGCAGGCAACAACCACACAACAAAGCTTGTCAAAAAAAGGTTCTCACTACAAAACAAATCATCAGATTTAAGCTTCACCATACAGGTAAGGATTTTTAGGGACCTTCAGATCCATTACTAACCTTAGACTATGTAAAATATTACCTTAGTCAGCTATCAGTTATGTAGACAAAGGGGAAATTCCTGTAGTCATTCTATACAATTCAGCCAACCTTCACTCTGCGTTTTTAAGGCACTGACGTTTACACCGGAAAAATAAAACAAGACTTCAAAAAGGTCCTTGCCTATATATGCACACATGTACACTCCTAGGCATCACGGGTTCAGAGGCCATGGAGCTGCTTGCTGCCATGAACAGTTCCTGCAAATTCACGTGATTGTTCTTGGCAACACTACAGCTGGAAATGCGTGCAGGGTTGGGAGCATGTGGTAAACCATTCTGTTCACAAAGCATGACGCAGTGCTGGGTTATTCTGACCCACCCTACCTCTGTTTTTCTGAGAGGTGCCACGAATATTTACAGTACTTAACATCAAATATAAAATAATAACAGCAGTTCGTAACGGTGTTTTACAACTGTATTTCCCATCTCTATGCGCAGTAAATTTTCAAACTGGCATCTGTAATAGTCCTTGTGTGCAGTGAATGCTGCAGGTCTTTGGTTCCATCTTCCAAGTTCAATCTGCACAAAGGCATCCCGAGTACTGGGGGCATTTCTGGCTTCTGCATGTAAAGGAAAAAGTGAACATAGAAAAGGCACACACACAGGCAACTGCAATGTCTAAGGGGACAGAGGAGCTGCTTTACCAAGACAGACCAGAAAGGTCATGAGTATTCAGCTTAAAAAGGATAAGTCTGATGGGAAATATGATCAAGGTTTACAAAATTATGAAGTCTGTGGACAAAGTACTTATAGAACTGTTTTAAACTAAATTTAGCATTATTAGCTGTGGGAGGCATTCACTGAAACTAGCAAGAAATAATTAAAAATTAATAGAAAAAGATACATTTCTAGTGAGACAGTAGTGCATTTCTGGAATTTGTTGCCACAGTGATGACCTGGAACATCTGCCACAGGCAGACAGTATCAGCAGGTTCAAAAAGGGATTAGACAAATCCAGGGACAATAGGTCCATAAACAAACAGTACAGGGAACAGGCAAAGATGCTCCTCCTAACACCCCCAATACAAGAATGGTGGATGCAGGAATGTGCAGGAGAGCAGGCTGCAGACATGGGCCAGGCTCCTGTGCTCTCCCTGATGAGCACATCTTGTGGACATTGAAGAAGAATCCAGGGCTAGATATGAACATTAGTGTGATCCAATGGGTATTTCTCTCATCCTTTTATGCCTGATTGCTAGGTGACTGCTAGTTTCAGGGACTTGGGACTAATTTCCACAGTGTCCATTACCTCACTTGCAGCTCTGAGTGCTCTAACAGGCTCTGGTAATGAATGGGCATCCAAAAGAGGCAGCTGCCAAAATTCATGCAGCCTACTGAATAGGAAGGCTGTAAACATTTTCTTCCTTTACCCTCTCCCAGGGGAATTACTTCCCTGGCACATAAGCACTATTTTATAGAACCATATATTTGTAGTTATTTCACTTTTCACAGCATTAAGAATCCTGATAACTCCCTTCACGGATCAACCTGGCAGGCCAATGCCCTCCCCTCTTCAAACCTCTTTTTACCCTAAGAATCCCACCTCATCCATTTCTCTAGCAAGGCTTGGCTTGATTACTCTGCACAGAGACCAGCTTATAATGCAGCAGCCTGGTGAAAGTTCAGGGCTACCCTCGAGCAGCACACATGACAGCCCAGCTTCATGGGAACACATGTTCTCCATGGCATAGCAAGCAGCATCAGGATGATGCTGGAAACATTAATTACGAACGTGCCTGCCAGGCCTGGAGCTCACATGCTCTGAACAAAAAGAGCAGAAGGGCACTGAGATGGGACTTCAACAGATGTCAGAGGATGGGGAGGGGTAGCTCCCTTGCTGACTCCTTCACTGTTGCTTTTCTAATGTAATGAGTATCTGTCACGCAAAGCCTTTGTACATGCACTGTATGAACCCAGCATTTTCCGTCCTTCAACCACTAAACATAAAGTAGTTCCTTTATCTAGTGATGACTTACACCAGTGGCAGGAAGAATTTAGTTAGCTCTTCTCTTATTCTATCTTTCACCTGTATCTAATCTTTTAGTACATTGTTAGGGGCACAGAAATAGGTCAGCAAGACTCCAGTTGCCTGCAAAAGGCCAAGTCAAGTTAAATATTAGGGGGGAAATCACTTTGAGTCTTACTTCTTGGTTTCTCATCTTGAAACTTCAGCTCCACATGTCTGTCATTTGGTCACACGAACATTCATGTGAAACACTGATCACAATGACAAACTTTACTGCCAAATCCAGCAGGACTCTGAGCCTCAGGAAAGGATGAGACGGACTTCTGAGACAGTGAAAAGAGCATGATCTACGGAACTTGAAAACTCTGATTCATCCTAGTCTGAGGCATGTTAAACCTCCATGGTTTATTGGCTTGCAGCTTTTTTTCATGGGTTATGATAAAAATGAGTAAAGAAACATCTCATTTTAGGGAATAGAGAAGGTTATTTAAAGTGGAGCCGGCAGCTGTTGTGTGGGAACATTCCTAAAACCAGGACAGAGTCCTGCCCTGAAGTTAGGAAAGTTTGTAACTTGCTACATAGCTGAAACATCCCTCAGGCAGCTCAATTCCACTTGTAAAGACAGTAAGATTTTTCTGTAAAGCACTGATGTTTCAAGAAGTCTGGCACTGGCAGTACCAATCCAAGGTCAAGTCCCTTTCCTTTGCTGTCTCCTTGGTCACACAACTGCACCTTCCCTGGTATTACACTGGCAAGAGGTGACAGGAATTAGGCCATTCCCTTCAAAAGCAATTTAAGATACAAACACCTTTTGTAATTAGCCCCTTAGAATCCTTGGACACCAGAAAAATGCCAATGACTTCCTTGGAATTACTCCTGATTTACACTAAGGAGTCGAGGCCTACTCTAGCTTCATATTGTCAAAATATTGTAAAAAATTAGCCGACTATTACAAGAGAATAAAGTGAAAAGTGGGGACAGGGCATATGTTCACATTTCAAAACCTTTTTTTACTCTGCTCTAGGCAGAAAAACATTAGGGTTTCTAAAATATATTCATGGGAGGTCTCTGCATCAAACACAGTTCTTTCTTTAGTTAGTTTCACCCTACCTAGTGAGGCAGAACAACAAAGGCTTTCCACTGCCTCTCCCATTCCTGCTGCTGTAGCCTCTCTCTACCAGCACCACCACTGCTGCACCCTCCAGTGCAGGTCCCATCCTCTTGGCATGTCTACACAGCAAAAGTGTAACTGGACTCCACAGGGCCACCTCCATGCAGGCTTTGGAATCATCAGCAGAAGAAGTTACAGCAGACTCCATCACAGGGAGCAGCAAGGGTACAAGTCTCCTTAGGGACCCAGACATGCATCAACTACCTGCTACCTAAGGGGAATAAGCCCAAGCTACTCTAATTTACTGATGTTACTGCCTGCACTGACTGCATTAAGGATTATGGAAGCACCCACCAGCCACACAGCATCAGCCCAGCGCATCCAGGGAACCAGCCCCACACGTGCTCATGCTTGCCAAAAATATCCTGCCCCAACTGGCAGCTTCCTCCACCAATGGATCCCTGGCAGGACAGCTGCTTTTAGAAACTCTGTCATATGGGAAGTTTCCACATCTGCCTGAAGAAGTGGTGACTCACTGCTGTCATCATCATCGATAGCTGAAACCTTCTCTGCTCTGCTTGAGATAAGGGGAAAAGAAAGCAAGAAAAACTAGAAAATTTCCCCCCCTCTTTGCTCCTCCCATTTGCTGTTTCTGCATCTCAGCCCACTGCATGCATGTCTCCCAAACCTTTGCACAGGGTTTTCATACAACACCACTGGCAAGAAAGTCATCTTACAAACAACACATACACATGACAAATAAGGCTGTGAGCCATCTGACGAGGGAGCTACTTTCTTGTTCCATATTTTCAAGTTCACATTGGACTCCGGTGTGCTAACACAGTGCACGTATAATAGTTGGCAACCCAAAAATGCCAGCCAAGGGCAAGGCTTTTAACTTGTTTTTTCCAACTTAAGTGCAAGAAGATCACACCCCTTCAGAACCAGGACAAGAAATTTCTTCCCTTCAGAGCTACTACTCTCCTACACCATGTCAAGGTTGTCACCAATTACTCTTCCCATGCCACAGCTCCTTCAGTCATTTATTTCTGTTCCCAGAATGTATCTTCCAGACAGAATCAAATGTGATTTACATCTCAGCAGGAAGCCTTAATCCTTCCAGGCACTACTGGCTGTTCCCTTTATCTAAACAAAAGATTTTCCCCAAAAACTGCAAGGAGGAAAGGGCTCTCTAGCTGTTTTCTTCTGTGGTTTGCTCACAGCAGTCTCTTGCTGGAAGCATGCAGGGCTCATGCTGACGTTGCTCCAGTTGGAAATACAGGCAGAAGATATTTCTTGATAATTTAGCACATATTGTCTGCATGGATATGAGGTGGTGAGCAGTTCAGCAGTGCTCCACTCCATAGACTCTTCTCAAATGTGCTGCCCCAAAAATGCTCCAGTAATAAAGCTCTGCCACAAAGAAGGCTGGGAAGTTTCCTGACATTTCCTTTGTCCAGCATCAGGCTATGTGTTTCTGTGTTAAAATTGATGCAATTTTGTTTAACTCACAATTTCCTCTGGCCTGTCTCTGTGTCCAGTACAGTCATNAGGTGCCCATGGATGCTACAGGAAAATAAATAACAAACTTGCTTAGATCATTGACCTGAATCTAGTCTAGTCTGTGGCAAATCCCCCTACTCCTTACAGCCAGCAGATGCAAGGGAATAAATGTCACTCAAGGCTAAAACACTTTACAAAAGATAGCGTAATCCAGGGCTGACCACATCATATGCTTCCACATCCTGCCAGTCCCTCCATCCTACAAAAGCTTCCAAAGAACAAACAAACACGAAAAGAAACGGGGCTAACTATGAGAGTCTTAAATATTTGTGTTCCCTGAGCTCATGGCAGATGCTCTCTCCTTTCATGAGGGGCGTCTCAGAAACAGAGAAGGTACATACCGGGGGAATGCCACGTGCTGAAATGCAAAAGCTGTAAGCACAGCCAGATTTAGCTTAATGAGATAGAAGAAATTAATGCCATCCTCCTCGAATCCCTTCTGGACACAGATCAGACATCAGCTCAGAGCAGCCCTAAGTTAACACATTCCCTGGGTCAGAGGGCAAGGGCACTGGCAAGGACACAATAAATATTTCTTCCCTGTGAGACTGAGCTGAACACATCAATGCTGAATTTACACTAACATTAATTTCCCTCTGTTGCTCCTATAGCAGAGTATTTCTTGGCAATTCACAAGAAGCTTTCCCAGCCTCTCTGTGCCTTAAGTGTTAAGCTGATGCCTCACACACAGTAGATCTCTTCATGCAGCACAAAGACTGGTTATTGATAGAGGGAGAGTAACCTGAAGGCTGCAGAGAAGGACACTCTCCCTGCAATACTGAGATAACACAAATACTGGTGAGGCTTCCGTAAGCAAGAGCAAACTATAGGCAGACATTGCTGTTTGCTTTTTCCCAACTTGTTTCCTGCTGAAACAGAGAGATCTCTCTTCAGAGAGATCAAATCACTATGCCCAGTAACAGCTACAGTCTTTTTGTTCCAGGGAAAAAATATATGAGTTTTACGGTGCCAAATTCTGGTCTGGAAAATTACCACCTACAAACTTCCTCATAATGACAGCAAGAGTGCAACTCCCTCCCTTGGCTCAGCTAGCACGGGCAGCACTTCTTTGTGCTGCTTGACAAAGAGGCACCTTTCAGCACTGAAAAGCCAACATTTAAGAAATTGGTGATTGAGCCCCCACTGTGTGTGGAAAAAAACTAATCAAAAATGCCATGAAAAATCAGAACATATGCTTTACCTAATATGCATTTGCCAGATCCAAATGAATTATAACACAGATTCAAACTGGAAGGAAAACACCAAAGCACAAACTGTAACTGCAGGATGCATTTGGTTCTTGCTAGAAAGGACACAAGGAAATGGCCCCAAGCTGCCCCAGGGTAGGTTTAGGCTGGAAATTAGGGTAAAATTTCTTCACCTAAAGGGTTTCAAGCACTGGGACAGGCTGTCCACAGATGTGGTTGAGTCACCATCCCTGGAGATTTTTAAGATTTGTAGACATGGCACTTAGGGATGCAGTTTAGTGGTAGAATTGGCAGTGCTCTATTAATGGTTGGGCCCAATGATCTTAAAACATCTTTTCCAAACTAAACAATTCCATGACTCTGAAGACTTAAGCAGCACCTGCAAGTTGTCTGTCCCACAAATACTTGTCCTTGCAAGCTGAGGTGCAAACTTCACAAGGCCCCTCCCATTTCTGTACATTCAGATTATCTGACCATATGATTAGAATACAACCCTCTGATATAAAAAAGTGCCTTAGAGCAGTGGGTTTCTCCAATTCTTCTAATTGGAAGACTTGCATTTGGTGTTATATCACACTCTGCCCAGCTCACTACCCCAAATGTCAGCTAGACTCCCAGATAACCACTCCAAACACATCTAGGGCCTCTCTTCACTTGGAATCCACTGTCTCAAAGGACTGCAAGGCATGCTAGAGCGAAAAGGTGCTCCTTTTGAGGCTTACAGGTGGATTTAGAGCTGTACTTTTGTCCCAAGTTTTCTTCTTGAAGCTTCATACGACTTCTTCCTTTTGCAAAGAAGGATTGAATTCTCTCAAAATACCAGCCAAAAATATTGCAGTGAAGTACCATTTAGAAATCTGTGGGAAGCCAGATACAAAGAGAGATCTTGGCATTCCTATTTGGAAAGCATATGACAAGGAAACATGCTCTTTGCTCACCTGGCATGCCTTTTTTTTTCCTAGTGCCTCAAACACCAGTATTTTTGTGAAAAGGCAGCAGAGCAGAAAAGCATTCTGGAAATCCACACAAAAACAAGCATGCTGATTAGTTCAGCCTGATGATTTTGTGCCAGAATTGGAAGTCCTTTTTAACCCTCTCCTCCTTTTAAGAGTGAAAAAACTGTCCTCACAGTTTCTCACTTAAAAGTCCAGTGTGGAGCAAGGCCTCCCTGCCCAGGCTTTGGCAGCAGTGCTGTCAGTCTTGCAGAGCTTTGATCTCTCCACATTATCAAGCTCTCTTGGCCATCTGGCAAGTGGCTGGCCTAAACAATCCCATTCTTTCTGTATTTCCACATCCAAAAACTGGAAGGGAACCATCCCTTCAGTTTGAAGGGATGTCTATGTAGAGTGATTACTGTTTGCCTTCTGATGTTGAACTGCACTACAGGAACAGCAACCATGACTCCACCACAGTCAGTGAGAGAAGAAGATATAAGGCAGGGGAATGAGCAGTTATAACTCTGGAGGAATTGGGTGCTAGGGGATTTGCTCACTGACATGACCCTTCATTTGTTCTTCTGACCTAATTAAAACTACTAAAAATTCTGCAAAAATTCTAAATTCTTGATCAGATTTTATTTTATTCTGTCTTTACCCTGTGTCTTTTTTAAGTGAAAGAGAACATCTGCAGTCAACACTTTCAGGACTGGCCACCAATTTTGAGGATTCTGATTTTGAGAGTTGACCACAGAAGCCTGCAGCACAGTTGTTTCAGGAGCTTTGAGTCATGAAATGACTGCACAGGCTCAGCAATCCTCGAAATCAGGCCCAAAGGATGCCTCTTCTCCTCACTAGTCCCTTCAAAGGGAATGCTACTGCCAGTGGAGCTTAGCTTATAACCTTGCCTTTTCTTGATTACCAGAAACACCAAGAAGCTGCCTGGAAATCGGCAACTTCCTCCTGGTCTAAGGTACCCAAATGTCCCATTGATGGGCAGCATTTAGTAAGTCTAAGGATCAAGCGATGGACAAACAGAATCACTGTGCAAAGCCAGTCCATACACAGTGAACCACTCACCTCCAGACTTGGATTTGGGCTTCAAGACCACACCTCCCTTTTTTACTAATGACACTGAAGCCACCCTGTGTTACTGTCAGTGATGTATGACACAGCACATCCTCTCTGATTCTCCAGGGTTCTAAATGACTCAATCCCTTCAGTTGGTAAGTGCAGAGACACTTTC
Organism: Nicator chloris; assembly: GCA_013400495.1. Lineage (NCBI taxonomy): Eukaryota > Metazoa > Chordata > Aves > Passeriformes > Pycnonotidae > Nicator > Nicator chloris. Next base: position 197,678 of record WAAE01023889.1, read on the forward strand.
TATGACTATATTTAGTTTTAGAGACGGTCTGGAAAAGTGATATCACCACTGGAATGAGGAAGTATTTATCCTCCGACTGGAAACACATGATGATGATGTAAATGCTCTATTTGGGGAGCTCTATTTATATGGTTGTTTCCTGAATCTTAACATGACTCAGAAAATCTCGGGACATAACAAGGTGCCACTGCCATAGTCTTCGGGAACCACTGCCAAAGTTTTGCAAAAGCTTTGGCAAAACAAACTAACAGCAAGTTACCATGGCTCTGCAAAGCAAGACTGAGGAACGGATACTGAAATTTAATGACTTGAGTTTGTTACCCATGGATTTAAAAGTGCTTTATTAACGGGAGACAAGTGACAGAATTACGTGGGAAATAGCCAACCATTCCATGTAATAAATATGCAAGGGCAGTTAACGTAGAGTGAAATTTGATTTCACTAATTACTGCTTGTTGCAATTATTCTGCTTTTCCGGATCAATAACTGCTTTCCCAAAGCCAATTGCTTCCGCTTCTTGACAGCTCAGGAATTTCTGTGATAAGTGGTTGATTAGAAATATTTTCTCTAAGATTTACAAAGGCATAGGAGATCCAGCTGCTGAAAAAGCTCCCAGAAGCAAGTCTTGTGAACTCAGTCTGAATGTTTCCTGAAAGGACCACAAACCTTTCTGCTCAGAAAAGAGAACACTTCTCCATTAAAGAAAAAGGGAAGTGTTTGAATGTGTTTCTTTTTACCTTTAAAAACCGAACTAGAAGACAACTCTCTGGGAGAACATAGCCAGAAGCCCTGAGACTACAACCAATCTGGTATAGCAGGCTGAGGAAGAATAGGGCAAAGGTTGTTAAAAATAGAAAGGAAAATAAGAATGAAATTGTCATAGCTTCCAAGTGCCAGTGATTGCACTGAATTACACCAAGCCCATTAGAACAGCAGCAAGGCAACCTGGCATTAGCATTCCTCACTGGGTATTCAACAGATCTTGATCACTCTTGCAAAGTCAAGGCAAAACCCAGTACAATATGCAGGTTCATGTAAGACGAGCATCTCCTTGTGCAAAACATCCTCATGCATGATCCTCTGTTTCTGCTCCAGCCTCCCTTCTGGAACTCAGCCCTATCTGTAACAACCTGGACTACACCATACACTGCACGGCTGTGTGTACCAGCACAGGGATCAAGCAGAATACAAACTGTTATCCAAAATGGCAGGAGCTTTACACCCGCTTTCAATTAAACAAACAGAACAGTGAATTCATGCCATGTTTATAGTTTATATTTGACTAATAGATTATTCATTTCTTGGAAAGTTTAATATTTAATGTAATCACAGCGTAAGAAAAGAGTGCTACATTGCTTGGTTCTTGAGGGCAGAAATTGCCATTGATTACAGCTGAAATCTTTCACAGAACCAGAAAAAAAACCCTGCACTTTTCCCTAACTGAGCAGTAGTGCAGGCACTGACCAATCAATCACTGCATAAGGTTCTTGTCTCATTACTCTCACACAGGATGTTAATTCAATTGTTTGCCAAGATTAGAGTGCTAATATAACCACTGATTGCTGATATTCCTTATCACACAAACATTACAGCAGTATTAACCATATAGTATTCAGCATCACTAATGTGACCTAACAGTACTAATACAATTGCTCATACTGTGTCTCAGGACTTGTAAAAGCCATAATTTTATGGTTCTGTCCAAACCTTATTTCTCCTGCTTTACTCATGTTCTCCTCAACACTCTCTCCCATGTTCTGTGGTCCTGTTACATACAATACTCTGACTGGATTTTCTTTTCTACCTCTGCATCTTATCCCTGGAAAATTTTATCTACAGTTTCAACTGTATCCAAACTGATGACACACAAATGCATGACTACTTCCAGGCTACTCCCTTTCAGCACTCAGTAAATGCTTAGCCTGTCTTTTGGACAGCACATCCACAATATCTAGCCTTCAGCACAAGTACAGCACGGTAAAAGGGAATGCTTATTTTGCCTCCTCTTGCCTGAGGACAACACAGCTCATCCCTGTACCATCAGCTGTCAGCTTAGATATGCACTGCATTTCTGTTTACAGATCTGGATTATGCTGAAGCTCTTGCTGAGACAGAGCTTATCCTAATAGCCTCTCCTGATTTCCTCAGTTCTGCAGGAGGATGCTTTACTTCCAGTCCAGAAACACGCCCCTCTGCAGTTTTGCTTGAAAAGGGTTAAGCTAAATAGAAAAATGGATCTATTGTCCCCAAACAGAGCTACCTGCAAGCAGTGTAGTTAGTAGCAGAAAACTCACTTTAAATTCACATCTTATTTTCGCCTGTGTTAACACAGACGAGTAGAAAGCACATCCTGAATGTACTTTTTACACAGTGTTTGTACAGTTCTTCCTTTCCCAGGCATCCAGTACCAAACATCTCAGCAACTCCTCCAACATCATCTCTTCCAATCCCGACAAGGAGAAGCTTGTTCTCTTCCACCCACGTGGCTTTGGCACATATCACAGCCCAAGCCAGTCACTATCACCAGCTCTCTCTCAGAGATGCATTCTTGCACCAAACTTATGTTTGGTTTCAAGCCTTTCCATCTCTTACCCTCACCCCTTCTATCATTCCTCACTACTGAGCCATTGATTCCTGCTTCTGATCACCCTGTGAAGCCTTCCACTATCACCCAAATATCTGATTTCCCAACAAATCTCTCCATGCTTTCCTTCATCCTGCCTTTCCTATTGCTAGTGCCTCTCTCCTGCATTTTATTTTCTGTGTCAACTTTTTTGTGCCAGAACTGACAGAACTGGCTTCAGAGAAATATGATGCCCTTGCCTTCTCCACACTCCCCTATGCACCATCTATATTGATTTCTGTAAAGATGGAAAGCTCATCAGACAGAATCAGCTTTCTGCTCTGTGTTGATACAGTGTCTAGCACAGCACAGTCTTGCTCATGTGCCAAATATGGCTTATGGTATTCTAATATGTAAAATTACAATATGTTGTATGTATGTTCCATGTGCAGATCTAATATATGGTCACATGCATCTTCACTTGTTCTGGATACAAGTATTCTGTGTACCAAAACAGTCAAGTGATAGAAGTGAGTGAACAAAACACACCACTACTTTTGTTATTTGAATGTAAGTCTGGAATTTTAAATTAAAAATAAAGATAAATATTTTAGAGCAGAAGTACTATTTTAGTTTAGTAGCCACCCACAGAACTGGGAAACAATTGGTCTAAATCCTTGACTAATTCTTCAAATGCTTCCCAAGTATTCACAGATTCTCTAGGCTGTCTGTTGTAGAAACAGTTTTATCTGTACCATGCTTTATTTTAGGATATCTTATTTCACTCTTCTTAAAGGAAGAAACTACACTGGTGTAAACCACCTTTATAACTGAACAGCTGCAGCAGTACTGCTTCTGTTCTTATAACTATTTCAGGTTTCAGCATAGCTTAACAACTGAAAGCCAAGCCTGAGTTTAGTCCATTCAGTCAAACTCGTATAGAGTACCATCAAATGGAATTGCCACCCTCAGTGAGAACAATCAAGAAAGCCTACATGGATATTCCTACCTTTAATCTACCTTAACTTTTGTCCCCATTTTGAAGGTGAGATGTTGTAACACATTCTGGAGTCACAGAACCATAGAACAATTTGGACTGCAAAGGACTTTAAAGGGCATCTGGTTCCAACCTCTCTGCCACAGGCAGGGACACCTTCCACTAGACCAGGTTGCTCAAAGCCCCATCCAATCTGGTCCTTGAACCCTTCCAGGGATGGGGCATCCACAGCTTCTCTGGGTAAGCTGTTCCAGTACCTCACCACCCTCACAGGAAAGAAATTCTTCTTAATATCTAACAACCCATCCTCTTTCAGTTTGAAGCAGTACCCCTTGTTCTATCACTCCATGCCCTTGTAAGTCATGGGAGTCACGCTTGGTGCTTCCCTTACACCAGTGCAGACAGCATCTCTCCACTGCTCTCCGAGCTCATGTCCACCCTGCAAGCACAATATGACCGCTGCACGTGCTGACACACTCCAGTGAGGTTTTCTCTAACAGCAATAGCAATAACACCACAGCAGCATGGAGTTTCACAGACCACAGGATGCCTGGTGACTTTGCACAGGGTGTGCTCATGTCGGTACTACTGCAGCTTCACTGCTGCTGATCGTCAGCCCAGCTCGGTCAGGGCATGCAGGGCACCAACTAGACATCTTTGTATCTGGGGACAGTTTTGAGTTGCCAGGGCAGGAAAATACAACTCTCACCCTGGTTTTGTTCTTGTTGTGCTTCCACCTTCTTTACTTGAAAGCCTGAGCCCTCAGCTGCTATGGTCTGGAATGCTTGAGATGTGAAAGCCATGTCTCCTGCCTGAAAAAAATCTTATCTTCTGTGTGTGTTGAAGGGATGGAACCACATTCATATGTGGTCAAATCCACAGTACAAGAAGGCCCTAAAATGAGGCAATGGCATTGTCAAAAGCATATCCAATCACCAATGAGAACTTTTTGCTTGTCCAGACATACAAACCAAGCACAGATTAACCAGCTCTGACTGTGCAAGATATTTTTAATCCAGCCTTTTAGGCGACTTGGCAGGATTAGCAAAAGCCTGAAAGGCAAAAAGGGTCAGAAGGGAATTTTACTGCAGTGTCTGCTCAAAACTACATAAGCTCTCAGTTACACTTTTCCGGCATGCACCAGTGAAGTGGAAAGAGCTTTAGCACGGTTCACTGCCAGAATGCAAAATTAAACGAAAGAACAGAAAGTCTGCTGAAGTTTAGCATGTCTGTCTCACTCACTAAGGCTCCTGTAAGACTCAAAACCCCCACAAAACACAAAAACAACAACAAAAATCTCAACCCACAATGCAAATGTTTGTGTGCTTGAAAGCTTGGAGCTTTTCCCAAACTTCAGTTCATCAGATAAAAGATATTATGCCTTTCTATATACCTTTAAGCACCATGGCTGCACACTGCCAATGAAACAAAGCATTTGCAGTAAAACAGGTTAAAATTTACTCAAAAGCTGCCTGCAATTCTTATAGGGTGATGCTCCTCCTTTTTATATACACATACTTATTTGTATTTTCTAAAGAAAGATCACAAAGTTACTACTTTGTTATAAAAATGTTTTTGTAAGACAAATTAGCTATATTGTGCTTTAAAATCACTCCTTTGCACTTTCATTTAGCATGAAGCCCTTAGGAACCTATGTGTGAAATGAAACTGCCAATAAACATGTTATTAAGCATCTAATTCTTGTGTTTAACCAGGAAACAATAAGAATTTATTTACTGAAGGTCACTAGAATGTGAGACACCACACGTGTGACAAAAGTTCATTCCCTGTATGAAGACAAGCTGGATCACATAATGCCACTTGATCTAAGCAATAGCAGAAAGGGCAATAAATGCTGAAATGATCTAAAATTGAACTGGGGAAAAAAAAAGGCTCCACCAAAGTCTTTCATGTGTCTGCTGGAGAGCAAAGACAGCAGTAGAAGTGGGAAAGCTTTACTGGTTCAGGCTACAAGCACTGAATGATGACCTTGTCCCTAGACCAAAAGTTCAGCCAGCTGACAGAGTTAAGCTTGCAGTGCTCACTGAAAAACAGATTCCCTATAAGTTGTTACATATTATCAGATGCCAAAAGAACAATCCCCTTCAGACATAACAGAGTCTGATTCTTAAGAGCACAGAGGTCACTTCACTACATTCCTTTAAGTTTAAAACCACTTTAAAATATTTATATACCTGTTACAGGAGCATTTTAAAGCATTTTTACTGTAGAAGGAAATGCAGTAGCATAAATAAGATTCATATCCTCATATTGTACCAGTGAAATCATTGGGTATTTTATGCAAAAGCTTTGAATAAGCAAGAAGTCAAATAATAAAAAATCTGATTACAAGCTGCCCTATAGAGTTCAATATTGGGACTGGTGGAGACTTTGTCTTTGAACACTGATCACAAATTTCACATTTTATCATTTATCATTTGCTAGGGTTTGTGTACTCCAGTAGAGGCTCAGCAGAAGGCAATGATAGCACATCTGTCTGTCCCTGACAAGAAATGCTCCTGGAGCTCTCCACAGGAAGAAAGAATGCATGGGCATCAAAAGGCTGCTTAGGGTTTCATAAAATGCAGAGGGCTTAAACCTGCAAAGCTGAATTGCCGAAGTCAAAGGTACAGCCACACCATTTTATCAAATACACATTAGACCCGGGTTACTCCGATTACCTCCACTTTTAGGGCACTTTCACCTAAGGCTTTTCACAAGTCACTTGTCTGTGAAGAACCATCTACATAAGCTCAAAACTCTGCTGGGTTTTATCTCCCAGTTTTGATCTGCCTGTGTTATTTCTATCCTTGCCATCGTGCAGTCTGTTATTAGTATTTCTTCATTAGGTTGACATGCAGCTGTTACTGATTACTTCACAGTAGTCATCATGAACAGGAGCAGGATCCTGCCATCCAAAGTCTCTGCCATGCACATCTGTACCACTGTCAAGCATCCTGTCAGGACCTCTTCTGAAAGGCCAAGCACCTTCAAGTCAGGAGTGAATCTAAGACTACATACCCTGAGAAATAAATCCATATAAATGCCAAAATTACTTACAACAGAGCAGGAGTCACTGTTTCAGCCCAGGCTGTAGGTAGTACACACATCTTTCAAGCTCCAGAGTCACGTGAAGTGGAAGGACTATGAGAAAAATTGGAAGGAAAATAATTCTGCTATCCCACCACCACTACGTCCAGTTTGTAATTCAACCCAGCTCACAAAGCAAATCCAGCAGCATCCCTTATTTTACAATAATATGCTAATTAGCACGGTAATACCCTCTCTATTACCCTTTCCTCAGCACATTTTAATTACACTGTAACCTAAGCAGACGTGACTAAACACCTAAATGTGTGTATGCCATCAATGGAAGTGTTTGAGGCCAGAGAGGTGTTCTGAGAAGACTGATAGAGTGGAATGTGTCCCTGCCATGGCAGGAGGGTTGGACTAGCTGGGATTTAAAGGTCCATTCCAACCCAAACCATCCCGTGAGTCTACAAAATAGGAGCAGTTTTCCACATGATGATTACATGGCAAAACCCTACTGCAGACAGAGCAGATTTGTATGTTAACATACAGAGGTAAAAACGTACAAGGTAAAACCAGGAAATCCCAGCAAGGTGTCAGGTAAGTCTGACAACTTGTAATCACTATAAAGTTTTAAATTCTGCACTCTTTACTTTAAATGTTAGTATTGTTTTTTAGCCTGACATTTCCACGCTTGAGTCCACGTCAGTCCTCAAGATCAAAAAAAAAAAAAAAAAAGAGAAGTGATTTACCTCAGACAAAAAGTCACTTTTTACCACTTCACTAAAATGTACGTATTTCCACCCCAAAACCCAGCTAGTTTGCTCCAAGACAAACGCACTTCTAAAAAATCAGGCTATTTTTTGTGGTTCATCAAGTCCATTGTTTCCAAAAGTAAATAGCCATTATCCCTAACGATTCAGTAATCACTCCCTTCCCTTAAATGAAGGGCTTTGAAGGTGATAGGGGAAAGGCTGCTTGGGTCAGATAGCCTCAGTGGGAAAGAGCAGCCAGCTTTTGTGCTGCTGTATTTGCAGGAAGACTTGCTCTTGTTTTTATTATAGAAAGGTTTTGTTTTGTTTCCCAAAGAGAGGAATTATAGGAATTCAAGAAAGAATAAAGAACTACCATGACACCCTTCAACAGAGTAGGAAGGTAGCCACACAACTTCCACTAGCTGTTAGAATGCGAAAAATAACAGCATGACATGAGATAAGAAACCAGAGCTCACGAAAACAAAGTTTAAGATGTGTCCTGGGAGGGCTTCCAGATATTAAAGTCTCTTGCTGTAACTCCCTTCACATAGATACACGTTCAATTTCCCGAAGAGGGGTCCCAGCTCCCGCCAAAAAGCTGTTTAGCAATGCAGACTCACACCTTTCACTGCCTCTGGTTTGACCCATCTGTGTGCAGGAAAATAACTCATATTGGCCATGTGGTAAGGAGAGCTTTGTAACTTGTACAGTCACTTGTAAAACCAGCTCTTGAGAGAATTTATACTGTGACTTGAAAATGCAGATTATTTTTCCTCCCTTCAGTGCCTTTAAGTCACTCGAAGATGATGTTAAATCCAGTAGGATTTAACAGCAGGAAAACTCAGCATTGGGTTCTCCACTCCCACTGAAGTTAGGGTCATGGAGTTGAGCACTGCTGACTGCTTCTGAAAATCTCATCCCAAGGACCCAGTCCAAAGCAGGCTAATTCCCTGGACAACTAACTCACTTAGATTTGTACAGACTTTGGCTTCAGCCCAGGCTACATTAGCATCTCGCAGAGCAATGTGTTTTAACAATTTACCATCCAACAGCTCTGTAAATTCTCAGCATCTCTGACTGAGCCACAATAAAACATGCTGTTACTGAACATTATTTTCATAGTGCATATAGTGCATTTTGGATTTTTTTTCTGAGAAGCAGTGACTAAACCAAGCTGTTGCTTACTGTGGACTACTTAAGAGACCAGAGTTGTCACTTACCAGAAGGGCTTGCAAGCACCAAACACACAAAATCATGCATTCTCACAGGCTTTAAAAAAGCACAGCTCAATTTATCCATGGAATACAGGCAATTCAGTTAGTAAGAAGTAGGCACACATCACACTAGTCACCAAGAGCCTTGTGGCATGGCACATTTCTGTCACAGGTTAGCAAGTGACTCTTATTCAGGAGCTACAGTCTACAAGAAAATATTGTATGGCAAACTACAAATAAATATCTGAAAGAACTCTAAGATGACCAACAATTGCATTATGTTACATTTCTTGATGTTGGTGGAATGTGTTCAGAGAAGTATAACCAAAGCTTGGTTACTGCTGACAATCTTGCTCTACTAAGAGACCTAAGGGTTCCTTCATCATAACAAGGATGAAGTCTTAAAATTACCCTAAGAAGACAATGAAGAACTTCAATAAACGGCTTTGATTTTTCTGATTTTGAAATTAATTGTTATTCAGCAATATTCAGAGTTCAGCACCGTTTGTCACACAATTCAGGGTCCAGTTTCAGAAGCTGTCAGGTCTGACTAACCCAAGGGAGACAGAGCTTTGCTGATAAGTGTAGAGAAGCATCAAACTGACATATTTACAAAGATTGTGAATTATACATGAGTTTCTGTATGAACCAGACAGGTTTAATGTGCCACACATTCTTCATGTATTATAGTTGGGTCTCTTAATACAACAATTGCATTTTATCATTCTGTGAATTTAAGGCTGATGGAGGGATGAGACTGACATCTCCAGAGACTTGTATCTGCTCCTGAACAGAATAGCAACTACGATTTCTTCCACAGCATTCACAGCAGTGCATCCAACCCAGAACGGGCCCAATGCCCAAAAGAATGGAGGTTTCAGCTTCCATCCTCATGCAGCTCTCAGCCATTCTTCTGAGAAGACAACGGAGGGCATTGACACAGGGTGGGTAACCTAACTTCATTATGTTATAAAACTGGCCTCCCATAGCATCTTAAAGAGACAGAAGAAATTTTCCCTCAAAACTCAGCGTGCAAGGGGAAGCTCGTTTGAGGGAACCTCTCCCATCACGAGGTATCACCTCAGCTGCAACTTCACATACATTTTATAATGTGTTGATACAACCTGGGGAGTAAACCTACAAATGCCCAGGGTCTAATACTACCATACTAGTGTTTAACATAATCCCATCCACTCTAGCTGTGCTTCCATAACACCCACAGCATGTTCGCTAACAAAACCTCTGTGCTCAGCAGGCTGTATCCATCTCTGGGTTTCCTGATGCAGCAAAATCCTTAACCTTCTTAATGCAGAGCTGACATGTCATCTCAGTGCATCGAATATTTAAGTAAGCCTCCCAAAAGGCCACTATTTCCCCTGTGAGACTGTTCTGCCTTGACACTGTGAAATTCCATCCTCAGCTCAGGAACACAGAACAAATGTTCCTGTAAAGCATATGCTAAGTTTTTTTAACTGGCTGCATCTGATCATCACCCTTTTCTGCCAGCTCTGAAATGCTGCTAGAACATCACCCACTTGAATGGCAAGAGCTGCTGGCAGGCTTGCAACGTATAGGCTGAGCTGCTCACTGAGGAGCTGAAAAAGAAAAATCACTGTCAATGTCTACCCCTACCTATCTGACACGGCTGTGATGGACAGCACATCAGATCCAGCAGCCTTGTGCAGCCTGCCTTCCCAGAGAGCAGAGCAGTGTGAAAGCACACCAACCACATCCTGCACACTGCTTGCAGGGGTACAGAGGGAAAACACAACCCCTTGGGAACAGCCACTGCAAAAGGTTTGGGAAAACACAATTTTCTTGTGCATGCTTCTCTGATCCAGACAGCTCTACAACAGTGACTGCTTACACATTCAGCATTGATTTTGCAGGCCTTAAATGGTTTAGATGCTCTCATGGGTCGTCTGACCACACACCAGAAGATGGACTGTGACCACAGCATTATTTTTGCTTTTTACTACACCACCGGGATATGGTTTCAGTTGGAACCGATCTGGGGGATTATTTAGCTCCAGCCTTCTCTGTCACAGTGGTCTAACCCCCAACCCATTTTAATGGCATCTGAATGCAGCTCAGCAGATTATGTGAGTCATTAGTAAACTGAGGTAATTTCATCAATCACACCAACAGACAATATGACATCAGTGGAGAAGTCAGGTATATGTGAATTCAAAGAATGGAACAACAAGGATTGAAGAGAACTCATTAAGGTATTAAAAACTGGACTTACATGGAAATAATGTGATTAAATTAATAAAGGACAGTATAGCCTGACTACAAAGTACCTCTTTCAGCAGAGAGATCATTGTGATGGAATCCCCATCAAGGAAAATATTTAAGATTAGATATATCACAAAACTATGAGAAAACTCTTTGTCCAGGAGATTGGTTAAGTGACCTCAAACAGTTCGGTCTGTCTCAAATGACTATGAACATATGACACAGTAAGAGAGCTGGTCTGTCACAGACAAACCCAAGCCTAAGTGGTTGTTTTCATGACAAATCCACAGCAGCTTATTCCAAAGACGTAACATGACCAGTTCTTCCAGTATGAGTATGGAATGGCATGATTATGCCAGCTCTCTCTCTGAACATCTTTTTTTTTCTTGCAGTGAACTGTGACTATTACAAGAGAGTGCAGTCCTGGGACTAAGAACATTATTGCACATCTGCACCAGCTAAAATATCCACCGCTACACACATAAGACCCAGAAAAACTTGGCAGAATACATTCCAGTGACAACATTCATCTGCTCCCTGTCAGGTCACAGTATTTTAGTAGGCTTTGCTCATGGCACATTAGCGTTACAACTGTTGTAGCTCAGAGCTTAGATGGCAAAGTAAGCAGTGGAGGATGGGAGAGAGCAAAACGTTATTTAAGCATTGTTCCTAGAATAAAATCAGAGAGGGGAGAAGCTACTAAGGTAGTAGTCAGATGTGGAACTTGCAAGACTGACAAACATAGCATGAAGGAAAATAGCAATAGCCACCAACCAGATTCCTTTTTCTGTGGCCACTTCAACTGCTCCAAGACCATGTTTCTACATCTACTTAGCTTCCCTGTGACAAGATGCTTCAAGGAGAAACCACACACAACATCCAGGTGCCCCACAAACACATCACACGTGAATATCATAGCTGTGGGTACAAACAAGGGCAGCTCCTTCTGTTCTCCAGTCAGTTTTTGGTCAGCTGAGCTGAAACTTCTCATGCCAGATCCAGCATCATAAGCCTGTTATTGGATTTGCTGAATTCCTGCTGGGTGAGGTATGCTTTCTACAAGATTATGATTCTGAAATACACTGAAGGAGGCAACATTCAACAGCTTCTAATGAAAATTACTGTTATTTTTCTTTTCTGCAATGAGTGCAGGAGGAACAAGGATGAGATGTGCTTGAGCCCATGGGGCTAGCACACAGGTGGGTACACTAGTACCTAGGCAGTCTTTCCCTCCTGCATCATTTTTGTGCACCCCAAACTTCTGGTCCCCACTGACTGCTGTCTGACAAACACAGCACTAACAAGTCGTAAGTGAATTCATATGGGCTTCCCATAACTGCTCCTAAGTCACAGTGCCAATCAGCCTAATTGTATCAGCAGCTTCTCTGCTCTCCTCTGCTCTGAAAACAGCCTTCCCAGAGGGCCAGTCAACCAGGTGAAAGAAGCAAGCACATTTCTGCTTGTCCCAGTCTGCTGGAGGAGGGCAAAGGCTCAGCTAGCTCATGAATAATGCATTGTCTGTTTATGCAACTCCAGGGACCCACTTCAAATCAGCTTGTGGTCTCTGGAATTACTTCAGCATACTTGGCCAGTCTCTTTGGTAGGGAAATCAAAAAGCTGCTTTCAAAATTTTCTCTGCTCACTTGAAGCTTTCACTCCTCTCTGCTATACATAATCCAGAAGAAAGGAGACATGATTTTCTGGTCACTCCAGTTTCACGCTGGTACCACTTGGCTGACTTCAGTAGATTTACCCCTCATGTATGCTGCTGTGACACAGTGAGCTTCAAAGATGGCTTAACAGCATACAGGGATGTACCAACAATTCAGAAACAAGTCAGGAGGAGATCAAGCTGCATGCAGTATCATCAGTGCCTCCTAAGCAGATGGTTAAGCACGAATTATCACAATAAGGGCTAACAAAGTCTTTTCTTACTTGTTGTAGAGGTGGAATCTGAATGAACAAGCAGTGTAAGGGGGAGAGGTTGAATTCATGGGGGTGAAATTACAAGATATGCCTCCACCCTGCAAAAAAAAAATCTTTTTAAATACTGGCTCTCATCCCAGAGGTTTGACCCCAGGGGATATGATGTCAGTACACCAATGCAATAGCAGAAGCAAACCTTGAAATGTAATGTCAACTCCTCCTTGTAAACCTCATCTAATCCAAAATATTTCGCATGAGAAAAACTTGCATAAAAAGGAGCCAGGAGGAGAAAAACACAGCTCAACTATACCAAGTCATGCACACTGGAGACATACCCATGTTAGGAAAAGGCTGAGTTGTTCATGGGCCCAAGTCAAGCAAGTCACAGTAACAGCTCCCTGAGCTCCCCCTTCCAAGCCCAGTGTTTAAAAATGTGCCACTACAGGCTGTGAACCTAGTGAGAAATGGACAACACTTAGTTTGCTGTCCCTCTGCACTGGGCGTGACTGAATCACAGATCAGTCTGAAGACATCCACAAGCAATTTCTTGCCTACAAGCCACTGGTTGGAGCTGCCTGGAGTATACTCAAGTACTGCATGCACCACAAAAGTGTCTCAATGAAGAAGGTTGCAGGGGTGCTGTTAACAGCATCATTGGGGCATTTAACTCTATTCAAACAACAGCAAGTAAGTTTGAGGCCACCTAATTGTGATGCTTGCTGCACACCTGAAATGCACTGCATGGGAACCACGGCCAAACCAGTCAGCATCATAGCACAGGCCCTCGCTATGAGGAGCTGGGTAGCTTCAACAAAACAAGGCAGATGGCAGGGTTGTGACACAGAGCTAAAAGCAGCAACCAAGAGCAAGTCCTGATGGAGCTTGGACCAGTGCTGTTCCCTTCCCAGAACATGAAGAAAAGCATTGTCCTGGAGGCCTTCCTCACAAAAAAACCACAACCAATACAAAACAAAACCCAAAAAAACCCAGAAAAACCAAATCAAACAACAACAAAAAAACCATCAAAGTTCTAATTTTTACAGACTTTTTTACCCATTTTCTACACACAGGTTGAGCTCAGGCTAGGTGACACCGGCCATCTACCTACACCACATTTCAGCAACCACCTTGGGAAGACAGGTCCTGTACCTTGAGGTATGGGGGGCTGTGGCACACACAGACACATGCCAGGTCACTTCAAACAGATCTTACTGTGTTTGGCAAAAACTTCTGGAGTTACTCAACAAGCTCTTATCAAATGTCTCAGGGCTTATTGATGCTGAAACACCTATTCATCACCCCTGCTTAATAAACAAGAATTTCTACCCGTGCCTGACTTCTCTCTGCTTTCCTAATCTTCTAAAGGAAAGCTAACTTTCCATCCTTCACTGATTTTGTCACTAACCTGCTGCACTTGGTGCCCAAAGCATTTTCTGCATGACCAGAATAGTTCTTGGTATCTCAGTGGGGAGTTTGCAGCGCCAGACAGGTTACTTTATTCCTCCACTCAGGAGTCTTGATCTTTGAAGTTCATCTCCACAGGGAGAGAGCCTTTACAGAGTCTTTCTCTGGAAAGTTCAGGACAGCTTGAAGAAAAGACAGTAAAGGTAACACACTTTGTTTAACCTTTCTCACCACCAAAGCATATGACCAGCATTTTCACTTCCAAGGATGGTTCATTAATTCACTGCATCTTCGTGTTGGACATGCGTGACAGTTCCCATTGAAGTCAATGATGTCTTCCTCCCTCTCAGTTTACCTTTTCCCAGAGTAACGCAAACCTCACTTCAGGTCCCACCCCAGCCCTCTCCTCCCAGCTCCACCTCAGTGTCAGGGGACCACCACCACCACATGAGCCACTACAGCACATCCTAGGGGCAACTGGTGCATAGCCCTTCCCAGGCAAGCAGTCCACAGCATGGTAGTGGGAGGGAGACAGGGAACGCAGCTCCCAGGCAAGAGGGAGGGCAGGCAAGGGAACTTGAAAGTAACAAGTGCTACATCCTCTTTCTCCTTCCATTTTTTGGCAAGCCTGGTCCCAGAAGCACAGCCTGCTGCACTCATACTTGTTCCCTCCTGCTCCAACATTCTCCCATCCCCTCCCCAGCCGGCCTTTATTAAGCTGGCTTCCTAAGGCCAAGTTTGTCAGCATGACGGGGTGCCTGTCCATTCTCTGTTTTCATCTATTTTTCCCGTTTCTAACAAGGGAGGTGTCTCACACTCGGCCCTGAGAGCAGCCCCTCCCCTCTTATCATTTGACTGAAACACATCCTGCTCTTCCAGGCAAATGTTATCTGAAGTTTTCAAGCAGTGTGTTTTTCAAAGACAAGAAATGCCAGAGAACACTAAACCTTTTCACCACTTCCCACAAGGCTGGGCACGGCTTGCCACGTTGCTGTGACATTCAGGGAACCTGCTGCAAGTGTCTGTCTCCTGCAAAGGAGGCAGAAAGAAGACTTAGGTGGTTTCTACTCCTAATACAGGACTTTAACCTCTACAGCCCATGCTACTCCTCGCCCCTCATAAGTCTCTTCCTTTTTTTGGCACTGCTTCCAAACAAAGGTAACAAGCCAAACACAGGCCACTGAATGTAAGAAAGTCAGCCACGCAGAAAGAAATACAATATTCTCTGATCTGACAAAAATTTGCTGCTGTGCAGATAGAAGTGGCAGCACAGCCCAATTATGTCCCACTGCACATTTCCATCACAAATCCCATTCTCTTTATCCCGCTCCCAGTATTTACAGCTTTTTAGTCCCCTGAGATAAAACACGGCAAAAAGGCACCAGCCATCAAACAAGCATTGCACTAGAAAAGTGTTTGTTTGTAAAGAAAAACAACTTGGTCTGGCCACTTCTTCCAATCTCACGGAAATGCTGAGACAATGCAAGCAATTGGGTTTGGCTTTCCATCTCTTGTAACGCTGCTTTCAATAGAAGACCAGTTTCGTTGGAATTTTGGACAAAACAACAACTGCTAAACAGAAAGCAACTTCAAACAGATGACTTTTTGCCAATAGCAGATCAGAAGGCTTTCAAGTCTTTAGGCTTCAGGCATGTGGAAGTTCCATTAGGGTCACACCTGACACATTTCTTATACTGATCAAGCTCTCAGGGAGGAAATCTGGGAGATTTTGAATGGCCAAAAGTTTCAGAAGACAGTGAGATCTTCAGGACTGTGAATCTTTTAGCCCTTGACCTTGAATGCAGTTCTGACTGAGTTTTCACAGTTAGCCTTCCACCAAGTGAAAGGCACCTCTGCACTGACGCCTAACAACCCACCGCCTAGAGGACAACTGCATCTATTCCACTGCTTTACACCAATGGAGAGAGGGACAAGCTGCCTAGGGGTCTGGCCCTTCCCAGGTGAATAACCTCTTCCCCACACTTTAACCCAAAACACCCACTGCTGTACTGAGGCAGCCCGGAAAAAGAGCTCTGCAAGCTTCTTCTGCCTGTGATCACTCAACCACTGCTGATGTGCTTCAAATGAATGGGCTCCAACACCTGCTGTTACCAACAGAGGTGAGAGTTTCCCCATCATTGTAAGACTTCTCATGGGAGATGTAATAAGAATAGGAAAAAAAGGAATGTCACTGATGTGTTAAAGGCTATAGGATCTGCAAAACTGAGAACCAGAGAAACACGGGAGTCCCATCCCCAGCTGCCCAGTGTTCTTCACCTGCTCCACCTCTAATCCCAAGGAGAAATAAAGAATGACTGCATCCATATTTTTATGGGAAAGAATTTGAGTTACGTGAGCGCAGGAGAATACCAACATGAAAAAAAAGATGAAATTCTCTTAGGAAATGTAGAGGTAAATCTCAGATTGCGCCACACAAGCCTTTTTTTCTGTTTCCCATTTCTGAAAAGCAACAGGGCAGTTGAAATCACTTTAACCCTACCAAAATGAACATTTGACCATAAATACCTGAATTCTCACTATCTTCTGCCCTGTGAAGCAATTTACAGTTACTTGAGCATCCAAAAGAAGAAGAAAAAAGGTCCAAGACTGAAAATTCAAGGCATTTTGAATGATATAGTCACCAGGTTCTCTATTTAAAGCACATAAGGCTTGATGTTCTCCCCATCATCCACAGCATTTTAATTAATATCCTAACTACTGTCCACATCAATTCATCTCTCACAGTCTTGTAATTACGGGTTTAGAGATTGGAACAGTACAGCTTCATTAAATCAGAACAGAGGCTCATGCTACACAATTTTCCTACCAAAGTTACAGAGTTTGTCTCAGTCCAAGGCTATTTTCTAACTTCTCTTCCTCTCTGGCCATATTTTAATTTATTTTTTTTTCCAATAAAGATTTCACCCCCACTGTTTGTTGCAAGAAAATTGAAGCAGCACAATTACCCACAATAAGTTCCCTAAAACTAGTTTCAGGCCATGACAGGCTTTATGGTGCCAGATCAGCCTGGGAATAAAAGAATAGATAATGGAAAAAGACAGACTGGCAAGGTGATCTTATTACTACAGATATATATTCTGTCAACAATACTAAATTACAAATTAATATATTTTATTTGTTGGCAGGACTGGAAGAATGTGACACTGTTTTTCCTGCATCAACAGTTGCAGCAATTTCACGAGCCTATTGCTACAGCACAATCCCATCTGAAGTTTGTTCTAGAGATTCTTGATACATGGACAAAGAATGTATCTCATTACAATCATGAGAGTATAATCCATATGATCTGCTTGTTTCCTACAGACTTCCTAGCTGCAAGCATCACATAATCCACATGGAATGCAGGCTAATGTACTAAGACCAGAAAGACAGTTATAAAAACCTATATGTATCCATCATCCTGGTCCAGAGCTGCAGGGCAAGTAAAACTAATATTCTCTAGGAGAAAAAACCAGTCTCCTGTACTTCTCTGCTGTTAATTCTTTGATGCATCCTTTTCAATAAAGGATGTAAAAGTAATTCCACCACAAAGTAAGGAAAAGCCTCAAAATCCAGTCCTTTGTCATTAAACCAAACAGCTCACAAGGCCAATTAATAACTAATTAATAATTCACTTGTTGCATTACATTTCTACTCTTCAAGAAAGCCTTAAATGATTTCCCAAAACCCGATTCAGCAGTTAGAGTATCATCCCACAATTTTCTGTCAGGCACCAAGGAAAGGAAATATTTTGTAATGCCTATTTATTTATTTACCACCTTGGTGACAAGCACTAACACTATACCTACCTAGAAAGACATCATTCATGATTCCGTACAGTGCAAATGCCCTGTAAGCACAGGGAATACTACATGCAGCTCCAGCAACTACCAGCACCCTACTCACTTTCACCCAGCACTATCAGATGATCCTGCACAATGCAAGAGGCCACATACAAGCACTCTACAGGCTGAAAAAATGCCCAGACATGACATTACAGATCTTTTTTGATACCTCATTCAAGCACTCCTAACAGCAGCTGCAAATCTGAACTTGCTCATACCAGCTTGAGCTGATGCTCGAGGTTGTATTTGCAACCAACATTACATACATGTATGCTACTGTCTATCTTCCAAAACAGCAGTTGCTCCAGTCAGCCCAAAAAGGCCCTGTCCCTTTGCTAAAGAAAGGGGTTTCCCCGTGTGCAGAGTGCCATAACAAATACTAAAGAGAAATTCCATACTTCATTAAAAATAAATACACAAGTCTCCCAGCTGCTGAGCCATCGCTGCTCATAGTAAGCTGTCTTATTAATATTTTTTTGGTTTTTTTTGTAGCATCTGTTAGATAAAGCTCCAACACTGGAAAGCTGATTACTGACATTAATAACCCACAAAATATTCAGTGCCTCAAAGAGTCCTTGCAATTCCTTCACGAGCTGCCCTGTACTCATTAAAAAGGGACACCAACAAGAGTAGCGGTAGAGTTTATTCTCCGCTGTGAACCAGGTTACTCTGCACTCTCCCCAGTCCTCTCTTCCCACCCTGGTTTTAGAGTCCCTGCATAACCATGCAGGGAAAAGCCCTGACCAGAGTGACAGCAACTGGTCCTCCTCCAGCAGCTCAGATGTGCTTCCCGTGATGATCATCCACTCAACTGCATTCCCCTGCAGCAGGTCCCACAGCGAAGGAGAAGAGCAGACCTCAGAGGTCTCACCTTCTGCCCCCACCACCAGCTTCCCACACAAACTTCACCAAGTCTCTTCATTTCCCTGTGCTCCCTCATGCCTGATCCGTATTTTTGGGCATCCTGAAAGATGAAACCACCTTCAGGAAGGCAAGTCAGTGCAATCCCATTAAAATACACAACCTGTGTTACAGAGAATGGAAGCTCAGGACAGAAATTCTGAAGCTTAATTCTCATCATACCACTCTTGCTTAGAGTACATCAAACACACAACAAGGGAATAGTGGAACAATTTTATCCCCACCTGACATGTAAAGGGTCAGGTCCCTCTGCACACAGATGGAAGCAGCTGTGGTCTCAGCAGCTGCCAAAACATCTGTGCACATCATCAGGCCTTGTGAAGGATCACCTTGGCCTACGTGAACAAATCCGTGATTTCAAACAACGACAACCAGAGTACCATCACAATTAAATTTAAATGACAAGCCGAGAGACAGCGCTATAATCAAAGGCATAAATAAGTCTGCTAGACAGCATCAAGTCTCACAAGCAAACAGAACAGCATTCATGAGACAGAAGCAAGCTGGCTTGTGAACACAATTTCCTCATTTCAGGCATACAGTGCGTCAAAGTATTTTTTCCTAATGGCTGTGGTGGAGTAAAACTTATATTCAGAATTACATTTCAGGTCCGTGGTTCTCTCAAGCTATGCCAATAGTCACAGGCCATGTCCACACATACTTTGGCTAGTTTAGCAAAGATGTCACCCCTGCAAAACAAGCATGTCATGACACAGATTTTTAAACAGAATTTTTCAGCAACATGAATTTAAAATTCAGGACACCTTCTCTTGCATTCGGAAAACGCTGTATCCACAAACTAGTCTCAGGGAGTGTTGCTTAGCACACTGCCTGAGAAGGAAGTCTTTATCAAAGCATCTCATACTGTTTAACCACAAAGCATCTTTCCCAGCACTAAACTGTCAAGTTCCTTCAAGGCAAGCAGCAAGGCACAAGAGTTCTGCAAGTTTTGTCACGCTCATTTAGTGACAGATTTTTGTAGGCTGTGGCTCAGGTACCTATGCACCTCTGCTCCAAATATTTTCCATCTTATTTTTCAATCCTGTAGACATGCTGCCATAATATGCTATAGAAATGCAACTATATGGAGCTATGGAATTGCACAGACATAGCTATATCTTCCGATTTCTTGATGAACTGGTAAAAAAGCAGTTTGCAAGTAAATTCCTACTTACAGGATTTATTGTGCCTTACAAATATTCTCTATAAGCAATCAGTGATTTTTGTCTTCAAGAAGACTACTTGTAATCAAAGGTTTGCAGACCTGTGTCCGAAGACTCCCATCAATCATTTCCTAAATTGACAGAGATGCCTTTGCTGAGAGGACACAGATCTGCAAGGCCAGGCCCCTCTCCCTGAGGCACAGTTGGTTTTTCTTTTGGGTTACAATATGTTCTCAATAATGTCATCATAAATTTCAGCTATTTCCTTTGATCCAGAAGAGCTTAAATTGCATTTACAGTAGAACAAGCATGATCAGAATCAAAGCTTTTACATACAACTTTCAGGCACATTTCTGGAATTTATTTTGATGCACACAAGCTTAGCTGAAATTGTTTCAGATGTTCTCCCAGCTATTTTCTCTCCCCTTTCCTATCCCCACATGAAACACTAACAGTTGCATTGTCTTTTATGGGCTGAGGAAGTGAAGGAAGGGGAGGGACTTCCAGGAATTTTTAATTTATATATTTTTCACTTTAATGGGTTTTTTTAAAATTTTATGCATATATGAAACTATATGTACAGACACCAAGAGTAAGAATTTGCAGTGCTCAGTTCAGCCTCTGGTTTCACATTTTTATGCAACATCACTCCAGCGAGGATAATGACTATTTTATAGTTCTCTCTCCTTGCTTGACTCCATTTGGATTTTGAAAAGCTCTCTATATTAAGGCTTCTCATTAGCCATGTGAAGCCCAGTACCCTAGAAACAGTATTTAATTCAACCATGACCTCCATTCTGGGCATTTCCTGGCAAAAAATTGCCAGTTGGAATAGCTGAAGACAGCCAAACATTCACTGCAAGGAAGTGCCAAAACAAGGGTCTTTATTGCTGATAAAAGCCATGGAAACATCAGAATGCAAAACAAAGGTGCTGCCTTTTTTTCACTTCCATCTGCTTCACTAAAGCTGTGACTGCTGCTGTGATGGAATTGAAGGCACCAGTTTTCACCCTGCGATAAACTCTAGCACAGTAGCAAATGACAGAAGCAATTTTACTCCCTGTGTTCAATCACTATGTTTACTCTTACATTACTACCAAGCAAGTTCCTCACACCAGATTCTCATTTTCTGTGCTCTTCACCATGCTCATACTCAGGAGTTAGGCCTGATAAAAAAAAAAACAAAACAACTTTTTATCATTAGCCCTGGGTATGCTAAAACAAAGATGCTATGGTCTATTTCCAAAGGAGAAAAGGGGATAAACTCTCAGCCTCCACAATTCCCTACAACTCCAGTTACTCTGCAAGTCAAACCTGTGTATTAGTAAGATCTGGTGTTTATGATACGCTGGATGCCTGTTCCAGCATCTGGAAGTGCAGCTACCCCAGGCATCCACAGCGCTCAAGGACAACTACGCTTACACCTGCCAGGTGGATGAGTCTTGTCTGACACGGACGGTCACGGCCAGCTGTGCGGGGCAGCAAGGTTCATCCTCCTCTGCTCTTCACCACATTTTTAGCATAGCCAGCTCCTGAGCAAGCACAGAAGTTTGGAGACCTTTTGGAGACTTTAGTTCAAAGGCCTCCAAACTCACAATGACCCAAAAGGCGAACAGAATTCCTCACCGTGCCCACAACCATCAACCACTTGAATGACTATATGACCCATCTTTATGCAGAGCACAGCTACACCCATACATCTAGAGCTGGACTGTACCTGTAACACGGATACACCTGTGCCAGCTGAACTCTCAGAAGACGTATCTAACTGACCACTTATGCCTGCACAGGAGCAGGAATAACCTGCACCCCATACAGGTGCCACTGTGCTGGCAGAACAGTGCTCATGCCAAGTCACACCAGCTGGACTTCTAATGATCACACAGCAATTATTGCATTAAAGACATCATACCCCTTGCAGTCATAATTACACTGGTACAAAAAACTAATGTGCAGACCAGGCCTTAAATCAATTTAGGAAACCTACACAAAGAATTGTCCATCTTTAATTAAACAGTCATTTAAGTAAATTTGTTTAAATCAAGACTTAAGACCTGAAATAAATTTCTTAAGGAGTGTGGTTTTGTTACCCGCATGCATGCTGACTTTGCAAATGAAGTCACTGACTTTGACAGCTCACTGTTAGGAGCTCAGAGTTTGTTACATGGAAAACAAACAAAAAAGCAGTAGGGTAAACACTTCTGCTTCAGTGGTTTGAAGCAACAAGAACAATTCATAGCCACTCAAAATAGTGCTGTGGCAAACAGGTATTAACAGTGAAGGGGGTTGTTGTACTGCAGTGGCCTGTGAAAAATACCCATCTTGGCCATCCTGGAAATGTAACTCCATTTTCATGCTTGGTGCTCTGCCATCACTATTGCACAATGGGCAAAATCTACTGCACGTACAAAACGACAGTAAGCTGGAATATGCTCTAACACAGTTTACCTAGTTTTCAAACAAAAGCAGATAGAACAATGTATTTAGTATCTTGCAGAGCTTTTACCCTGCCTCCATCAGGGGTTGTGCTCAACTATCCATGTCAGGAGCACAGAGCAAAAACCTCTGTCATGTACTGTCAATCTCAGGCATGAGAGGGCTTTAAGAAAAAAACAAAAAAAGCAAACAAAAGAGAGAAAAGGCGCAACTATGGGAAGCTTGAAAATCTAGTCATTTTATTTGTTCAACGTATTTTTTCTTCTCTGCATTTATCTACATATTCTTCCTTTATTTATTATTTAATATTCTTTCAAAATCTGGAACAACAGAAGCAGCTTGCAAGTCCTTCCTTTTACCTTCACCACGGAACACTCAGCAACTCAAGTCCCTAAAACCAAGCAACAAGACTAAGTCAGAGAGGGATCAGGCAACTCAGTACCACAGCAGGCATCACAGTGCTGCCTGTCAAGAATGAAGGCACAAAGCAATGCCAGAAAGAATAACAACAACAACAACAATAATAAATCTATCTTCTGATGTTTCCTATGTTAGAGGAGTGCAGTAATTTACTCTACAGGTTAAATAATTACAATACTTAGCCTGGGCACAGCTCCAGCAGTATAAACACATCTTTTATCAATACCTTCTCTCATCTTCTCGTAGAATCAAGCTATGCAGCACATTTTCTGTTTGTGCAACAGCACGGCTGTGCCAAAACCAAAAACTGCTTTGATATTGTCAAAGATATTGTCTGTGCAATATTCACTGTGCCATCAAGTGAAAAACAGGAGATCCTCACTAGCACAGCCACAAGGCTAGACATGGGTGTCTACACCTTCAGCACCAACGCCTGCTTCATTCACAGGAGATATTTTACCACTTCCAGCCCTTTTTTACTTAACTCACACTAGTCAAATCTTCCTCAGACATGCCAGAAGCCACACCCCAGAGAGCTGTTTACCTCTTATCTGTTTGAAACACCAAATCAAGGTATTATTGTGCTGCTAATGCTGGTTTGTCACTGTTAGCACTGACAAGGTACCTGGGAGGACCTGTGCTGGAAACAGCCCTGGTGTGCACCAGTCTTTGAACAGATGAGTTTGTTCAGCACCAGAGATGGTGTAAAAAAAAAAAAAAAAAAAAAAAAAGCAGCTGCATTTGCCACCATTGCTAACTCAATGTAAGAGTAGAATAGCACAACAATAGTGTTCAAAGCACACTGAAATGATAAAGGTAATAAGGACTTGCCTACGTAAATATTTACCAAAAAAACAAGACCAATAACAAAAAAACCCAGCAGCCCTGGCACACATACTAAAGGAAAGATTTCTCTTCAAAGTATCACCCCTGACTATGGGCTCTGCCTAACAAAGCATGACAGATCAAATCAAACACTGGCAGAGGTCAGCACTGCTCTCATTTTCTTCACTTCACCATGCCAAAGGTCTAAGCCCCCAGCAGTCAAGCAGAAGGAAGAAGGGTGTCTGTGCTCCGGCACATTTTCCCATTTAAATCACAGGGAGAAGCAGGGCTGCTGAGGGCTTGGGCTGCCATTTGTTTCAACCAACTCACCTACAGAGCACAGTAAAATCTGACAGCAGACGGTCACCTGAGAGATGCTGCTTTCCACATCTGCCCTCCTCCAGCTGAGTGGGCCAAGGCTACACCTGCAGCCATGCGGAGGAGATTCAGCCCAACCCACTTCAGCTGCCCACACTGGTCTGGAGACAGCATCTTGGGACCCCCAAGACCAAGCACTTAAAGAGGGAAGTTTAAATAGGGAAGAAATTAAGCAAGACAACACTGACCTGACTGGACACAGGATTGCAGCAGGATCTTCATACCTAACACTGTTTAAAACAATCATTTCCATCACAACTGGCTAGTTTTGAGGCTAGGCAAATTTGGCTGTCATCACAACATGAGCTCAGTGCCCCAGTATTCCAAGTCTGTTCCATTCTGGGCTCCCAACTCACCTACCGGTATAACAGAACTGGTGGCTACTTTCACACAGAAGAGAGCAATTGGGAAAAAATGAAAACACGCCTTTGATTTGAAGGTCAGAAAGGAAAAAAAGACGTGGGGGGTTTTCTGGTTTTTTTATTATTATTAGTCTTGTTTTTAAACCTGAACACTGGTCTTTACCTCAACTGTCTCAGAGGCCCAATATCTCTCTAGGAATTTTACAGGAATAATACTAGCATTAAAGGTCTGCCATACTGAGAGAAAAAGGTCAATGGAAGACTTAGATGCCATTTTCTGTGGTATACCTTCATCACTCAAGTAGAAAGACGACAGGAAGCCGACTGCCAGCAGGCTCTTTGGACTGCCTTTCCAATAAACGTAAAAAAAAAAAGCATCACAGCCTTTGCTAGCTCTGCTGATTAAAGATAGACAGCACTTCATCTGACTTCTTTCGCAGTAAGATGACCATAATTCACATTTAATATGCCGCAAAGTCATCTGCCTTCCAAGTACAGGAGCGTGTTCTGCTGGAAGTCACTGCTGTTAGGTCAAATTTAAACTCAATGTTACAGGACAGAAATTACACTGCTATTAATAATAAATAGTCATGATAATGTTTTCCCTTAATAGGGCATCTCTTCCCCAAGAATCCTAATGCTTTATAAAGTCTGGACTGAGTTTTACCCACTGCCTGATAACCCTAACTTCTGCCTGATTTGCATGGGTGCAGAGGAACACAGAAATTAATTAGAGATTGCATTAGATCTGTAAATTACTTCACTGCAGCTTGATGTTCCTCCCACCTCAGAGGTAGATCCAGCAACAATATTGTCAGTGCTTTAACAAGGAGTTCTCACAAACACATTTTGGACAGCAGGCCTATAGTGCATGCCTGTGTGGTGCCAGTGCTTCCTGTGAAGGGCTGGGGAGGTAAGGATCTGACCAGTACTATTTATGTTTCTCTCTAAATAAAGATGCTCCCTCATGACCATGATCAAGTATAGAAGAACCAGCAATCAGCAAAAAACTTTAAGTGCTCCTCAAGAGGAGCAGCTTCTGGAGGGCTGGGAAAGTCATACTCTGTGTAGACCCCGGGCAGAATGGACTCCTACCATGTACCACTACAACATAAACATTTTAAAACCTAATACTTTGTAGACATGGCTGCAAACATGTGCAGTAAATATTCAACACGAAGCTCAGTGTTCCTGTCCTTAACTTGGGATGAAAGAGTAAGCAAAACAACTGTAAATAGAATCAATGATAACATCTCCAGAGATATGCTAAACATCTGGTACTTGAGTCTTCTCAAAAGCAAAACATTTGCTCCCCAGAAACACTTATGTGGAACTCAGGAATAAGTTCTCTTTATCCAAGCTCACTTGAAGCAAAGACTAGCAGGACCAGGCACATAGAAACATCTGTGCCTTCAAGATGCAATGTCACCAAGGTCTCCTCAGAACCTCACACAGTAAATCACTTCACCTGATGTGGCAGCTACTCAGTCTCACAAAGTAATGTTCCTGTTAGGATCTGAAGAATGTCATATCTAATTGACTGCAGAGGGATTACACTGGGAAGTCATGTGCTGACAGTTTTGAACTAGGTGGAGGCTCATATCATGCTGTCTGTACTAGCAGCTCTTCTGATGCTGGCACAAATAGGCACTCAATAGGTGACACATTTTATTCCTGTATGCAAACACGTCCCCTGCCTGATCAGGCTTGGGATACGACTGTACTGCTGAAGCACACAGGGAGGGGAAAAGGGGACAACTTCTAGCAAACACACCGAATATTCCACTTCAGCAAGAAGGGAAACCACTCCTATTCAACAGCAGGATTGTCCTCAACGCTTACCTTAATCTTCACCCATGCATCTTTCTTGACCACCAAGCCAGTCAGGATATCAGTTTTGTATTATGATCCAGGGAGTGAATACAAAGCAATAATAAAAAGAGCTCCTAAATGAGCAGGACAGACCAGGAATAAAGGGAAAGGGCCAATCAGGCCCATTTTGTAGATGCAAACAAGGAATTTGATTCCTTTTATCGAAGAGTGACAGAAGCCATGAGTGTATTTCACATAAAACACCTCAGGTTTTATTTGTGCTTCTGGTCACTGTTCAAACCAGCCTGGTTTCCAATTCTCTCTTGATTTGTCAGCTGGTTCCAAAGACTTGCCCAACACTGATCCTACTCCTAAGGAAACTACCACAGAATCAGATGCAGCTCAGGCACCTGTTTCTAATAGAGATGGGCAGCAGAGGTTTAAAGGAAAAGCTAACAGGGCAAGTTTGAAGCTTTATTTCTTCCATTTTCTCCCATCAACAGCTGCCAGGAAGCCACAGTTTGGAGACTTCCTCAGCTGGGGCATGTAGTCATACGTTTCTGTTTCAACAGCAGTTGATGGACCGCTGCGCCAAAAACACATTTCAAGCAGAAACACATCTACATGTCAGGTGCATCAGTGAAAACAAAACAACTGAGTCCTTCCCGCCGAGTGGCCAGAGTTAAACACAGCTGTGGGAACACCTGTTTCATCGCAACTTCATCTCTGGACTCTGCATCAGAAAGAGGCCAGAGGGGACTTAACGTGCTGCAAATTCACTGTGTAAACTCAGCTCTAGATGGGTGATGGAAACAATCTGCTTCCTTGGGCATTTACTTTTTAATAATGAAACTTCACCAAATGAGAACACAGCTTTGGGAAACAAGATCATTTAAAATAAAACATGGGTACCAAAGAAAAGTTGGTCCCTGTCCCTTCCCAAGCCAGGTATGCATTCTGTAATAGAGAAGCCAGACATGCATGTTATTAACAAGCAACTCATGATTTCTCAACCTCTTCTACTGCAATGCAGGACATCATGTTCAGACCTCTTGAAACCTCCATTTGTAAAACCTCTGGTATCCCCATCTATTTCCTATCACTAGCTGCTACATAGTGGTTTTTGTGTGAAATTTCAAGAATAAGGAATGTTTTTTCACCATTTGCTTTCCTCAGTCCATACAACATTGCCCCTGTTTACCAGAGACTTCTGAATCTCCCACTTGAATTGCAGTCTCTCCCACAAACCAGAAAATTCATTGATTAAAGCAAAATAATCACCCTAGGGCACAGCAGTTGCCAAGCCATGAAGGGCAAGCAGACCAGGAGACAGAGCAGCCAGCAGAGAGCTATTCCTGTCAGCACTTTGGGAACTGCTGCTCTAGCTCCCTGTTTGCACCTGTAAGAACATGCAAGAACTTTCATTGCTATAGACTCAATGTGTGTATTTAAAAAAAAAATTAAGAAAATTTACCTCTGAGATGACTGTGAGAAGAGGTATTTGTAGTCCAAGATGTATTTCTGTAATAATCTTTTAAGTAAAATACTATTAAAAAATATTATCAGATGTTGCACATTACCACCTTGTAACCTGTTTAGTTCTTGTTTAATGACCTTTCCATGCATTTTTACACAAACTTTGTTACCCCTACAACATACAAATAACAACTGCTGGGGAAAGGGAGGAAACCCTTTAACTAGAGGCAAAAAGGAACCAAGAATAGTGCTGTTCTAATAAACAGGGAGAAAACACCATTTATCCTGCTCTGGTCTGTTGCTAGCAGATTGCATCAGCAAGCTACCATTAACATCTCAGCTACATCAATTCATAGAACCATTCATAAATCCAGCTCATGTTTGAGGTCAGACTTTTCCTCTTTAATCTGCAAATATTCAGAGAAGGACAAAACATTATTATTTTATTATGCTAGACGTGTGTCTGGCCCTCTAAAAAAAGCACACTAGTTGTGTTTCTTTATTATTTCAGAAATTTTGTTCTTCTAACAGATGCCTTGTGTCTGCCTGAAACATCATGAGACTCTACCTCTAAGAGCACAAGACAAGCCAGGACATTTCCATGAGCAACACCTGCAGGAAGAGAGTGTCACAGGAAAACTGACGCAACTGTCGCCAAATTAATGTGTGTCAAATGTGGAACCTTGTTACCTTATACTGTCCTTTATATGTTTTGTGGGATATGTACTTCTACATTACAAATTCATTCAAATATCTGAATATTCTACAAATATTCATTCTGGCAAGCAATGGTGCAAACATAGCATCTTCAGGAAAAAGTCAAATGCATTAGAAAAGCAAATGTTCTGATTCAAAGAACAAGCATTTGCGAGTACAGAAAGTATCACTGAGCAAAGATTCCAGACAAATGCCTCCACTGTACTTGAGGCAGGATTTTTTCTTTAGGTACTGACTTAATTTCCTTAATTGCATCATTTTAAATGTTGAAAACACTAGCTGGCTGCGATATTAGCAGCATTTGAATGGTGACTAATTCTAATGAGTATGCTAGTAGCAATTTAACACTACGACACACCACACACATTTATGAGGCCGAGAGAGATAGCAATCAGCCTCCTTAGCCGCAGCCTCAGAGCCGAACCAGTCACCCTGGCTCATAAACTCCACGCTCCCTGCGACGATACCTCACAGCTTTTTCCTCTCATTTTCACCTTTTGTCACCTGCATTTGAGGGAACGAATTAAGACTTTTTTACTGCAGAGGGTGCTTTCACTGAAAGCTATCGGAAAGCCAGTGTCCGAGGATCAGAGATCCCGAAGCTGGAAGAGTAAAGCCCAGACTTGCGCTCACACAGGAGAAAGCGAGATGCGGCCCGCTTTTGCACGCCTGAAACCAGAGCAGCTCACCACAGTGCATGCCTACTTTTTCAGTCCCTCCTTCCCTTTGTACGTGAGCTTCGCTAAGCCTCGGCTGTAACAGCGTTTCCTCTGCTGTCACCGCTTCCTGCCTCCCTCTCTGGTTCGCCGCTGGGGTCCCGGGGCCAGCGCGGACACCCGCGCCCCCCCAGCAGCGCGGGTGCCCCAGGGCGGGCGCGATGCTCGGATCCCCGCTGCCCTCCCAGGCGCGGATGGGAACCGGCGGGCGGGATGATTATTTCCTCCCTTTTACCACGACTTTCTCCTTTACACCGCGACACGGATGACACCTGCTCCCTCCTCCTGCACTCTCGGGTGTCAGGCCCGGCCCTGCCCAGGCTTGCCCGAGTACCCCGGAGGGGCGGGTCCCCGGTGCCGAGGGACCACGCCGACGGGGACCGGGGATACGGGATGTCACGCCGAGCTGCCGCAGCGCCATCCCCGGCGCCCCGCCGGTCCTCGGCCTGCACCCGCGGCTCGGCCAGCCCCTCTCCGGAGACACGGGGAATGGGGAAGCGGGCTTCAGAGTCAAGCGAAGGGAAAACTCCGCGCTGAGGAAGGAGGTTCAATTCCATTCAACCCGAAGCGAGCGCGATACCCGAGCCTGAGGCGGGGTCCCCCCCCCGGCCGCCCGCACTCACCCAGGGTCTTGACGGCGACCTGCCGGGTGAGCGGCGGCGGCAGGTTGACGCAGACCAGGTCGACGTCCTGGTGCAGCAGCACCTCGTCGATGCGGCTGGTGTAGAAGGGGACGCTCATCTCCTTGGCCAGCTCCTCCGCCTCCTCGGGCGTGCGGCCCCACAGCGCCTTCACGGCGAAGCCCTCCGCCTTCAGCAGCGGCACGATCACCCGCGCCGTCAGCCCGGTGCCGAACACCCCCACCCCGGGCAGCATGGCGGCGGCGAGGCGGGTGGCACAGCGAGGAGAGGCCAGGCGCTGCCTCCTTCTCTCAGCGGGGAGAGGGAGGCAGCCCCCGCTCGATACTGCTGCTGCCGCCGCCGGGGCCGGGAGCAGCCGCCCCCCGCCTCAGCAGCGTCGCGGCCGCCGGCTGCCCCGCCATGCCCCCACCATCACACAGAGCCCCGCGGAGGCGCCGGCGCTGCGCTCCCTTCGGCGGACGCGGGGCGCGCAGGGGCGACCGCCCTTCCCCGGGCGGCGGCGCGGGCTCAGCGCCGCTCCTCTGCCATGTTCGCCGGCGCCCGCTCGCCGCCGGGAGGGCGGTGCGTCGTTGTCACCTCCCGGGTGTTCCTGCACGGCCCGCACCGCCCCTGCCGCACNCCCCGGCCCGGGATGCGGGAACACGATGACACGATGCGGACATCGGCCGCAGGTGCGCTCCGCGGCATCGCCGGGGTTTGCCGTCCGCCTGGTGGGTCGGTATCGGGGCGTCTCCGGAGACTTCCCTCCTTCCCGCACCTCTTCCCACACGGGAGGAGCTCTGAGGGGTCGTGGTGGTGAGGAGTCGTCGGAGTCACACCCCAGTGAAGGCACAGGAGAGCTGGGACAGCCACAGAGGCAGACTGGCGTGAGCCGGTCGTGTCCATCGTCCTGCGGTCCGTCTCCTCCTGGGACGGTCGTCCAGAACGGAGATGTCCCAGAGGGGAGCTGCCCTGAATCCCGAAAAGTGCCGTGCACGGGCTCAGATTCCAGCTCCGCCACCTGAGCTTCCCACCACATTCACTCGCCCGGGACGCCCAGCCAATATCTCCACCACCCACCCCACACTGGACTGTTGTTTATTCACTCCCCTTAGAAATATCCAGACTCTTCAGCTTTACTGGGACATCGGTTCTCCCTTTTTTTCCCAGCAAAGCATTAATATGACAATCCCCTTCTCCATGGGTCTACTTACATAGCTCAAACCCCACGAATTTGCTAAGGTGGCTTAGGAAGCTTTAGCTACTGTTCCTCGGTCCACAGCATTTGTCCAGGGTCTCTGGAGGCCTGGAGGAAGCTCAGGCAGGGCAGTAAACAGCCAAGGCACATAAAGTTAAATTTCTTGTGGGCGGGAATCATGCCTCCTTTGCAGATCCAATACTTGGTGCTTTGCTCTAGGTCTGTCTCAGGAATGCCAGGTTTGCTGAAGGCATGTCAGGGATTTTATAAGCAGTAATAGTACAAAGCTTGCAATACATCGAATCATAGAATCATAAAATCAGAGAATGGCTTTGGTTGGAAAAGACCTTAAAGACCATGTTGTTCTAGCACCCCCTGCCATGGGCAGGGACACTTTCCACTACATCAGGTTGCTCAAAGCCCCATCCAACCCAGCTTAGAACACCTCCAGAGAGGGGACAGCCACAACTTCTCTAGGCAACATGTTCCTGTGCCTCACCACTCTCATAGTGCACAATTTCTTCCTAATGTCGAATCTAAACCCACCTTCTCTCATTTTAAAATCATTGTCCCTTGTTCTGTGACAGCATGCCCTTGTAAAAACTCCCTTTCCAGAGGAGGAAACCTTCCAGCACCACTGGCAGTGCCCTGTACCAGCTCCTGATCATGCCACCTTTGCCCCATCTGGGCTCAATGCTGGGCCTCCAGAGCCATTCTGCCAACCTGGAGGCTGCCAGGTGGGCCTGGGAGCAGGTGAGGACTGTGGTGCCTGCTGGTCTCACACAGGTCTGTGCAGACCTTGTTCCCACAGAGGTGAATCTCTGCTCTGCTCTGCGCACAGATCGGCTGGTGTGAGAGCAGAGCAGCTCTTGTGAGTGCCACGCAGTTACCTCGCTGCCTCTCTGACTCTAAAAGAAAAACTACAAAACATCCTGCTTCCAATTAGAGGATAAGAATAAAGACCTTTTTCCACATATTGTCTTCTTTAGCAGTTCCTAGGAGAAGGGAAGGGGAAGAAAGGAAGGAAAGGGAGGAAGGAATGAGAAGAAAGTAAAGGGAAAAGGAAAGTGTAAGAAAAGGCAAAAGAAATTTAAAAATCTTTCCTATATGAGACTCCTGGAAATGTGCCAGGGACCATGTTGGAAATATAATCCACCAGTGTTAAAAAAAACTAGGCTTGGAAGCCAGCACTCTTCTCTCATACTCTGTAAAGAAGTGGGGTGGGGTTTTTTCCTGCCACCATCTTACAGCAAACACTTCTTTATTACAAAAAGCAGTCACTGAAAGGCTCGATGCAAGTTAAACATGTTTTGCTTTCCATGCACTATTAGCACTGAAGTGAAGGAGATGGATACTCTTTGGCTTCTGACAATTGAAATACAATCCAGATCTATTTGTCAGAGAACCACAGGGATATTGCCTTTCTTTATGATACGAAGATGGCTTTGGGGCTCTCCATCAGACATTCAAACCTGCTGATAGGGGTTGTTCCCAGGATGAGAATTTGGAATATCTGTCTCGTCTTAATTGCTTGTCTGTGCATAATAAAACCCCCAGAAAAGTAGCCAGGTTAGAGGAACAGGCTAAATATGTGAAGGTTGAAGAGAAGTAGATGCTATGTGCCTGTTTTGTCAATATATAGCTTTTATTATTTTAGTAGGCACAAGCCACTCTGTGAAGTTCTGTGTAAGGTCCCTGTTTTGGGAAATATGCAGTAATGCATCCAAACTGGGAATTGAGGCCTAGGCAATGAAATTGTTATATTCTGCTATGTTCACTGATTCCTTAAAAAGAATTTTTCCTTGCGTTACTTTTTAATTTCTTTTCTCCATTTAGGTTAACATAGCTTTGCAGAGTTAAACTGGGCAGATGCAGATGGCACCTAGCCCTCATCACTCCAGCAGCCAAGTCACCCTCTGAGCAACCTGAATTATCACATCTGCAGCAGCACTGTGTTCCCCCTTGTGTTCTTCAGGGACATTTGGGGACACACTGCAGACCATTTGTATTGGAGCGGGGTCAAGTCTTTCTCAGTTAATTGTATGAAATAGGGCCACCTATTGCCAAGCCTGCCTGTCCTCACGAGCACCCAGAAGGACTGAGGGAAGCCAGTGAAGGACAACTGGCCTTCCAGGAATGCAGACTGTGTCCTCACTATTCTGTAGGCAACTGAAAACATGAGTGAAAGCACAGTCTTTGCTCCAATCCACATCACTAATGCTGCCAGTGACTTCTGATGTGAAATCTGGGCAAGATTATTTTTTTGTGCAAAACAAAAGAGATTAAGACAACAACAAAGTGCCTCACATGTAAGGGCCTGTCTAAGGACCAAGGTTCCCCGGGTTCAGTGAACTACAAAGCCTCTTGTACTCTGTAAACCATACCTTTACACTTTACACATGTCCATTTTGTCAAGAGAGCCGGAATTTTGTTTCCAAAGTTCCTAAAGCTTCCTCCAATGAAGACACCCAGAGATTTCTCACATAGAGACAGTGATTTTGTTCTTTCTTGATTTTTCTTCTGAAAACAGAAGTTATTAGAATAAAGTTGCACAGAGAAAAACAAAACCATAAAAGTCTCATACATCCTTGTTCTGTTTCTAAGTTCTGTAGTGAATCTTGAAGGAAACAAATAAAATGGCAGTCACAATTCTGTTCCTTTTACTTATTTCATCTGAGTTTTCTGACTCCAGGTCATTATACTCTACAATGGACATAACAGGTATATTACAACTTTTTGTGAGAAATCCCAACTCAATAGCAGTTCTACAGAATTCTCATACAGTTGTTTGCAAAAATTCAAAACTGTGTTACTTAACTATCTAAAAAATGTTTTATTTGGCTTTAGTATTTAGTTTTATTGTTATTAAGGTAGCTATTAGGTTGAAAGTACTAGATATAGGAGGATAAATAAAAGGTGAAAAAATCAATCAAGCATACATGACAGGAAATAAGCATTATCTGTTAGCATTATCTGTAAAATGCAGAAAGTTGATGGTCTCCCACATACAGATAGCACTTAGCCAATAAACAGCCTCAATTTACTTTCCAAATGTGTGAAAGCATCTTCCCACGTACTGCAGAGCTTTCAATTCTAGAGCTTGCTAAACTCAACACAAAGTTAAGATCCACCTGAGGGAGTACCGGGAACCCATACTGCTTTTATTTTACTTCTCTGTACTTAAAGATCTGTTCTTTTTCAGATTTTTAAACATTTATCCAGTCAGATTTCTCAGTTGTGCTTCTCAAACCTCTCATACATCCCTCTGAAGAAGAGGGGAAAGAGCTGAATAAGACATAGCTTCAGAGAAACCCTGAAATAGAGCTTGCTGTCTCTCCAGATAGTTCTCAATTTCCAGGATTTTAAGATTAATTAGCTCATTTCCTTTTACATAGTTCAGTGTCTTTAAACATGAAACAACTGTGAATTTTCATTAACCAGTCAATTCCTTCTGGGGTATGAGGTTAGTGATCACCACTACTGGGCTTCTTTTATAACTCTGAGGTTGAAATTATTTGCATGGAAATAATATTGCTTTAGAGATGGGGAAAAAGTGGTGATTCAAACCTGTCTGGTTCTCCTACTCAGCCATACTGACTCATCCACAGCCTTAATGTGCAGCACGAGAAAGGATGTCTGACATGAGTTGCTCAAGTGCTTTTTTACATCTAATGCCACACAACCGGCAGTTTCCCAAGCTGACAGGAATTTGCTCTTGTGAAGAGCAAGTTTGTTTTTGTGTCTCTTTGCATGCATTTCCACTGAGACAATCCACAGAAGTTCTTGCCCTGCGTTCTGAAGGCAGAAATTGCTTTAACATTTGTGGTAATAAATGGTCCAACATGCAACAGAAAACCAGAGTAGACCACATTGCTAGTAAAGGGCTCATAATACATTCAGCCCTCTTCTGTTCCGATCAATGGGAATTTTGACCATGCTTGGGGTCTCTGAGCCTGTTCAGTACAATTTCTACGTTTATTCCTTCCGATTTTCTGGAGCCTTTCTTTAGAAGACGTGTATGCCAAGTGTGGCTGAGCTGTGAGAAAGCTACCAAAGCTACAAGAAACCACATCACTAACAAGATAGTTGTGGATGCATTGCTGCTCTGTTCATTGAGGCACAGAGGAGGACCTAAACAAGAACTATTTCCACTCTTTGATTATCTGTGACACCCTGTGAAGACAAATGCGTGTATTCTCACTGTGCGTGTGGAGAAACTAAGGCTCAGAGAAAACAAACACAATGTTCTCTGTTGGGTCTTTTTGGATGCTTGAGGACAACTAGGCACCCAAAACGGGACACTCAGCTGGCATTCACTTACACTTCTGGTCTGGGTGGCTTTCCTAAGCTCCTATCGATCACAGTTCAATAACACGAGAAAGCAGGTGGAGAACCTGTTACCAGACATGTACATGGGATCACCTGATGAAAGCAGGGAGAAGACACACAGCTACGTGGGTGCAGCCAGGACCCATGATGGTGTAATATGTGCCCAAAGCTCACATCAGCCATTCCCTGCTGGCAGAAACATGGGCGTAGGCAGGAGCCAGGAAACGTGCAGGCACCACACCGTCAGATGTGTTGCATGCACCTGCTCGTGAAATCCCTGCCATGCCCGCAGCAAACTCGGCATTCCTGAGACAGACCTAGAGCATGGCACCAGGTACTGGGACTGCAAAGGAGGCGTGATTGCTGCCCACAAGAAATTTAACTTTATGTGCCTTGGCTGTTTGCTGCTGTGCCTGGGCTTCTTCCAGGCCTCCAGAGACCCTGGGCAAATTCCATGCACTGGGCAGCAGTAGGTAAAGCTTCCTTAAACATCTTAGGAAATCCATGTTTTTTGGGCTATGTAAGTAGACCCATGGAGAAGGGGATTGTCATATTTGTACTTTACTGGGGGAATAAAGCAACAGTGGGAATGAGTCATATAGAAATTCTTAATTCTGAAGAATGGTTTTGAACCTTAACAGTAGTTTGTGTCATATCACACTTGTTAAGTGCTGTGCAAATAGCTGTAATGTGCAGCTGAAATGGTTATTATTTTAGCAATATTACATTGCACATTGTTTCCAGAGCATCTGAGATGTCACTTTGGGATGCAAATAGCAAAGAATCATCACTTTATAAGTCATGCAGGAGTGGATGAAAGCGAGCATGTGTTGTGATTTCTAGACTTCTAAGCCTGGCCATTCAGGGTGGGATTTGAAAGGGTTCCACTTCGTAGAAAGCCCCCTTTTATCATAAAGTTATGGAATCATTAAATGGTTTGGGTTGGAAGGCACCTTAAAGGGCATCTAGTTCCAATGCCCCTGCCATGGGCAGAAATACCTTCCACTAGATCAGGTTGCTCAAAGCCCCATCCATGCCAGCCTCAAATGCTTCCAGGGATGGGGCAGCCACAGCATCCCTGGGCAACCTGTTCCAGTGCCTCACCACCCTCACAGTAAAGAATTTCTTCCTGGTATCTAATCTAAATCTGCCCTCTTTAAATTTAAAACTATTGCCCCTTTTGCTGTCAATGTCTGCCCATGCAAAAAGTCTCTCTCCCTCCTTTTTATAAACCCCCTTACTGCAACAGAAGGCTGCAAAGAAGCCTTGCTGAAGCCTTCTCTTCTCCAGGCTGAACAACCCCAGATCTCTCAGTCTGTCTTCACAGGAGAGGTGCTTCAGCCCTCTCGTCATCTTTGTGGCCTCCTCTGGACCCTCACCTTACTCCTTAGCATATTTTCTAGGAGAATCCGCTCCTTGATCTTCCAATGCACAGGGGTGAGGGTCAGCACTGTGATGTTTCCTAGATCCTCCTTTCTTGCCTTTCTAAAAATGGGAGCGATGTTTCCCTTTATCCAGTTGCTAGGAACTTCATCTGACTGCTGCGACCTTTCAGATGTGATGGAGAGTGACTGCAGTCAGTTCCCTCAGGACCCTGGGATGCATTTCGTTCAATCCCATAGACTTGTGATTATTCAGCTTCATCAAGTGATCCTGAATCTGCTCTTTGCTTATAGTGGGACTCTATTTCCCCCACACCAGCCCAGAGGATCAGGGACTTGAGAGAAGTGGGAAGCCTGACTGCTAGTGAAGGCTGAGGTAAAGAATTCATTGAGTACCTCAGCCTTCTCCATATCAGTTGT
Organism: Nicator chloris; assembly: GCA_013400495.1. Taxonomy (NCBI): domain Eukaryota; kingdom Metazoa; phylum Chordata; class Aves; order Passeriformes; family Pycnonotidae; genus Nicator; species Nicator chloris. Next base: position 234,825 of record WAAE01023889.1, read on the forward strand.
CACCACTTCACCCGTCTTGCTTCTAAGGGGGGTACACTCTTCTCAGCCTTTATTTTCTGACCTAAGGACTTATTGAATCCCGTCTCGTTCTTCTTCACATCCCTTGCCAAGTCCTTTTCCATCTTTGCCTTGGCTTTCCTGACCCCATCCCTACACATTCAAACCATATCCCTGTGCTCTTCCACCACATCACCTGTCACTGCTTCCACTGTCTGTGCATTTCTTTCTTACTCCTCAGTTTGAGGAGCAGATCTGTGCTCAGCCATGCCATTTTCCAGCCTGCCTTGCTCTAGGTCCTACACACAGGGATAAGGAGCTCTTGTGCTCTAAGAAAAGTGGCCAAGCAGTGTAACTCAAGACTGCTCCATGCTGGAATCAGTCGCCTCCCTCCTCAACAGTCCTGTCTCAGAAAGTAGTTGGGATTTCAATGTGACTTGCAAGAAACCTTAATGGCAAGAACTATGGAACAGGTTTGAAAGGAAAACATATGTGTTTCATTAATAATTTTTAATTGTCTGGTATGCTAAATACTGCAGACTTGTACAGCCTTCCAGGATGCTGCAAATCAGTTCCATTTCACAATGGAAAACCTGCTGCTGTTTAATAAAAGCTGGATTATTCAGGCAGAGTAGGAAGGAATGTCTGTCTACCTGTTGAAACAAGCCCATATCCTGTGCACACTAGAAAGATACTGAATCCCAGGTGCATCTCTTTCTTGGAAAGAGATGAACGCAGGTAATTGCCTCTGGAGAATGCTCACATCTAATGAAGGCTTGTGTTCTGCTGCTGGTCTTTACATATATATATTTTAATGATATTCAGTACTGAAACTTGCATTTTTCCTATAATCTGTCCAAGGGTCTGGATTTATTAGCTTCCTGGACACAATGAAATGTCAGCCTTCTCTTTCCCTGCTAGGAAGGGAAATGTACTGAGGCAGTGGTATTTACTGCATTATCTGCTGAGCTCCCTGCCAGCCTGAAGTATGATCCTATGATCCTAGGCAGCCTTCCTCATTTGCTTCCATTTCAATTTTGAATTTATGGCACAAGGAATCGGAGCTGTGGATTGGTATTGTGATTATTTTTAATCTGAAAAAAAATACAAGTTAATGAATCTTTTTTATGCATTGAGAAAATAAAATAGAGAAGACCCATTAGCCAGGTTCACGCTAGCACTGTAGCACAAGCAAGGTTAGTGCAGTTTGCTTTCAGACATTTTCAGATATTGGTGTGCCTCTGCACAGCTATTGCGTCCTTAAAACCATGCTCTTTAAGACTGTAAAACTGTTAAATCTCAGGTCTTAGATTTGCCAACCATACTGAAGTTATTGTGTTGAAGTCTGGCCTGCATTACCTGCTCTGTGACCTTGCTTCATTAAATGAATAATGGTCAATCATGCCTTGTTTAATTACACAAAGGGTAAATTCAGTCCAGCCCAGTTTCTAGAGTCCTGGCTCTTTGCTATTTCTCCTTTATCTGCAATAGTATATCCATTATTTTTTGCTGTTTCTGGAGGTTCTTTCATCAATCCAGGCAAATATTGAACTTCTGCAATGTCTGCAGTGAAGAATTTGAGTGTTGTCATTCTCAGGAAAGCAGCAGTGTCTGCTGGTCAGAGGAGGAAAGCCTGTCCATTCCTAGGGTCCCTTGGGTCCCCACCCACCATGGGGTCAGGAGAATACCCTGTCAAGTGTTTCAGGGGATCAGAAACTTGGAGCACCGGTTTCCTGATAACAAAGAAACCATCAGATGGGGTTTTTTATTCTCTCACTCCTAAGAGCCAAAGGTACTTCTTGGCTTTTTTGAAGCTGGAGACTTCCTTCTTGAAATCAGGCTTAATTGCTTCCTCTTCCTCTTTCGGCCTTGCCCTGTGTCTGCCACTGTTCAGAACAGGTCATGCCCTCGTGTGCCCAAAGGAACCCAGTAAAATGATTACTGCTATCCAGGCCTGAGTCATCACTGTCAAAATGAATAGGAGAGAGTGACTCTCATGAAATCTGCAAACTGAGGCAGGCAACCAGGCACTCATTTAAATGAGGTTATACTTTTGACATGGTCTTTGAAATCACAGCTGCTGGAGACTGACTCCCAACTCAGGATAAACAGATAAAATGTCCACACCAGAATTCTCTGTTAATGTTTAAGCAAGGCTTAATCTTCATCTTGAAATTAAAATACGTCCTTCAAAGGAACTTTATTTAAGAGTAGAATGTTTCTTCAAAAGTATTTCAATACCTCAGATAACTATATGTATCATCATCAGGCTTCAGGCATTAATCATTAAGAATAAAATGAATACTTAGCATTTTAGAAACTGGTGTGGCAACTGTGGTTTATTAAACAAACCCTCATGAAAGGACTTCACAGTTTCTCATCTGAGTGAAGGCTATGGCAGGGAACTTCCAGTTGTGCCATGTCTCACCTATAGTGCACAGGATAATGTTCCAGCTGTGTACATGTCTTCTGATGCTTAAGGACGCACCACATTTCAGTGGAGGACAAATGACTGAAAGTGGATGAATGAGGATCTCCCAGTAATAAGAGATTTTTTTTTTTAATATTAATAAGGCTACGTGATAGCACTCAGCACTTCTAATATTAGAACATCATAGCAACAAGAAAAGTAGGGCAGCTTTAGTAAGGACAGTATGGAATCACGAATCTAATGCAGTACACATCAGGCTGTGTCCCACATATCCCCTATGTGGGACACTGTCAAATGTGTGACCGTGCTCCTATTGTTCTAGCAAAAGACAAAGGAGGGTGCTGAATACAGCAGTGCAATCACTGGCAGTGCTCAGGTTAATATGTCTGCCAGATGCATTATATTTATAATTTACCATGAAAAGTTAGGCTGGTTTTAATCACATTTGCAGGTCATTTTACAAACCCAGGTTAGAGCCTTTACCCTCAGGCTTTAGACTTAACCAGGTTTGAGTGCTCAGAGAAATAGTTTCCAGTGTAGTGAACTTTGTGCTTGGGCTCAAAGGCAAGTCAAAAATATGCATGAAGCACTTGCAATGCAATCATGCTCATCTCAAAAGGAGAGATGCTCACATTTTCTTTCATTAATTTCACACTTGAAGAAATGCAGACATTTCAGATATCAACTGAGGGAAGGATTTAAGCACTCTGTGATTTAAGCACTGACACTTGATGTTCTCATCCTTGCATTGTTTTTGTCATTTCAGATATCTGAACAAAGAATTGCTGTGCTGTTCATCTGGCATAGAAAATGGTCCAGAATTAAGTTGTGACTCATTTTCATCACAATTAAGGAGGAGGAAATATCCACTCTATTCTCACTGAAAATGCCCTAAGCCTAGATTCAAAGCAGTTTCACGTGGGTGCAAATCCTGCTCTTCTCTGCATTAAACTCCCAAAATATGCACGGCCACAAGGCTCTAGAGTCCTGCAGTTAAGCCTTTCAGTCAAGGCAGACAAACCTGCCTTGAGTCAGCTCTCTGCCATCAGATTTGCAGTGGAGCTAAGCAGTAGTTAACAAGTTTCAGCAGCACCCAATGTCATCTCCTGTTTCTCTTTATCCCCCAGGCAGCACATCACACAGTGGTATTTGATCTGAATATTGATGACTGGCAGCACGCTACACTCAGCATGTTTATTTTAAAAAAACAAACAAAAACAACACCAAACCAAAACAACACAACCCAAAAGCAATGGCAAACAGTCTTGGAATAATTCAGAGGCAACAGCTGGCATCAGGGAATTTGGTAACTTGCATGCACAGAAGCATACCAGCAGAAGGACGTGGCTGCCCTTGGCAATGCTCCACAGCTGACTTCCTATTCCTGGAAGGACGTATAATTGCAGTGAGTGGTTTGGTGGGTTTTTGAAACTCTCCAACAGGCATCCAGAGGAGTTACGCTGCATTTGGGCTGGGGTGGTTTGGTACAAAATGTGGGCAGGATGTGCAGTGATGGAGTGACTCAGAGTCAGGCAGAAAGGAGGGTAGAAGTGGATAAATCCCAGGTAAGGAGCATAGTAAACAGCCTCTTTCCCTGGGGTGAACCAATGTATCAAGGCTGCTTTACTTTTCATCTCCTAACTTCCCAGGATGCCAAACCCCATCTCTCTGCTTTTCTCCCTTCAGATGCAGTAGGTCCCAGTTTCCTGCATGTCCTGGAAGTCTGACCTGTTGTGACTTGTCGTTCCCTGGAAATCTCAGGTTCCTTCAAGCATTTGTGGTCAGAGCTATCTGATCGTTTCAGAGGTTCCTCTCCATCACCAGAGGTGTGTGGGGAGCATAAATGGGACAAGGGCAGAGAGCTGTGTGTTTGAAGAGGGAAAAGGCCAGGCAGAAAACACAAGTGCCTTGCTCCTGGGAAAGGCAATAGAGAGCAAGGTGAGACAAGTGCGTTTTCTGGGAGCTGTTTGTCAGGGAGGGCCGGGAGTGAGAGGAGGTGGAGCGAAACGGCAGCCGGTAGTGACAGGGTTAGCAGCCTGCCTCCTTCCTCCTCCTTTTCGACCGCAGAGACACGAAAACTCGAAAACTCGCTACCTCCTGTTGTGAAAAATGAGCTTGGGTGGAGTGATTCATATGTGTGGGATTTAAACAATCTATTTTAACCGTCACTTAAAGGAGAAAGCAAGTGACCTTGATTCATGTTCTCAGGTTTTATTCCTGTTTTAAATTTGTATTTAATCATTTTTCCAAAGAGCAGTTGATGCTTAGTAGTTGGTAAACACTGAGATTTCTTCCACAGCACCTGAAGACTTTTGTTGTATTTCATACTTTCTTGTTTTGCTAACTCAAAATGTGATATGTGTATGTTCAAATACTGAAACAAATGACATTTTTATTCAAATGATTATGTTTTTACCTTTTAAATGTTTAATTTTTACCTTTTATTTTATTAGAAAAGGGCAAATTCTATTTTGTACTTGTTAGGTAATTCAATTTTTTTCTTAGTAGTTGTGCTGAATTGCCTTTGGATAGATACCAAAAGGCAGTATTGCTTTCCGTTATCAAAAAAAGTCATATCAAATGATTTGAATATGAAAGAAGAAGATGTCAAAACACGTTTTGTATTTAAAACTGACTGTATTATACAAAGAAAACTGATGCTTATGAAATAACTGCTAACTAGCCTGGAATGAGTAGATCTTAGTCCTGATGTCCCAGTTGGTTCAAAGACTGGTGGGTAGGAAAAAGAAATTTACAGATCTTTTAAGCTGTAATTAATTTCTCAGTTCTAATAAACAAGTTGTTGACCAAGCTAAAAGGAAGACACTGAAATAGAAGGAAGACACTGAAATAGAAGAAAGACACTTCCTTCACTTATGATAAAGGCTCCAAGTGAAAAATGCTTGTTTATCACTTCCATAAGCGTTTGTCCCAGTTCATGCCTTGGCTCCCCATTTCAGTTCTCTGCCTTTCTTTAGAGCCTTGTTAGCAAACATGTCACTGAAATGCTGAACTTTTAATTTGAGCAAACACTGGACCTCATGTGTGCCCACCTCCTCACAAGCAAGGGCCTTCTCTTGTGAGCTGCAAGGTCGTAGCTGGCTTAGGAAGGATGGAAATGCTCCATAGGAAGTGAGAGGGAGAGGAGAAGAGCTGCTGGGAGCCTGAATGCAAGAGCAACTTTCCAAAAGGTCAGAGATGGGATTTCACATTCCCTCAGGGCACGTGGGGGGGTTGAATTTGATTCTTCTACGACTTGAACCAATGCCTTAACTACAGAGTTCATGCATAAAAGGGAACATACTGTCATCTCCAGATTTGCTGTCAGGGGAGGTGAGATGAACTTTGACTCCAAACGCAGAACATGTTGAGAAACACAAGTTTGGGAATTATGGTGACAAAGGCATGCACTGAAAGTGATGGTCCTCAAATCCAGAGCAACTTATATCTTTTAGGAAACAAATCAAAAGGATGTTCTGTGCCAACACTATCACAGCAGGTTTTCTTTGCAGCTAAATACAACTAGGGATGTTCAGTATTTGTATTTTCCCCATTCTGACTGTTCATGATGCCTTTGGCAATATTTTAATTTTGTTTTTAAACTATGGCACTTCCCACAAATCACCTTCCTATATCTTGCAGACTGTTAGTAGCTTCCAGACTGGAGGTTAAAAAGCTTTGACCCTAGAGGCTCATCAGTTGGAAAACTAACTGCACAGAAAGGTTGGGAGCACAGAAGGGTAAAACTGGATTTGTGACTGCCAGAAATATTAAACTTTCCTAAATCTAGCATAACATATTTTTCCATGTCACAATCAGTACATCCCAAAACAGAAACCAGATCTTCTGAGTTTCTGCCCAAAGCCTTTCCACTGAGCTATGGTTACTGCATCTGCATTAATTTTGCATTCCCACATCTGGTGGAAAAGCACTGTTTTAAAGCCTTAATTCCCAGTGAAACCTTCATTAACACCAAGAAGCTTCCAAGGCATCCTTAACACTGCTGACTCCCAATTTACTGCTCTTGCGTTAGACTTGTCACGCAGATGGCATATGTTGATCATTTTCAGGAAAGAGGTTTCTCTGTTTGTTTGGGACACGTTGATTAGAACCATCCTGTTTCCCCCAGGGGAAGAAGATTATTCACATCATGCGACCTTCTCTTCCACACTGTCCATGTGCATTGGCTACTTTCCTACCCCTGGAGGGAACTAAAACTCATTCTGGCCAGGCAGTCCAACCTCCAGAGAGATCCCTCTCAAGGGAGGTCAAGGAGATTTCCAGGTATCTGTCATGCCATGTTCAGTGCTTGACACTGTGAAGTACTTCCAAATAAGACCTCAGCACTGGATAAAGCAAGATACATGATTGCGGATTTGCACCATGCAAACCAAGATGCTGAGGACTATATTTCCAGAAACCACATTTTCTGCTCCGTTATCACATGAGGATTGAGCCCCACCGCCCCTGGAAAAGATTTTCAGTCTTTCTGCTGTGCTTGCTTTCCTTATTAAATACAGAAGTTGCTGCATGCTCGTAAACCTCTAGGGGAGGAGAAGTACTGCTGAGTTTTGAAGAGCTTTAAAAGCAAAAATTTCCCTGATTTCCTCTCATGACTCTCAAAACTCTCTTCTGATTTCTAGTAAAAAAGCTGCCAAATTAATCAAATTTCAGCTTGCATGGCAAAACAGTGGTCTTGCCAGTTTCTTGACTGTAACTCTTTAGTGCTCCTTCAGCTGGCTTCTGAAAGTCTGGTTCAAATGGATAATTTTTTTACCTTCATTTCATATTCATGGCTGGAAGAACTTTGCCTTGCCAAATATACTGGTATAGAAAAATCTTCTCAGTAGAAAGAGATACAAGCCACATACAGACATTACCTTTTAATCACACAAGATTGATGGACTGCCTGAGACAAAACAGAAATTACTGGTGCAGGAATATCTGCTTAATATGTGGAAGAAATTTCTGTGCTCTTCACAGAAGACACAAGGGAAGGGGAGAGACAAAATAGAACAGAGAAGCAGAATTTGTTGCCTTACAAAGCAAGTATGAAGATGTTCTAAAGAAATGTCAACCTAGACAGGGAAAGAGGAGGATTTGAAAAAAAAACCCTCTGTTTAGAAGAGGTGCCCAAAAGAGACAGCATAACACAAGCACTGAACTGTACAGTTACTTGGATAAGTGGTTTGTCATTTGCTCACTTTTTGTTTACAGGGAGCAAAACTTAGAACAGTTTTTGTCAGGAGCAAAATGTTTGGAGCATCTTGTCTCTCTCCAGGAATTTACGGTTGCTTCAGAGTTTCACAAGTATCTCTTCCAGTTACCCAAATAGCAATGGAAAAATGCTACAAGCGTCTGCCCGCCCTTACCCCTTTTTAATTGCTCCCTGGAAACTTTCCACACTATCCATCACACAAGTCCTGTCAAACCTTCCTTCCAAACAAAGCTGGACCCGCTGCCACTCCCGCAGGAATGAGATGAGTGTAATGTTTGTTGCCAGTGAGCTGGACTGCAGAGTATTTTGGTAAGCTCCCCTGATGTATCCCTCTTCCTTTGATCTGCAAGGAGCTCCCCGCAGCACTTCCATGCAAAGGAGCTGGAGATAACCTCACACTTGGTGATTGCTCTCCTCCCTTCCCCCCAAATCAAAACCCAACTCTTTGCCATGACAGAGGCTCCTGAGAGGCAAAGAGGGGACCAGGGTTCATGCACTCCATGAGCAGGTTGAGTGCCAGTGCTGATGGCCTGGCAGTGGAGCCAAAGGGCTGTGTGAGGCCTGGGTCACCTGCCCAGGGGCAAGTGTGAGCCCACGCAGCCATGGCCCTGCCTATAACGCTTTCTGCCCACCCATCTGAGGAACAGCTCATAAAGCCCAGAAGTCTCCCAACCCCCCAGCAGAGGTTTAGCCATGCAGCTCTCCCCTTGGCTGTGAAGGCCAAAATAGCGTGGTTTTTTCAGGTGAGCGACTCATTCAGACATAACAAAACATTCCTTGGGGAGAAGTGAGCCCAGAGGGTACCAACAGCCAAGTAAGGGCAGGAGAAGAGGAGCCACAGAGAAGGTGCCTGGGTGTCTCCTGTTGCCTTTGCATGGATACTATGCCAAGTCAGCATTTGATGTTCAGGTTTTTACTTTTATCCAGGATGATCTTCTTGGTTGTCTGGCAGACCGGTTATCCACTGGATGCTCAGTAAACACAGCCTTTCACATGTGTGGGCACAACATCGCCACAGGTTCAAAATTTGCTGGTGCCCTGCACGTGCCCAGCACACAACAGCATCTGTACAACATGCACCCATGGCCTTCCAGAAACTGGGGGGCTACCCAGGAGGCATTTAGTCACACATGTGGGCATCTTTGTACCCAGAATCTCCTAGGGAGAGACGTGACAGCCCTCATCATGGATCTTCCTTTATCTGCAGATATCGACAGGCTTCTCTGTCCCTGTTGAAAGACTCCTCTGCATGTCCCTGTATCCATAACTCGTCTGGTGTGCAGGCTGGGCTCCAACAGGCTGCATGTGATGTCTCTTTTCAGCCAAGACAGTGGGAGCTCTCTTGATCTTTACTCATCTCTGACTGCAACTTCACCTATTTGTTACATATACATTAATGCCTTTTCACACCATAGAAATAATTTTTATGTGTCCATAGGGCACATCACCACGAATTATGTTTTTCATCAGCAGGTTTCAAAGCACTTGATATAGGAGTCTGGCATTTTTATCTCTGGTTCATCTATGGGGACACTGAGGCACAGGAAGGTAGAAGTCTAGAGTTAGCCTCAGGTCGGCAGTGAATCCAAGAATAGAAACAATTTCCTCTCCATTCAAGTCCAGTATTGTGTAAAAAGAGGCTTCTGGGTTTGGTTAGTGGGGTTTAAACTCCTACATATAAGGAGTTAAAAGTCTTCCCTTACTTTTCTGTAACCCATGTATCTCACACCTTTTCTCTCCTCAGTTGCAGAAGTCCCATGTTGTGCACCTCACCCCTCCCTCCATGGCAAAACAGACGGGAGCCAGCTGACAGCAATCCACTGCTTCTTTCTGGAACACGTGTGAGACAGACCCAGCAGCTTGGCTGGCAGGAAAAGACTGAAAAATACCATTGCAATTAATGTGGAGAAACTTGAAGCTACAACACCATCAGCAATTCTGCAGAATGAAGCATAACAGTGTAAAAAAGACTAAGTGATGCTTTGCAAAGCCATATGGGTGGGTTTTTTTCAGGGAATGCTGGCTAATTTTTAATAGATCAGCTGGATGGGCAAATTCCTGAGTTTTTATGGCAGGGAATGGAATGAAAGCAAGTCTGTTGGATGGTCATCTCTGGTGTTTCAGAAAGAGGATGTGAGAACCTCTAGGGATTTGCTACTGCTGGTTTAATGTAGAAAAAACTCTTTAATGGCAACCTGCCTGAGCTGAGGTTACAGAATCTCAGTCAAATTCAGAAGCAGAGAAGTGAGATCAATACAGAGCAGGGTACCAATTAACAGCCCTGGTTTTCAAGAGCATCCTTCATTTGTCCTCTAAAATTTCCTTTGTCTCTGTCACAGCTCAGTAGAGAGCACTGAAATTTCCCTTATAAGTTATGAAGCAGATTGCAGCAAGCTGAAGAAGTGACACCATATACATTAGAAATCAATGTTAATCATACATAGAAAAACAACTTCCACATTTAAATATGTATGGTTCCTTGCCTTGGATCAGAGACTTACTTAAGAAACAAACATGATTTGTTAAGTAAATGCTTTTTTAATTCTCTAATTTTAATTTAACTCTTTAATTTTAAGAAGAGATAAGTCTTAAAATGTAGTGTATATTTGTATATATAATATAGTCACATTAGGGAAATGCAAACTACATTGAATATGCTTAGATCGGTATTTTCCTCTGAGGGCCAGACAGTGGCAGCTCTGGGATCTCTCCTTGTTCCCCTTCCCCAGCAAACACTGAAAAAGCAACTCAGCCTGGACTTAGAATTTCACAATTTCGATTGGTTGTGTTTAGCTGGTTCCTTTTTCAGGGCAGGTCTCTACTGAGCACCGACCAGCCAGGGTGGGTTTTATCCCTTGCTCCCTTATCTCCCTGCCTTCCATTTTTGTGGAATAGTAGTTTTGCTGCCTGTGGGGAACAGTGGCAAAACACTTCAAACCCACAAGTGGAGCTGGCAGTGACTGGCCCATAAGCAGGGCAGGAAGCCCATCTGCCCCACAAACAGGGGCCACACTTGTGGTCACTGAGGTCCACTCGCTGTTCCCTCACGGGTCAAGTGTCCCGTGGCAGCCACACTCACCAGCCTGGAGGGTGTGACAGAGCCAGCCCCAGCCTGGAGCAGGCCATCAGCCCCTTCCTGGGGCACAGCTCTCCCCTGCCTCAGCGGTCCGACTGCCTTGAACTGCACAAGTGATGGACAAATCCTTGACCTGCACAAGCGACGCAGGCAAAAATAATAAGGGGTAACACCCGGGAGCATTTAACAACCTGTTTGCTGCCAGAAGCACTGCAGGAAATTCACTTTGCTTCAGGACTGAATGTTTTAGAGTTCTTTATATAGCCTACCAGAGCGATTTCACCCAAGCACTGGCCTCCTTTAAATAACCCCCTTCCTCTCACCTAATAAACACATCGGTTCAGGTCACTCTGGAGGGGAAATGCACCCCCAGGCATTATTTTCCCAAGGGAAGTGGAGAACATCCCAGCCATGGACAGGTCACACAACAGCTGGCTTCAGGAAGATGGTAATGTTAATTGATCTGTATTCATTTAATTAATTTTGGTCAATTACTCTGCAGAGAACAGGCTGCTGTCAGCTCTACCTCCTCCCTGTGAGGGGCTAAATCCACAGCGTTTGCTCTGAGTGGGGACCAAAAATATCCATTGTCTTGAGCAGGGGTGGCTGAATAGGCCAGGGTGACACCAGGGTTGGTGGTAGACCCCAGGAAGCAGCACAATGAAGGTGTGCAGGGGTACCCATCCAGCAAGCCCCCCTCTAGTGCTGCCCTGGGATGGTTTTAGGGCTGACGTTTTCTCTGGAGTAGCAGCTGCCCACGACTGTGGGTTTTCAGTCACAGTGTGCAGGAATCGATGGGTGGCCCATGAGACTCACATTTGGGGAATGAGCGTTGCCTCTGCAGCTCCTCCTCTCCATCACTCAGTGCTCCACACTGAGGCGTTTGAGTTAAAGCTCACACGGTCCCTCCCATGTTTCTGTAAGAGGAGGTCCTTTACCTGGCTTTTTACTTGACAGGGCTCCAGCTGGGCACAATCCTGCCCACGTGTGCAGTCCTAGTTATGTATCTGGGCACCCAAAGGCATCAAACTTGAGATATAAGAGACTACATAAGGGAAACACAACTGTTTGCAGAGCATGAATTTTCTGCAAGCTATCACGTTGCTGCTTCTTTGGGAAAGAGGCCTGTCTACCTAAACAAGGGCAATAATCACTTAAGGGAGGGGTAGCAGGAATGGGGAAAAATGAGTTTCCATCTTCACTTCCAAATCCAGCCCATTCTGCCCCCCAGCCAGATTCCACTTTAGCTACACTGGGTTAATGTTTGGAGTCAGATGCAGTCTTGGTAATGTATATAGAGCAATTCAGCCAGAAATCTAAAATGTGATCAGATCTGGTGTCGGGGATTGATGCTGGCCAGATGCCAAGCACCCACAAAAGGTGCTCAGTCATTTCCCTCTGCAGCTGGACAGCAGAGAGAAAATTTAACAAAGGCCTCATGGGTTGAGATAAAGACTGGGAGAGATCTCTCATCAATTTGCATCGTGGGCAAAACAGGCTCAGCTTAGAGATATGAATTCATTGCTAACAAAACCAGATCAGGATAATGAGAAGTAAAACAAGCCCTTAAAAACACCTTTCCCCCACCCCTCTCTCCCTCCCGCTCTATCTCCTACCCCAGTGGTGCAGGGAGACAGGGCATGGGGTTTACGATCAGTTCAACATCCATGGCTTCTCCCAATGCTCAGGGAGTTGTTCCCCTGCTGCACTGTGGGGTCTCTCCCTCGGGAGACAGTTCTCTGTGAACTGCTGCAACGTGAGTCCATCCCATGGGCAAGAGTCCCCCTCAAACCGCTGCAGCATGGGTCACTCTTCCATGCACTGCAGTCCCCCAAGGACAGGCTGCTCCAGCCTGGGAGCAGGGCCCCTCTCTCCACAGAGACCCATGGGGTCACAAGCTCCTCTCAGGCATCCACTGCTCTGGTATGGGGCTCCTCCACGGGCTGTGGGTGGATCTCTGCATCCCCCGTGGATCCCCATGGGCTGCAGGGGGCAGCTGCTTCACCGTGGTCTCACCATGGCCTGCAAGGGAATCTCGGCTCCAGCACCTGGAGCACCTCCTGCCCCTCCTTTTCCACTCCCTGTGGTGTCTGCAGAGTTGTTCTTCTCACAGGTTCTCACTCTGTTCTTCTCTGGTTGAAGTTACAACTGCACAACATTTGTTTTGATTACTTCTTATGTATGTTGTCACAGAGGCATTATCACCTTCCTAATTGGCCCAGCCTTGGCCAGCAGCACATCCATCTTTAGAGCCACCAGGGATTGGCTCTGCTGGACCTGGTGGAAGCTTCTAGCAGCTTCTCACAGAAGCCACCTCTGTAGATGCCCCTGTTACCAAAACCGGGCCATACAAAACCAATACAGCTGGCAGAACTAGCTTACTGGTATTTGGGTTTCGTTGAGTCCATAAGCCAAATGAAGTAACCTTTACTGTTTTTACCACATCATCTGTTGTTTTAAGCTTATAGTGCATTACAGTGGCTCTACCATGCTGCACCCACCATATCATTTTATGAATCTGAAGAAATAAATTATATTTGATTTTGTCACCTGAATTTCATTTATTACCAGAGACAGATTGCTGGCATTTGTGCACTTTGTTGTCGGCTTACATGAGAAAGACTTTTGAGGTAAGGAATTATGAAGGGTCAGGATTTCTATCTGAAGTTATATTTCTAGAGAATTTAATCATTTATAAAGATGCCCTCCAGGAGGAAAGCAATTATTTTACTTATTGATATAATCAGTAGATCCTGTATTTCAGAAGTATAAAGGAAAATCTCATCCTAAATATATCTTCTGCTCAGATCCATTGCAAGGACACGGATCAGTGAGTAGGGAAACAGTTGAGGAAAGAAACAAAAGATTTGGGCGTGTAGAACACATAGCAGGATGCTCTGCCTGGAATGGGGTAAAAGGACTCAAACAATGCCCTATTTGCTATGCTGTCAGGTCGAGCCCATCAGCGACAGCGGTAGCACCTCTGGGTAATGTATATAACAAGGAGAAAGAAGTTACCACACAAAAGCAACTGCAACTGGAGAGAGGCATGAGAACGTGAGAGAAACAGCCCTGCAGACAGCCAGGTCAGTGAAGGAGGACAGGAGGGAGGTGCTCCAGGTGCTGGAGCCCAGATTTCCCTGCAGACCATGGTGCAGACCATGGTGAAGCAGCTGTCCCCCAGCAGCCCATACAGGTCCACAGTGGAGCAGAGATCCACCTCCAGCCCATGAAAGACCAGGTGGATGTGCCTGAAGAAGGCTGTGACCCTTTGGGAAGCCCGTGCTGGAGCAGGCTCCTGTCAGGATCTAGGGACCCATGGAGAGATGAGCTCACCCTGGAGTGGGTTCGCTGTCAGGACTTGTGACCCCGTGGGGGACCCACGCTGGAGCAGGTTGTTCCTAAAGGACTGCGCCCTGTGGAAGGGACCCACTGCTGGAGGGGTTCATGAAGAGCTACAGCCCATGGGAAGGACTCACTTTGCAGAAGTTCATGGAGGTCCATCTCCCATGGGAGAGAACCCACACTGGAGCAGGGAATGAGCATGAGGAGTCCTCTTCCTGAGGAGGAGGGAGCAGCAGAGACAATGTATGATGAACTGACCTCAGACCCTATTCCACATCAACTTGGGGCACAGCAGAGAGGAGGTGGAGAAAATCAGGAGTGAAGTTGGAAGGTGTTTTTAAGATTTAGATTAACTTCTCACTGTTCTACTCTGATTTGACTGGTAATAAATCAAATTAATTTTCCCCTGCTCATGACGTTAATTGGTGAGTGATCTCTCCTTGTCCTTAAATCCTTTCATTATATTTTCTGTCCCTTGTGCAGCTGAGAAGGGAGTGATAAGAGTGGCTTCAGCAAGCATTTGACATCCAGCCAGGGTCAACCCAGCATAGATTTGAATGAGGTCAACTGCAGTGACCCAGCTAAACAAGATGAAATTAACAGTAGGCTGACCCCTCTTACCCTTTCTCCCCCCAGACTTTCACTGCTCCTGGGGAAAAAAAAAAGTAGAAAAAAAAAAAGAGAAAAACATTGAGATTAGCACTAATTAGGTGTCACAACATGGTCTTTTAAACAGTTAACTCTTCTCTTTCCTGCTTCTGTGTTTTTAGCACATGTACCACACCCTGTTTGTGGTTGATAAGGGAGGATTTGAATACATTTACCATCATCTTTTAGTTCGTCTTTTTGTGCATTGTTATGGAGAGCCTGACTGAAGTAAACAGAGTGTCTATAGTTGACACCATAAAGTTAACACTCACGTTAAAGGAATACTCTTGAAGAAAGTCCTGATCCTGGAGGGCACCCTGTGGGATATATTCTGTAAATCATATATGTCATAAGAAAATCTGTGGTTCTTTTCTGCCTCCATGCAACACATCATTCCCTAAAGAAGCTGATAATAGTTGCAGGCTGCTGCCACCTCTGTCTCAGAAAGTCACAACGCCTTCTAATACTGGGCATTATTTGCTTGCTTGACAGTATGGAAATAGGATATACAGAAGAAAATGTTATTTGTTTTTTATCACTGTTATTCGGTATTTATCACTGGTAAAAAGCAAAACTATAGATAAGCAAACAAAATGTGTTTTTGAAAAGCATAAATAAAACTCCTGTGCAATCACAGTACTGTCTGTTGCTGTGCAGAAGCACAAATGTGTGTGTTAATTGCCCACCTGGCCATTAGGAGGACATAGCCGAAGCTGGGGCTGTGTTGATCAGTGACTCTGTCTGCACAAGAAACTGGATGCTAAATAACCTACTGTCCTTCCCAAAAATAGATGAATTTTTATAAAAATAATTTCATATAGATGATATTTATAGGTGTAAGTTGAACACAGTGTCCTTATTTTTTGGCAGGGATGAGACAGCAGTGGCACATGAGGGAGAAAATCTGGCAACAGGCCCTAAGCTGATGTAAATGCTGCAAGGTTGCCAAGGTGAGGTAGCGTCTGGGAACTGAAGGTATTGCTGTATATAGGACAAACAATGCAGAGTGGAGCATCTAGCACACTGCTAAACACCAGGGATGTATGACCACACAGAGAGCCAGAATGATCATTTTCACAACAGCTTTATGGATTAGAATACCTTCAGAAGGTTTTAGGATTGTCACTCCGTGTCCGTTGTCACGATTTTGGGGCTCCTGGTCCCACCACAAAAAATTGTCCCTGCCTCCCAATCTAGGCTTCATTTTTTAACAGAAACAGAACCTGGGTAAATGGACCAACCTTCCTCTCACCTCAGAATATTTTACGTCTTGTCATGACACCACAGACCTGCAGCAATCTCAGTGAAGTTTCTGTCCAGAATTTAAAAGCGTTTGCTTTTCTCCTGCTGCTTTTCATCTCTTTTCTCTCCTCCTGGTGTGTATTTCTCTCCTGCCCTGCTGACTGTGGTGCTGCATACTAATGGAGCAATACTCAGGCCCATCCCCAGAAGAAGTTGTGTGCAGGTTTATTGAGGAACAGAGGGGTCAAAAGGAATTTCAACGCATCCAGTAATTCTCCTACTGGTGGGATGCCTTCAGGTAACAGCACATAGTTTTATCCCAGCCATTTTCTATTGTTATATGACTGCTGAAAGAGCACGTATCCAAAGAAACTTAGCCAACACCCTCTCCCTCATTATACATATTTATTCCAACAGCTTACAAAACTATAACGCTTATGTGTTTTCTCCAAGTGCTTAGAGACGGAGGCCTGTCCTGCTCAATCCCCTCTGCTTGTGAGTCAGGCTGACAACTGGCAGATTTTGTTTCTTGCTGTAAATAGCTGAGAAAGACTGGGCTGATCCTCCAATACAGATAAGTGATTTCCTTCAGGGGGTGTAAGAAGAGTGGCAAAAGGGTTTTATTTTCAAGCCTCACGCAGTTATTATCAGCTCCTTAGCAGCACACCATTGGATTGCATTAGTATGCTTGGTGAGAAAGGCAGCTCGCCCCAGGATCATTTCCTTTCGTTCCTCAGCCCAGCGCAAAGGTCCTGAAGACGCTAAAGACCTATTCGGCTGAGAGAGACAAGCATTAGTGTTCCAGCATTTGGTGTCCCAGGTCAGAGAGCGACAAGTGGGCAAGCCCTAAACTGGAATGAGGTTCATTGCTATTTCTCCTTGTCTCCCGTCTCGGGGTGGGTGGGGTGCCTTTCTGCCCCGGCTGACAGCGGCCGCATCGGAGCCGCGCTGCCGCCCTCTCCCGGCTCTGCGCGCTGTAAAGCCTCCCGAAAGCTCGGCATTCCCAGCACAGCCAGCACCGACTAGCAAACAAACACGGGGGGAATGGAAAAATAAAACCAGGAAAACAAACAAACAGCCCACAAGGAAAAAGAGGGCAAAACAACAAAAAGGCCCCGGGGGGAAGGAAAAGAGGGGGGGGGGAAGGGGGAAAAACAAAGGGAAAGAAAAAGAAAGGGAAAAA
>WAAE01023889.1:252204-288650 GCA_013400495.1 Nicator chloris
GGAGAGGAGAGGAGAGGAGAGGAGAGGAGAGGAGAGGAGAGGTGTTCTTCAGTGAGGGGGTTGTCAAGCACTGGAACAAGCTTTCAGGGAAACGGTGATGGTCCCGAACCTGTTGCTGTTCAATAAGGACTTGTACAATGACCTTACATACATAGTTTTAGGTTGTTCTGTGTGGAGTCAGGAGTTGTCCTTAGCGATCCTCATGGGTCCCCTCCAACTGAGAATATTTTATGATTCTAAGTATTAGCACTAAAGCTCAATCCTACGTGGTTACCATGCTTGCAGGACAGGATTTCAAAATACAATAGCGATACATTAGCAAATGCTAACATTTAATGAAAAAAGGCGAACAGACTTTTGCTGTACTGTATTTTTTCTCATTAGGCTTTTTCTAAAAGGGTATCAAAACACTGTATCAACTACCAGCACTAAAACAGTATCAGTTCCAGCTACCAATTCTTGCTCCTTGGGCAGGGAACATTTCATGCCACGCATTGTGTTAGACAGCAATGTAAAAGACAGGGAAGGGATACAGAAAACATTATCTCCATTTCACAGTTCAGAAGAGAAGCACAAAAAGACTAAAAGGAACACCCAAAGTCACTTATGCACTGGACTAAGCTGGAGATATTGCATAAAAGCATAAGCACTTTGATCTGTTCCATCATGGCATTTCAAGGAAGCAGGAGATGAGATGAGGGCAGATGCCTCAGTGCTATTACTGACGCAACATTTTTCTATTTTTACTTGTAGGGATTCTGGAGAAACAAAGACTTTCCTCCTCGTGTCATAACTGCTTGGAGGTTCTCCTGACCTTTTTTTCCCCCTCCCATTTTTCCAGGTGATTAAGCTGTTCAGTCAGAAAGCACGACTATAATGCCAAGAAGCCAGCAATTTTAACACCACAAAAGGATGATTGTGTAATACTTCAGGCCATATTAGTTTCAGCACAGACTGACCCTCAGCTGGTGATGACAGAGCGCCAACAGCTCCCAGTACAATGACTGACAGAACTGGGACATGGCAAATTGCGCTCTCAAAGCCTGCAGCAGAACAAGAGTTAGGGGACACGCTTTGCATTAAAACAGGCTTGTACCATATTCTTAGAACAGGGGATAAAGTAGGACAGCACATGACTACTTCCCTTCTAAACTATTCCACTTGAAACATCTTTCATCCTCTCATTCTCCTTTGCTGGTTTGTGAAAGACAGTTGCCCATACTTTTAGTGTAACATTGCCTGAATTCTTACACTATACCACATATTTGTACTAAATTAAAGAGATTTTTGCTACCTGCAAATGTCACATTAACTGGAAGGCTGGCTTAGGTTGTGACATCTATCAATCTGTGAGTAACCTCGACTCAGTGGTGCAATCGAGCCTATTATTGCTGTACTAGAGGTCTCAGTGTTGTACCTGTAAAGACTAAGCCATAAAAACTGAGGCACTCAACTGTCCAGTATTTTGGACCCCCCTGCAAAATCTTTGCTCACATTTTCACTAATTGGGTGCTGTGTAACATTCCAAACCTGTAGGTCCGTGATGCTGCCTCAGTGTCAGCAATTGGGGCACCACAGGTAAGATCCTTGAATTGGAGACCCTAGAGTTAACCAGAAGTAAACATATAGGTGAAATCTAGGTTGTCCCATGGATTTTCCACTCTGGGCAGAAAGGAATCTGAGTTGCATTGCTCAGCTTCAGGATGTTTCTGCATTTTTGCCAGTTACTATTTAGCTTTAAAAGACGACTTAAAAAATAAAATAAAATAAAATTGATCCTTTTCCCACCGACCCCAGGAACTTTGCAATCTCTTCTCAGCTGTGGGTTGACTTCCCCTGTCAGCATTCTCCCTGCAAGATATCCCACAGTCTGAGGCAAGGAGCCCTTCCCGAGGAAGGGAACTTGACCCCATCCAGAGCAGGAACTGAAGGGAGCCCAACACCTTTCACTTTCCAGGACTTAAGGTAAGCAACTGCTATTTCAAAGACAGGCTTAAACATCCCCCTTACAAAATTTAGGGCAAACTCCTACTTTCAAGAGATCACTTACCTACTATCGACGATTGATTGCGAGAGATGGGAAGACTTACTCGGTGATCAGAATTCGGTTTTACTGAGATTTTCCCAAAGCTTATATACCATTTCTAGGAAGGTTAATAATTACTACTACAATGATTAAGTTAAACATGGTACAGACAAACTCATACATTTTACAACGTATCTTGTTTGGGGAGGTTTAATTCAATTTCCTCATTCCAGTAAACAGATTTAATCCCATCTTCTGTAATCTTCAAAGCTCTGTTTGTTCTTGCCAAGGCATCCTGGTTATCAAACTAGCTATGCTAATTAAGTCTGCTTCACTCTCTGACTTGTATATTCCCATAACCTACCAAAGTGATTAGGAAATTACCTCCTCTGGTCCTGAGCAAGCCACTCGAGAGGGGTAAAATTCCTGACATCTCCTCTTGCCATCCAGCTTCTATCAGGCAAGTAGATGTGGAATGGACCTGGGCCCTAACTCTAGGAACGAGGATTTGTCAACTCAAACTCTTTTCTTCTCTCAATTCTGTAATGTTCTGGATGCATGATTAAACTGTGAATTGGTAAATCCTGGTGACTCAGTACATGTATAGTAAAACTAGTTTCCTGTTCCTAGACCTTTCTAAAAAAATCAGTATCCATTTCAGCTTGTGCTGACAGCTGAAACTGTAAGAAATATTGAACTAATACTTTTATTTTCAGAGTGTGCTTTGAACAGAGCAGCCTTAATTTAAGGGTTATTTTAGCAGTTCATTTCCCAAAAATAACTAAATCACTCTTTCCAAAATCCATGTACAAGATGACTCGTAACATGAAGTTCCACTCAAGCCATGGCATAGCCAGAGTGGATTTAATGCAAAAGTAATTATTACATGGAGACCATTCTCAGTAGGAAAAAAAAAAGCCCATTCTAAAGAAATCTTTTAGAATTAGCTAACAATCAGACTAAAAGCAGGGGCAGTCTGGAGAAAGGGTATTTATGTCTTTAATTCTCCAATGGCTCTAGAAAATTCTGCATCAGTGATGGAATTTTCTATTCAATTACATGGGGTGATTTAAATACATAAACAGGTAATTACAAAACTCCTGTTAGATTTTGCCTAAAGTATAGTCAAAAGAGACTATGATTTAACTGAAACTTGAATTTCAGACATGCTTTAACATGTTTTCAGTGTTGCTACCCAGAGATTCATCCTGTACAGATCAGGTTATTCACAGATTAAGTGCCTGGAAACAAGAGAGGTTACAACATGAAATATATTCAAAAACCTGGAATTAATTTTATAACTTTTGCTAAGAGAATTGGTAACACAGCATAACTGGCCCAACATCTATAGATCTGCTTGTAATTACTATTTTCTACTACAACAGCTTCCTGTCTACCACCATATGGGTAACCATTGACTCACAACAGTAGAAATGTCACTCTGACTCAATACTACTAAAAGCCATTTTCAAAAAAGGAGATAAAAGCATTGAAGTGACCAACAAAATGGAGAAATGATGTAGTTTGGTATCTGCTTTACGCAGTTTGAGGCAATTTTTACAAATTCCTTTAAACACTATGAAATGCAAAGTGCGTAAGATGTAAGTTAATTTAAACCTGCTTTGCCATTATCATGTTAAGCAGTTGACAAGGTTGTGATATAATCAGTAGGATAAGGGTTCCAAAGTAAAATCCTAAATTGTGACTACATAAAAGATCACTTTATTGATAAGTTAGGATTCTTACAGAGCGTAACTCTAATTTAATCATGTATCACTATAGAATAAGCTGGTAAAAGATCTTCTTTCACACATTTCTTGCCTCTCCCTTCCCTCACAGTGCTAAGCCCATGTGAACTGTGCCTGCACTAACAGAGCTGCAGGACTCAGTGCAGGAAAAGCAATCAAGGTTGGAGTGACAACAAAAGCACCAGATGCTACTCATGCCTCTTCCACACTTCAGTCCTCAGGGATCACAGCAGAACAAGGAACCCTCCTGACTCCTACAGGGTTTCCTAGTAAAGACAGATTTGAATAGGCACAGCCACTCTTCTAAGAGATAAAAATAAAATGCTGATACATTCTATTGTCAAATAAGCCTGTAAGATCAAAATTACATAGTGTTAGGGTATTTTATTCCAGTTACACAGTCTAGATCACATTTAACTGTTCCTTTAGCCTAGCACAAATCCCAATTAATCTAGAGCATAAATTCCTTTCAACCAACTTTTAAAATGAAGTGTTAATGAAGGCCCATCATTTAATCTTCTGTTCCTCCATTTATAAAGTGATTTTTAAATGTCATTGAATGACAGCACTTGGATACTAACAGTCCACTGCAAAGACTTCCACTGAGAAAACAAGGCGAAAAAAATACCCTTGTTCCCTAACACAGAAATTATACCAAAAAAAAGCCAAATAAAGGTTTGTAACAAATTTTACTTATAGAAAAGCATCATTTTAGCATCATTTCACAATAAAAAGGCAAGATCTGTTTGACATTATAAAGAAATGGTATATCAATTCAGAATGCAACAGGTAAAGCACATTGTAATACTCAGTATAAAAGGTTTGAGATACACTATTGTATTTAGCCAGTTACTCCTGGTGCCTCTTTGTGGATATTTTCCTAATTACAGGACATTTTCTCTCTGCTTCATACATGTCAGAAGTATATTTAGAATAAAACATGCAAGTGTTAAACTACATTGAAACATGTCCAGAAAAATCAAACCCAGGACCCATTTCTCTCTATACACAAGCAGCTCAACCTTGTATATAAACTATCTGTCCCATCATGCTACTCCCCCTTACATAAAAAGATTTAAATATGTCCTGATGCAGAAAATTTTTCCATCTTCTCACTTCTGCATTCATGCAACTTCATGATCAGTTTTCCTTTTCCAAATATTAAGATGCAAAATTAACAGTTACTTTTCCTGAGGCTTTTCCAACATCTTCAGTGCTAATCTTCCAACCATTAGCAAACTGCACAAGGGGAAAAAACATATAATTTAACAATAATAACAACAATTTGTTAATTCATTTTCAAATACTTCATGTAAGTGATGCATGGGAACAAAAATAATACACAAAATATGATTCACTCCATCTCAGTTTAATCAAGCAAATAAGAAATGACACACAGGAGGTTAAAAAAAAAGTATTGTACCTGACACCAGCAATTAGCCCTGCAGGCATGAATTTTCTGGAGTGGTAAAATCTTGTTCCCATTATGGCAGTCAGTGCTCCAGATGTAACTTAAATGAAAGATTGTACAGTCCAGTCAGCAGAGATGCATGTGTGGGAGAAACATAATTAAAAAGTAACAGAACAGAGAGAAATAGCAGCATCATGTAAAAAGAGAAACAGAGTTACTTCACTTGACGGACTAAGAGAGTCAATAAATTGTGTAAATTTTAAAATGCCTCAGTTTGTAAAGAGTAAGTATTCTATATCTAGTTCTAGCAGACAGTGCACTCTGTATGCTTCTGCACATACTTCTCAATTTTGTTTTTCAAAATGTGCTCTTTTTGAGACTGGAAATAATATATGATACACTGCTCTAGAACTCACTCCTAATCACTAAACAAATCACTAAACTTGTGCACATAATTCCCCCACTTCTCAAAAAAGGGAGAGAGCATTTGTCTAACTTGTAGTAATCATGTCTAACATGTAGCATTATGTTTAACTTGTAGTAATGTTCTGAGAATTAACTAATTTGTGTTTTCAAAAAACTTTGAAAGGGAAGTGTGCTAAGCATTATCAAGGTGAGAGTTAATTGTCCCTGACCACTTGACACAGAGACAGGAGCCAGGTAGTTTCACTGACTCAGTAAGATAGAAAGGACAGTCCCTGCAACATGGTATCTCAAATAAAGACTGAATGCTAAAAAACCCTAAGGAAAACAAACACTGATGAAATCCTGATCCTTAGTCTGCATCTGCTACCCAGTGGTAACAGCTACACATATCTTGTTCCAACAAGTCTTTTATCCCCTACCCTTGCTTCTATGTGATGACTGGTCCTGCAGGATCCAGTTCCTCTTCAGTCCTAGGCATGACATCCTTCCTCCCTAACACCAGCCAAAATATTGTCTGTCACTGACATCTATTAATCTCATGTAATGAGATATGTAAGAGGCTGGGACCATAGCCTAACACACAATAAAACGACAATATTTCAGTATTAAAATGCTCCAAGCTCTAATTAATAGCCAGTCTTCAAAATACGCGCACCTCGCAATGGAATTGTTTCAAACAGCAGAACACATCTTCTCCAAAAACTTTAAAGCATGAACAGGGAAAGACTCCATATGCTATTGAGCTACAGAAATGTATCTGTCTCTAGCATTTGGGGAAACACCTGACCTCACACTTCTTAAGCTTGCTGTATCAGCAGTTTATTAAGTTCTTAAGGCTTGACCATGCACAGCTTTTGGCCTGGCCAGTAGGTGTGGAGTGCCTGTAAACAAAGCTGATGGAGAGAAATGCTGGGCCCTCCCCTTTCACTTCTGACTTTCACATGTCAAAGAGCCAGAGGCTATTGAGATGCTATGCAAAGAGCAGATTTTCAGGGGAAAAATGCCACAGTCAGTGGTGGCACTTCAAACACTGACTAAGCAGTAACTCTCCACAGTTACCTTCTCAAAGGAAGTTACCTTCTGGAGGGGAAGGGAAGCTCCAATTCTGAGAAGGAAGAAACAGCATTACTGAACCTTGCTTCTCTCTTAAATCTCCCCAGGCATCAACACCTTTGTAATTTCACATATTTGTCATATATAAAAATAAGCCAATCACAATCTCTGCCATCTTCTGTGATAATAAAATAGTCTGCTAGAGGAATGGTCAGTCTGAAGGGGAATCTCACTTCCCAAAATATTACAGCCTCCTGCAAGATGCTCAAAGTAGGAGGATCCAGCCCAAAAGAGGTCAGAAATCCATTTATTAGCACTTCTCTTGCACTATGATCCTTCAAACACATCAGTACAAGACAGATGCATGTTGGCAGCCACCAGCTCAGAGAAGTTTAGACAGGACTGAAGTTATATTTGTAACACCATCTCTGTTTAACTCTTCTGCAAAGACTTTTAGGTACTCATTTTAAATATAGAGAGTAAATATAATCTTGTCTAAATAAAATTTTAAATTACTTACTCAGAGAAACCCAAATGTTATTTGGATTCTGTGAGACCTGATAAGCACCCAGTCCAGCCAAACTCCCAAAGAAAAGGCCAGCAGCCAGTGATGGAACACTACCTGAATAAGTAGAAGATAATGCATTTATCAGAAACTTAAAAATTATCTTGATCAGCAGCTTACCTGTTTTTTAAAACACCAAAAATTATAAAAATAATGAAAAGATGGGCATTCATCATTCCTTGTCATAAAGAAGATTAGAGGTTTTTTTAGGATATTGAGACCATGCTGATCAGCACCAAGAAATACTCCAATTACTCTTGCATAAGATACATACAGAATTAGTGTTTAGTTCTCTGACAGCAAAGCCATTAATACATTCATGATTGAAAGAATAGTGAGAAAAACCAAAGAATATGTGTTTTCCTTGCACAAACTGAAGCATGTTGTTTCAAAACAGTATTATGAAAATTCCTTGAGAGGCAGTCAAGAAGCAGAACTAAATTGTAAGGATTTAAGATCAGAAAAAAGGACATGTGGGTGGAATTGGGTGGGAGAGGATTCAGAGAATTGCCAAGGAGCACGGCAGAGTTGAACAAGAGAGGTCATATCTCCTAAGGACACCTGAGATTTGATTCAAAGGTAACAGCAGACTTTGGAAGAAGGTTCCCTGAAATCACCTAAACTTTGAATCAAGTCCTCAGTATAAATGATAATTCCAAGCTACCAGAAAAAAAAAAAGGATACCACATCTAGTTTGGTGATTTACAGAATATATCAAGAAATGAAGTAGCATGATCACTGTGAGTGGTGAATGCCCTCCATAAGGCTAATGGAGAATTATGGACAATGCTACTGAAAGAGGTTCTTTATACATTCTGCTTCTGAGGTCACCTTTTCAAAGACTTGAGATTGAAAAGCTAAGCTGATAAAGCTCTCCTCTCAATGTTAAAGGAGGACTGCATATTGCTTCCAGAAAGTAATGATTTTTCAACCATTAACAAGGTTGCTGTAATATTGCATTATATCCTGCTTTTTGGTATAAAAAGCAAGCAACAAAGATGATAGAAAGCACCTGATATCCTTGTACATGTGCAAGGAAAAGGTGCACATGCTAGTAGGTGGCTGCTTTGCACAGAATATGAGTTAAAAAGAAATCTGTGGTAGCTACAATGCTTTCCACAAGCCTG
This sequence comes from Nicator chloris, assembly GCA_013400495.1. Lineage (NCBI taxonomy): Eukaryota > Metazoa > Chordata > Aves > Passeriformes > Pycnonotidae > Nicator > Nicator chloris. Next base: position 260,561 of record WAAE01023889.1, read on the forward strand.
GGAGCCAAGAAACATCTATCACACCCTTGAATTTTACCTCAAGGCATTGTTTAAGTAGCTATGACACATACACTTACTAGGACAATCACATCACCTCTGGCTCAAGAAATTCCTACATCTCAAAACACAGGGACCCAGAGAACTTGCTAGATGAAGACAGAAAAATCAATTAATCACTCACTCACTCGTTGATTGCCATGTTCCCATATTCTTCCAAAGGCACCTACTACTGCCCCCTGTCGGTGTGGGTAGACAGATCTGGTTGTAAAACAACAGATCAACTTAGCTCTATGCATGGAAGTTCCATTTTCTTTTGGTTTCGCCAAGTTATTAGCAAGGATACAATGGCTCCTTTGTATGTTGTTTCTTTTTTTTTTTTTTTCCTCTCCAGCAACCACCATATGAGTTTCTGTTCCCCTTCAATAATCCTGTGACCTGGATTCCCTTGCCTGGGCATAACCATATCCTTCCAGTCAGGTTCCAGAGGACAAGAAAGACACTTATCGTTTCATAACAGCCTTGGAGAAATGCGGATACAATTAGTTACTGAAGTTCTCAGTATTGTCCCTTCTGTCCTAAAGTCCACTCACAACCCAAAGGATAAATCCAAGCCAATGGAAAACAGACTGGAATAGGCACCAGCATCTATGTAGTCAAATGCACTGGTAAGAGTCTTACTGACTTCAGCAATGCCCATTCCTATCAAAAAACCTAAGATGGCTTAGGGATTTTCAAAGCCAAAAAGAGACAGTGTTACAGCAAGAATGAATCCACAGTTCCGTCTGGAGGAGGGCAAACTCAGAAAAACGCCAGGAAATGAAAGCGGTAGTTCAGAGGGTAAGCTTATGATGCAGAGCCTAGAACAGAAACAAGTTTAAGGACTGATTTGCACTGTTCAGCTCTACTTGGAGAAAAGATAGTTCTGAAAGCTCTCTGCAGCTTGCAGTATACTGTTATCATCAAAGATTAAAATGGGAATAAATCTCTTAAGGGGGAAAAGTGGTGATTTATGTCATTTGAAGATACAGAACACTTATAGAATGCTTGTACTTTAAACAGCAGGGAAAAAGCCTTTCTGAAGCAAACTTATGACAGTTCACCCAAAGAGCACAGTGCAGATATCAGCATCCACCAGAAAGCAGATTAGGGCTTTATCAGCCCTAAGCACCAGCTCAACTCAAAATCCACCACACCCCAACAGCAGCAAGTTATCAGCACATGGCACAAACAGATAAAATTTACACATGGGTCGACTTCGAGATAGGGAGGCTTTTGTAAAAGGCTGCCCAGCTCACACCAAGTTATTGGGGAGAGGGAGGAGGGGAAGAGGGAGGGAGACAGAAGCACCTTTCAGCACCCTACCTGCTTTTGCATAGCCAATGATCCCTCCTGATGTCACCAGGGCGGCGTAGCCAAAGCCCAGCCAGTCCACTGCCATGCCGAAAACTGGAAGAGAAAATTGGGGTGAAGATCAGCACCTCTTAACCTTTCTCAGAGGAGGAAAAAGAAAAGAAGCAAAGCATTTTGCCGTGGCTGGCTTTTCCACGAGCAAGGCCTGCCTAAAGCCTAAGCCCTGGGGCGAGCCCAGGAGATGGAGCCGGCTTTGTTGGGAAGGCAGCCAGCACAGGGGGACACAGGGACACTGCCGGGTCTCACCTGCGCGGCCCCGCTCCGCAGCCACCGGGGCGGAGCAGGCGGCGGAAGGGGAGGCGAGGCAGCCGCGCACCGCCCAAAGCTTCCCTTTTCCGGCTGTTCGGAGAGAAGGGAAGAAAAGGTCCAGCACGAAACCCGAGCAAAAGCCCGCCCAAGAGGCAGGGCGGGGTGCCCCCCACAGCCAGGGGTTGCGGAGGAGGCGCTGGTGTCTTCCCACCTACCTGCAGAGCTCCCGGAATCCCCCGGCACTGACGGAGGAGGGGGTGCCCGAGCAAGCCCTGGTGCCAAGAAATGGCTCAGTACAGACCAGGTTTTGTGCTCATGCTCAGTGAGGGGCAAAGCTCCCGCAGAACTGCAGTCGTGTGCACCTCACCCATGCCGGTCCTCATCCAGAAGTGGGGTTATGTGGTACAGCTGAGAATTCGCGGCTGGGTTTTGGTGTAGCGTGAGCTACAACTCTGGGCAGCCTACAGGCTGCTTCTAGCTTTGATCAGTAATTTCTGTATAGCTGTTGTATAGAACACGTAGAAGATATCAAGGACCTCCAAATTACAAAAGAGTTCACCAGAAAAAGCAGTCTTCTGCTGTAGAAGTTATGCAACAGTGGGAGATGGAAAACATCTTGTCAAGAAAATGGTTTCCTTTTTTTTTTAATCCAGAAAAATGTAGAGATGTTTATAGCTGCCTACAAAGCTAAACTCTCTCTTTTCCATGTGCTGAAACTGATTTTCTTCATGTAAATGGTCCTCCATGATTCTACTCCCAATTGTCCATGCACTTCCCTCCCATGGATATTTCACCATATAGAAAGAAAAAGTACTCCTGTAGCCAGATCCCTAAACTGAGGGGGGTTCGATTCATCTTCATAATAGAAGGCATAAAACATGAGAGGCCTGTACTTTCTGCAAAATGCAGTTTTCTGTAGCTGCATTTCAAATTTTGCCATCTTTATGAATTAGACTAATGGTCATAAAGTGGGGAGCAGTCTAATTCCTTTGTTGGCCTCAGCAGTTTAAGGAGGAATCTCCTCCCTCTGTGCAAAGTGCCACAACCAACACGTATTGAAGCTACACTGGATGGGATTTCCTTTTCAATCCAAGCTGTGTAATAGCTGAGGTTCAAGCTTCACTGGGCTCTGCTTTGTGACCCAGCACAGGGATTCCCCAAGAAGGGAAGCAGGAAAACTGGAAGAAATCCACAGCTGCTGGAGCTGTTGAATTCACCCGGGGCTCAGCTGAGATGCAGCTCAAGGGAGCTGTTGTTTCTTGCAGCTATGGCTCCATCTACTCCCCCAGTGTCATGCATGCCCACCCCTTCTGACAGGGACAGCTTTGTTACCGCTGACATCTCCTCTCTCTGTACTGCTGCCTCCCCTCTACCATTCTAATCGGTTCCCTGAAAACTAGAATGGGAAATGTGCTGAAAAGGAAGATGCACACAAAGATACAACAACAACAAATTGCTAAGTACTCACTGGTGGCAGAGTATTCACTCAAGGTATAAAAAATACGTGTTTTCCTCTAAGGACTGTTCTTCTCTGTCTCCGGTTCACAAATTGTTCCAAGTCTCACGAGATGCATAAGTCTTTGTTACTACACAAGGGGTTTGGATTTTTACAAATGTGTAATATTTACTTCTAAGTCCAAACTTTAGAACCCAAATTCTGTGGAATTGTTGTTTTTTAATCTTAAAATTATGTGCAGACTGGATTTTTCTCCTAGTGCTTCTGCAAACCTGCTTCTGCAATTGTGATGACTGTGTCCATGAGCTCATGTATTTAAAAATTCAAACAATAAAAACTGATTTAGTAGTGGCAGACTTTTGTCAAGGACGTAAGATAAGCCCTGTCAAATAGACATAACACTTTATAAGTGAAATCACTGTACACAATTCCCTAATTTAAGCTTATACTTTTTAAGTCTTATATTTACTGGATAAGCCTTATGAATTAAAAATCTGTTTTGGCACCTTTTTGTCAAATCAACAAACCATTTGAAGTCCTATATTATTTGCATGTGTTTGTGAACACCAACATTTAGGGCACCATTAAAATTAAAAGCTGTGTAAGCTCAAACTTAATCCCTTTAATGTTGAATTAGACTGAGCTTGCATATATCAGCTCATCAAATATCCAAACAAGGGGCTCTGATAATTTATCTAAATAAGAAAAACAGTTACAGAAGGTAAATATGGACACCCACCTCCAAGAGAATACTGCTACTGCCACATGAACAATTCTGTAACAGCACTGATGATGCTCATTTTGTTTCAGTGGCAGAGCATAGAGCTGGAGTTACATCCTGTTTTATATCCCTAAACCAGCCTGCATTCCTGTCTCCAGATTCGGCTCAATCTTTTTTCTGATTTTCTTTACTTTTTCTCTTGCTACACAAATAAGGAAGAATGGATGAAGTGATTCAGAATAAAGCATAATTCCAAATACTCTTTGAAAACAGAAATAGTAATGACTACTCCAGTAGTGCAGAAAACAACATTAACATGCCTTACACCTTAAAAAAAAGAAAGGAAACATTTCGTTCAGCTCTTTGACCTTGTTCTCTCCAGCTCAACTTTGTTTTTCCCACTGTATATTTGTAATAAGGCTTAGGATAAATTCCTGTTCCCACTGACTGAGAAGGTCAGGAATTTACTTTTTGTTTAAGTGCAAACAAAAGAGATAGGTGACATTTTATCAGCATGGCAAAAATTTCAAGCGTTATATAATTCTTTAGCAACATGGCTCAGTTCAAAGACTTGGAAAAATACAGTGGGAAGGGGGAAGGTAAAACCTTATTGATATAAACTCTTCCACCTTAAATTATGTATCATATTCTGAACAAACAAAATGTTTCAGTCATGTGAACCATGTGTGCAAAGATTTTTAAAAAATTTAAATGTATTAAGTATGAACACAGTGGAAAAGGCAAACATTGTGCTTATAAAGTCCATGTATAAGTCCATGTCAAGAAGTAGAAATTACAGCTCTTCATGAGTGTAAGAATGGGATGTGACCACCATATTTTAAGTAATTTTAACATGTTCTTTCTTACAGTAGGAAAAGAAATGCAGGACAAAGGCAGACCATACCTTGAGTCAAATGAAAGTAACATTTTCAACACTAAAATGAAAAAGTGTATATGTTTTTAATATGCATTGAAGTGAAACAAAAATATAACGGAGACAGATGCAGCTATTTTTATTATTTTAGATGGCTTTTTCAGAGCCGGTTAAAAAGTGTATGGTATCGTAAATAGAAAAATATAAACATTACATATTATGAATTGGTTTTTCTTTGTTCACTTTGGGAAAGTTTCCAGAATGATCAGTCAGTTTATAAGGGTAAGAACATTAATTACTTTTATACCTCTGATCTGATGCATTGTTTATGTCCTGTTAGGGTTTACATTCTTATAAAAACTAGGGCAACACCAGCATTTACTTTTTATACAGGAGAGAAAGTAGCTGCCTTCATGCCGAGCTATTCTGTTTCTTTTTCTTCTTTTGCACTGGAGCTTCCAGCTTTTGTTTCTCTGGAATAATTTTTCTCTTTCTTTTTGCTATTTTAACCCTTTTAGTAGTCCAAAAATCTTTGTTTATTCTGGCTATTGATGATTTTTCATCTTCTGTTTCTGAAAAAAAGCAGGGAATTATTCACACTGACCTTTATGTCCAGTCTTTGTAGTCTAAATGGCACAGATACTGACTTGTATCTCATTTAAAAAGAAGTGTTATAAATAATATTTTATTTTACAGTGGAAAGCGCCATTTATGCTAGTTTTGCTTGTGAAATTAAAATATATAAAGATCAAGTATGTAAATAGATTACAATGCAGGAAAACAACAGCAGAAAACACAAACAAATCTGAGCTAGACTTCATAAATTTGCCCAGCTACAGTGGCCTTAGGCCTAATTTTGCTTACAGGAAAACAAGACATGCAGTTCTATCAAGTGTTTATTTTCTTATCTGTCTCAAAAGTTTTGGCTTTCTCAGAATGTTATTCCAGTAAACAGAAAGAAAACTTTAATAAAAGTGAAAAGAGGCTTATGTTCTCCAACAAACATATGGGCTTGAGACACTTATCAGATTGGTAAGTGTATCTGTTATCACTCGCCAGCATCCTATCCCCACTTCTTCAAAATACCAGAACATTTTCCAGTGGATATAGTAGAAACCTCCCACTTGGTGTATTCCATTTCACAGTCACATTAACAATTCAAAATACAAAACTCTGTTACCTCGAGATGATGTTGCAGTTTTATCCGAGTTTTCTTTCATTTCTGCAGCTCGGTCAAGCCATACTGCAAGACACGTCAGCCTAGCTTTGGTATTGACTTCACAGAGTAAAGATGGCCCATCTTTAATCTGAAGAAAACATAAAAGAAGATTATTTAAACCTTATTTTATTTAATAAATTTAATTAAGTATTAAGGTTAAATTTAATGAAGTATGTGAAATGAGAAAGCATCTTACTGCCCACTTTCATTGTTAGGCAATTGTATCACTCAGCTCTTGGAATACAAATATTCTATTACAGATATCAGGGGATAAAGTGTCACAGACACATGTGCAGTGTTAACAGCACCAACCCACTGGAAACGACTGTTTTAGGACATTCTACCCCTCAGAGCTGGACAGGGCAGCCCACACAGTTATGCAAAACTTTGCCTGCAGGGAAAGGAATTTGGTCAAAATAAATACACTGTTATGCAGAAAGGTAAAGAGTTCTCTGATCACTCTGTCAATTCTGTAAAAGGGGAATAGAAACATAAAGTGAAGAGGAAAGAGGGAGATCACTCCTGCACTTACAAGTATAAAATAGTCAGAGTGGGTGAAATTAAACACAGGCAAATTCAGATTTGAAGTGTATATATGTAGAGAAATAATTATTTGAACTATCCAAGATATTTATAATAAAATATAGTAGATCCTTTGTAACTAGGCAATACATTTTAAAAATCTACTTCTGATTTTAAGAGCAAACAATGAACACAATAAACTTTAAAGATAAAACACGGTTCCTTGTTGAACTGTGCTACTCAGAACTGTTTGAAAAAACAGGAAATACAAGTACCCAGTACATTTATGTATTTGAATTTTTCCAGAGGATCAGTTCCTCCCTTGACATGAACAACCACCTTCCCCTGCCCAAACCATAGACTTTGTGTTTTTAAAGAGTAGCAAAGTCATCAACGTTACAAAAATTCACAGCAGTCCTTAACTAATGACATAGTCATAATATACATAACTGATTAGATAGGCATAAGCCTGGCTAGGTCTGATGGGAAGCATGACTTTACATAAAGTGGAGATGAGATCTCATAATATCATCAGATTTTATTGTTTGTTTTAAAAAAAAATGTACAATGATGAAAAAAAATATGAATGCATAAATATATGTGCATAGACATACATCTCTACTGAACATGACATGGAAGAAGATCAAGACATCCACATTTCACGTAAAATTTCCTCAGTGATTTAAAAGGAACTCTTACAACAGAACTGTCTGCAATTCTTGTTCTCTGTTAATTTTCTTAACTGCAACAAGTAGTCTGATACACCAACCTTATCAAGATCCAGATTCCACATTTTAATGTAACCGTCACTGGATGCAGTAACAATAACATGCTGTCCTTCTCTTTCAAAACTATAAATATCTTTTATTCTGTGAAAAGGAATACATTTTTATCTTATAGCATCACAGTTCATTTCAGACCAGTAAGCTGAGAGAAACTAAATATGAATAGGCAACAGTCTAAAAAATCAGTTTGAACAAAAAAACCCCAAGTGATAGGCAAGGACTTGGAACTTGGATCTGCTTTGAGTGCTGTCGTTTATATTAGGAACATTTGCCTTTGCTAGGCTTATTCGGATTCAATTCTGAACTCCTTAATACTTTAAAGCATACACTATTAGACACATCAGTGACATTACTGCTAATGCTTTTGTGTTTTGATGAATTCAAAGCAACATTTAGACAAATATTTGGTATTCAAAACCAGAGAACACGTGATTACACTCCTATTGTTTGAACTGAATAAAACTGGTTTGTTTTTTTGAAGCATTCTAAAGAGACAGATTCAGTAAAGACTGGTTATACACAAATACACACACACACACTCACTCATAGATTTAGAACAGTAATATTCTTAATTTTGTACCCCATTGCTTTTGTAACATGCATGGACAGCATAGTACTTGTGCTCATACAGAAAGCAAACAAGTCTGTTTGGAATTTAGCACATAAATAAATTCACTTTCTATAGTAAAAGGAAAGAAAAATATGCTGAACATTACCAACCATTGAACTTCAGAGAGGACTCAGCATTGCCATAAATATTTAAATAGTAAACAAATATAGAATACCTGTTTTCATGAGCTTTAAATTCACACAGACATTTTTGAGAGTCACAGCTGTAGAACCTAATCATTTCATCATCTCCAGCTATGGCAAGGATAGAATCCTTGGAATGGGAAAAGAGAAATGCAAGTGTGATTAATTTCATGTGTTTCAAATCAATTAATTTCCCAACACCTCTCATTTTTGTACTTACTGTAATAAATCTAAGTGAAGAAATCCTCTTCTCTGTTGTAATGGTGCCTGTGATTGAAGCTGTGTCAAGTCTGTAGATATCTACTTTGTTTGTTATCACAGTCACATACTTCTCTCCATCAGGGGACCATTTAATTATGTGTGCATCTGTACACATTGATACAGAGAATGTAAAAGTAAGAATCTTTAGAAGCTGCTAGACACAGTTTTCTACCTAGACCTTAAAAAATATTCAGTGAAAAATCAAAGAAACTAGAATAAACAGGTATGCTCTTAAATGTTTATTTCTGATTATCAGAATCATGTAAAGACAAACAAACTAAAACACATTTATTGAAATGCTCTGACCTCAAATTTCAAGGAAAAAATGATTTACTTTAGTGGTACTATGTTTTCCTTTTGGTAAATGACTATTATTAAGGACATGAGCTTACATATGCTTGTATAAAAGACATTGTGAAAATTTCCAATTAACTGACTTGATTAATTCAGTCAACTTTACACGAAAAATAAAACTATCAAATTGCACTTAATTCGTGGATTTAGATTGATAAACTCACTTTGCTTCAGGTTTTTTATGAAGGCTGATCGTCCTTCAACAAGATTCCAAGTTCTGAAACACAACAACAGGTAATGTGCATTCTGGTTAAAAACAGCACAGCAAAACTGAAATCCAATCTGCTGACATGAGGCACCCAAAGGAAGCTTTTAAGCCTCTCTATGCATTTTTCTGCCTTCTTAATGCAAGAGAAAATGATGAGTTCATATATTGGTTGCATGCTATAATGTTGAACTTGTGTTATTTATTTTCTAAACCACCATTTGCAATATTGAGCCCAAAAGGAGGAGGCCAATAGCAATTTGTGCTGTAAAAATAGCATTTTATATCTCTACAACAGGTATCTACAGCAACATGGAAACACTCTAAGTGAAAAATCACACTAAACAAAACCTGGCGATTTTCAAAAGTTTAAGCAAATTGTGTTCCAAAATGCAAGCGTATTTATACATCTACAAATAACTTGTGGAGCGTCAGAGCTCACAAGAAGGTATGAACAGCTGGCACTTAGAACTTCAAAAGACAAACCAATGGATCTTTGAACCATTTGATAACAAATATGTTTTATCAGTGTTTCACAGCCTAGTCCCAACATAGAATTGTTGCTTATAACACCTCATTAAGAGTCAGTGAATTATGATTGTCAGCATTCCTTCATCAGTTTCGACTCACCTTAATGTTTTATCTGTTCCCACTGACAAAGCTAATTTTCCAGAAGGATGAATAGAAAGAGATGTCACATGTCCCCTGATAAAAACAAAGCATTAGTCACATGTATGATTTACAAAGAAAAAAGACATGAAAATGTACGAGAATATGAAGATCTAAGAAACTGACTTATGCGCCTTAATGGATTTTAGACATTCCCATCTCTTTGTGTTCCAGATACATATGAGTCCATCTTCAGCCCCACTCAGTAGATGTGCAGTCCCATAGAACTCCAAACAAGTTATCGTGCCTAGAAATAGAATTAACAATGTTGTACACCCTGAACAGTTATTGAACAAATTTACAGAGAAAGTATAACTTAACAGAAAAGCTTCTTCTATCAAGGCATGCCCCCTACTACCCTAACGTGAGAAAATCTAAATTATTTCCCGAGTATTTCTTCAAAAAAACCTCAAGCACTCAAACTTTCTTGCTATATTCAATATTCTGATATGCTCTATCAGGCACCCTTTACCCACACACGTCTGAACTCCGTCTGGTCTGTTCTCTGTCACAGCAGTACTCAAACACCGTGGCAGAGATGGCAGAGAGCTTCTGTCAGTGATAGGAATGCTCCCATGTCAAAGACCTGCTCCTGACACACAGCTGAATTTACTGCGCATGCTGCTTCCCCATAATCATCAGATATATTGTACATGAGTTAAACACATGCTCAATCGAGCTCCTGGACCTTTTTGGTTAATCAATACTGAGCTACAAATGACCCAAACAGATTTATTTGGACGGCCATTAACAGATGACTGTACCAATGACATAGACAAAGGGTGCACTCTCAGCGAGTTTGTAGATGACACCAAGCTGTGTGAGCGGTGAGGGATGGGATGCCATCCAGAGGGATGTGAACAAGTTCAAGTAGTGGGCCATGGGAACATCAAAGTTCCACAAAGCACAGTGCAAGCTGGTATCAGCACAGGCTGGGGGATGGACAGCTTGAGGGCAGCTCTGCCAAGAGGGATTTAGGCTTGCTGAGGGATGAGAGGCTGGACATAACCCAGCAATGTGTGCTTCCAGCCCAGAAAGCCAATCATGTCCTGGGCTGCATCAAAGGCAGTGTGGGCAGCAGGTTGAGGAAGGGAATTCTGCCCCTCTGCTCTGCTCTTCTGAAACCCCACTTGGAACACTACATCCAGCTCCAACAGGTCCCCAGCATAAGAATGATGTGGACCTGTTGAAGCAAGTCCAGAGAAGGGCCACGAAGATGACCAGAGAGATGGAACACCTCTCCTGCCAGGAAAGGCTGAAAGAATTGGAATTGTTCAGCTGGGAGGAGGCTGCGGGGAGACCTTATTGTGGCCTTCCAGTACTTGAAGGGGGCTTACAAGAAAGGGACAAACCTTTTAGCAGGGCTTATTGTGATAGGACAAGGGGTAATGGTTTTAGATTAAAGAGGGTCAATTTAGATTTGATGTAAGGAAGAAGTGTTTTTACAAGGACAGCAGTGATATACTGAAACAGTTGCCCAGACATGTGGTTGATACTCTGTCCGTGGAAACAGTCAAGGCCAAATTGGATGGGGCTCTGCGTAACCTGATCTGTTGAAGATCTCCCTGCTCACTGCAGTGCCCTTGGACTAGATGACCTTTAAAAGATCCTCTCCAAGCCAACCTGTTCTGTGACTCTATCATGTACTTTGCAGTTGTAATTCAGGCAGCACATACAGTGGGAAATGTACCAGGTTAACTCTTCTGGCAGCAGCAGCTTGCTCTCACACACAAACTCTCTCTTTGGTGTGGCTCATGTACACTTGTGACAGGACAAGAATACTGGGAAAGGTGGTAGCTGGGAGTAGGCCTGGTCTAGATAAACCACCCTGATAGAGGAAAAATGGCACATAAGCCATTTGTGGGTCATAACTTCTTAACCAGTTAAAACTAAAATAATTTAAAGCAGCAGCAATATTTGTGAGCTAATACCAAAATTTTTGGTTTTTACATTTTATGCTCAAAAGCTTACCTTGTTTGAATCATCACACTATCATGGCTGAAACACCACCACTACTACAGTACTTATTAGTACTTACAGTACTACACTGCTTATTAGAAAAAAAATCCGTTTTCTTCTTCTGGCAAGGGCCAGTTTTTCAGTTACAATTTTTTTTCGTTAATTTTTTTTACAAAGAAAAGCTCCCTTACCATTGTGCTGTAGCAGCGCCCCATGTTCTATCTTCTTTTTCATGTCATAGATTTGGATTGTCTCATCTCTGCTCCCAGTGACCACATATCTGTTATTCACTGCTACTGCTGACAACGAGGCAGAGTGGGCATGATGTGTAAAATCAGGGACAACTGTCCAGGACTGTAAATGAAATGCAAAACAAACAGGTCTTTCTCAAGCTTACCATAGAAAGCTTCCACTTCATTGTTCTGTAATTGTATTTTTTAAAAGCAAAAGCTGAAAAAGTATATGTATAAAATTCAGAATCACAGAGTCAAATAGGTTGGAAAAGACCTCTGGGATCATCATGTCCAACCCAACTGAACATCACCTTGTCAACCAGACCATGGCACTGAGTGCCACGTCCAGCCTTTCCTTAAACACCTCTAGGGATGGTGACTCCAACTCCCTGGGCAGCCCATTCCAATGTCTAATCACCCTTTCTTTGAAAGAAATTCTTCCTAATGCCCAACCTAAACGTCTGCTGGCACAGTGTGAGGCCACATCCTCTTGCCCTGTCACTGGTTGCCTGAGAGGCCAACTCTCACCTGGCTACAGCCCCCTTTCAGACAGTTGTGGAGAATGATAAGGTCCCCTCTGAGCCTCCTTTTCTCCAGGCTAAACACCCCCAGCTCCCTCAGTCACTCCTCATCAGACTTGTGCTCCAGACCCTTCAGCAGCTCCATTGCCCTTCTCTGGACCTGCTCCAGCACCTCAATGTATTTTCTGAATTGAGGGACCCAGAACTGAACACAGCACTCGAGGTGTGGCCTCACCAGTGCCGAGTACAGAGGAATTATACTTAGCTGTAAGCACAATGAGATCTTACTGAGTTAATGTGCTGTTAGATTAGTCCAAAGGATTAAAGCGTGCTAACCGCTCCTTGAAATCAGTGCTGTGCTCAGACGAAGCTGTCTTTGCACAGAGATAAATCCCAAGGGCAAGAGAGGTGGATTCTCTCGTTTTCCATCACGGCAGGCTGGAGACACGCCTTCCACCTGGCCCCGGCCCACGTCCCATCCATCCTCCGCGCCGCGTCGGGAGGAGCGACCTGGCACGGCGGCCCCCCGCACGCACGTGGCTGCCCTAGCGCCGAGGCTCCGCCGCTCCCGGGAGCCCTTCGGGGCAGCGAAGGGGCCGAGCCTGGCGGCAGAGGCCGCGGGAGAGGCCGCCCCGCCCCCGCAACGCGCTTTAAGAGCCCCGAAGGCGCCCGGAACCGCGGCTGCGGACGGGCGAGACGGTGAGTGTTGGGCGCGCTTCCAGAGGGGCGGGCGGGACGGACATTTCCCCCCACAAACTTCCCTGGAGGCGTTCGAAACCGGGCTGGGTGGGGCTCTGGATACGCTGGTCTCGTGGACGATGTCCGTGCCCATGGCACGGGGTTGGAACTAGATGGCCTCTAATGTCCCTTCCAACCCAGACCGTTCTGTGACTCTGTGCTTCTTCCCTTCCCCCCATTTCCCCCCACTCCCGTTACCTGGCCGGGCCGCGTGGCGAACCCCAGCAGCACCTGCTCGTAGCACCCCGCCACCAGCTCCATCCGCCACCGCACGGCGCCGCCCCGGGGCTCCCGCCGGCTCTTCCGCCGCCCGCCCGTCCGCCGTGCTGCCTGCGCCGCCCCGCTGGCCCCGCGCGTGGAGTCCGGCAGCGCTCGCTCCCCGCGGGTGAGGAGGATCCTGCGGGAGCCGCCACGGAGCGGGAGGCGCCGGAGGTAGCGGCGAGGGCTCAGGCTGCGCGCGGGGCAGCCCGCGCAGGGGGGGCCTCGCGGGGCGGAAGCGGCGCTGGCGGTGATGGCGGCGGAGAGGACGAGAGGCGTTAGTGCCGGGATCGCGGAGGGATGGGGGGAGCGGTGGCGGGGATCGGGGGCTGCTAGCGGGGGAAAGGGGCGCGAACCGATCTAGTGGGAACGAGGCGGGGTGGGATGGGCTGGGGTGTTCCGCCCTTTCCCTTCCGCGGCCCNCGTTCCCTGCCGGGGCTCCCCCCCCCCCCCCCCCACGCCTCTTTCAGGGCGCGCGGGGCGAGGCCCCGGCGGCGCTTGGGCCGAGGCGCCAGAGAACCAGCCCCTCCCCAGCTTCGGGCCCCGCCGGCTTTTATTGTTATTTCATAGGGTCGTTTTATATTTTTTCATCACTGAATTTGTTATCGCGTAGTACAATAAGCGGGAAGCGCGGCCCCGGCGCCAGTGTGGCCGCTTGCGGAGGGCCGCGGCCGGGCGGGGCGCACTTGTGGTCGGGCTCTTCCCGTCGTGCCGAGTGGCTCGGTTAGAGAAATGCGTCACGGCTCGGGCCTGGGCTGGCCGCGGTCACCGCGCCGGCACCAAGAGCTCTGCGAGGCTCCCTCATCCCCGTGCCCTGACCCATCGCCCCGTGTGAGCGAAATTAGTGCCGACGGAAGGGAGGGGATTTCCCGCTGCCGGGGTGAGCGGTGTTTGCACAGGGAATTCAGACCGTGAACAACTTCGCCCACCTTTTTCCCGTATGAACGTAATAATGCAAAAAAGTGGAATAAAATAAAAAGCTGCAATGATGTGTGTGTAATCCAATTAAGGATGTGTTTGAATTCCGGAGGTTGATGCTGCCCCACTGCTTAAATGAAAGCTAGCTGAGACTGTAGATACTCTTAAAGCAAATGCAAAAAAAATTGTATTACATTAATACATGCCGTTTTAACTGCTTCTAAAATGTTTTTGTTTTCTAGTGAAAAGGTCAGCATTGGACGGGGAGGCATACAAAACCGGTTTTGCATAAAGGTTGGTGATAACCAACTGAGAAGCAGTTGCATCACTTGCCTCCTGATAGCCTCTTACAGCAAGAGCACTCTCTCGTGCGTGCCATCTTCCATTAGGTCTGCACGAGTGAAAAGTGGTAAGTTTAAAAAAGTTACTGTGCAGCTGTGAATTCAAAAATCAGTATTTCAGTGTTGAGGGCATGGAGGAGTTTATGGTTCCTTTTATTAAAAACTAATATTAGAGGATCATTGTTCTGTGGATATTTGCATTAATAATGACTACCCTTAACAGGAAGAAGTTGTTGCTGATAATTCTTTACAACGAACACAATTATTTTCAGTTAGAACGTGCTCAGTTTAGCATATGCTAACCTTACTAGTATTTTAAGGGCTTGTTTGTACTTGATTCTTTTCTTGGCTTCACAATGGCTGTGGGGATGAAGTCCGTAGTTATTCTGACTAGCACCATGCATGGATGCTCTAATTATGGTTTATGGCTATCCTGTGTCAAGTTAGCCTAATCCATTTTCAGAGGTAGTGCTCTGAACTGCCCTGCTCTGTAGGCAAGCCTTTAAGGCATTGTACATGCTCTGTGTTTATTGCATTATGTAGCTGTGGATTTAATCAGCCAGGATGTAAAACATTGCATAAATTCTTGCGTGGAAATGGGAACTAGAACTTCAGCAATCAAATATCTGCACGGTATGTACACCAGATGTAAATAATTGGTAGGGGTGAAGAATGCCTGTGTGTGACAGTAAATGCAGACTGCTTTGCAAATGAAATTGGTTTTTGTGCTCATTTATATCTGTTGGATGACTAGGGAAAAAGCCTAAAGAAGTTAGATTGGCATCAACAAAAATACAGAGCTCTTTAGGAAAATGTCCTCTGGTTTAGTGATGGCAGTAAAATGTTATTTTCTAGGTATGGTTTTGATGGTAATGAGTGAAATGTGTATGTGGAAAAGGTGAGAGAGAGAGAGAAGAAAAGGTACAGAGAAAGATCATGTTAGCTTGTACTGTGCCCTCATCCTGCTTTTATTTCTCATATTCTTTAGCACATAGGAAGTACCACTGCTTGTTTTCACCTGCATAGTTTGTGGCACAAATAAATTTAAATTTGGCTAAAAGGGGACGAAACCAGGGGAGGTTGTACAAAACATACTGAAGCCTGTATCTTTTGTCTTGCTTTTAAATATTTTAGAATCCGCTGGATTACTGTGTTATTGTATGTAGGTATTTCAGAATTAAGGGTAAGGTATAGATGACTTATAAGATCTCTACAGTTTTCCAGTGCTTTGGACAGTGGGAAAACTTTGTGGTCTGTTACAGTTTAGGACAGTGAAGATTATAGCTAATCATAATCCTATTGGCCATATATCCTTTTTATTTCCATTGTTTTAGCTGTGACAAGTCAGAACAATTTTTTAAATTCTGAATTAATAACATTAAAGCGTGTGGTGGGGTGAACATATTTGAAGTAATTAATATTGAGGATAAAATCCTTCATCTCTTTCTCCCCCACATTTTTTTCAGCTGGTGGAGTGTAATAAATCAAACCTGTGCAGTCATACTGTTCGACAAAGGCAGAAGACAGTTTGAACCATGGCAACCCAGGTAAGATCATTTAGTCAGAAATACAGGCTTGCAGTGCCTAAATGGATTTCAGAACCATACTCAGAATTCCTAATAAATGTAAAGCTGACATAGCTAGCTTGCTCTGAGTTGGGTGTTCTTTTAGTCCTATGATTTCTTCTGGCAATGTGGTAATTGGTGGCTGTCCTCAGGACACTTAATTGTGTCAACTCAAGCAGGTTGGGGGGCATTACTTTAAGCTTTGGAGTTGGCATTGTTTGAGCGCGAGTTCTTCTGAAGGACCTTGCGCGTAACACTCTCTATATAAGATACATGTGGAGATGTTATAGTGGAAGAACATTAAAGCCTGCGTAAGTAAATGCTGTGGAACATCACTCTTATTTTTGGAAGTCCTCGTTCTTCAGAAGCTTAATTGAGGGAGGCAACCGGTGTTCCTAAAAAGGCTGTTTCCCCTCCTCTTTTGTGTAGTTATCCCACTCACTTCCTTTTTGAACTGTGGTTTTTGGGGTTTTAGTTTTTTTTTAGTTTGTGTGGTTTTTTTTTGGTTTTTTTTTTCTTTCCCCAAGAGGCACTTTTTATGCCTCTTTCTTCCTGGCCTTGCATCTGGGTTCAAGTTTTCCCTCAGCCAAGCTAGTGCCTGTTCCTGGTCTGCTTTCTCCTTAAATTCCGTTAATCGGCCTCTTGTTGTTCCTGGCCTGGGAGAACGACTCACTGCTGGAAAGTGAGGAGAGGCATCTCGCAGAAGAATTCCTAGGTGAGGGGAGACAGGGACAGCGAAGATCTCCTCTAGGCAAGAGTGACAATTTCCCTGCCTCTTCATCGTGCAGATTGTGCTGCGGCAGGGTTTTTTGCATCCTGGAGCTCAAGCGGAGCGCAGTCCAGTCCTGAAGCTAATTAACATTTAGGATTGGCCAGCATCAAAGGGCTATCTGGTTTGTCCCTAATTCCCAGAGGAAGCTGTCAATCCTTTAGCCAGCTTGACAAGTCAGGGGAATATGGCTGTTCATACAATCCTTTGGCTCTGTTATTTTTGCCAGGCGTTTTCCCCAGAGGCTGCTTTCCCTCATGGGAGGCGGAGGGAGAAATGGGACCCCAGGCTTCTTTCAAGGGCAAGGTGAATATGGGGAAATCACCTGTGGTGATGGGGAGTGGGAGGGAGGAATGTAAATGAGGCTAAATACTATAAAGGTGATTTTTTTTCTCCCTACAGGACTTGATGGCAAAAAAAAGAGAATGTCTCCAGGCTTACAGCTGGTGGAGAACACCACAGAAGAAACGGAAGAAAAAGAACAAAATAAAACCAGGAAGAATAGAGTTTGTCCCTAGTAGTACTAATGCAACCAGGTAAAGACCTTTAGAAGGAAGCAGCTCTGACCCTTTATCTGGTTTAAATTGCTGATGACTAGTGAATGCCGTCAATTATTTTAAAAACCATGAAATTGCACACCTGGTGCCTGTACACTAAGTATTGCTTATGGAATTATATTGCCATTTGAATAATGAAGATTTTTTTTCTGAGTTTGTCTATCATAATCACTTGATATGTGCTGTCAGAGTAGTCTTAGCTCTTTTTGAATTCTGGCTGTAACTTAATATTTTTTTCTTGGTATTTTTGGGTGTCCTGCCGTTCAGACAACAAATAATACTTTCTAAAACCAGCTTTTAAAAATATTTTAATTTAACAAATCTTAATAAATTTGTTGAAATACTTGCAAAAGTGGTAGAATGGACTCAGAGAAATTAAGAACTTGCTGGAGTGATGGCATTGCAGTTCTGTACACTGCTCAGCAGAGTTTTGCAGTTAATACACTCTTCATATTTTGTCTCCCTATTTGCCCGGTAATAATTACTTGCTTGTGTGTTAGGGACTTCAATATGAAATGAACTGTGTTATTCTCAGACTTAATGGTGATTCTCTTATCTTTTTTAAAGACCGGATTATTCAATATTTGTTGGGGAGCTGACTCCAGAAGTAGATGACTTTCAGCTCTATGACTATTTCCTAAAGAGGTACCCCTCATGTATTGACTGCAAAATAGCAACAGACCTGCTGGGATATTCCAGGTAATGCCTGCGAAAATGTGTTAATGCTGTCAGTATGTTTGTTGCTATAGGTAATGTATAAGAACTTGCATTTGAAATGGTTTTGAATTTTCTTCAGAGGCAGGAAGAGGGAGATTAGTCTCTGGCATTATTTTTTAACAACATAGATCCTTGTGGTTCCCTAACTTCATGGGTAGTTTTAGCTGTTAATGTCTTAAGCTTCAATTCAAATGCATATCTGCATGAAAGCAGTTAGATGGTGGGAGAAGGGAGAGCTCTGCATGGACATCTGTGCTTACCTACAGCAGTGTGTCCACTTAGTCATGTGCAGTACTGAGGAGAAAATATTTCCCTTTTTATATGTGGAAGAGAAGTGTAAGGCCTAGCCAATCATAGGGGGTTGGGAGATGGAACTTCAAATATTAGGAAATAACACTTAGTGGAAGTGTTACACTGGCCAGGCAGAGAGTGAAGCAGGGATGAGTGAGCTTGCTATTTGGAAAAGACTGGCTGTAGTGGACTAATTCAAGCAACTTTAAGGAAAAAAAAAGGAAATCTGAGCGAGCAAACTTAGAAAGACTGTTAGAGTAGTAGAGCAGTAAAGACAGGTTAATACTGATACATTAACTGCTGTAAGTGCAGAAATACAGAATCTGGTTACTTACACAGTTAACCTGTATTGTTTCACTGGCTTTTCAGCAAGTTGCATCTAATGCTATCAACAAAGCTTTTTGCTCTTGGCCCAAGTCCTTAATTTTGTGAGAACATCTGTGCATGCCAGAGAGGTTGCTTAGGTAATAGAAGCTATAGTAGCTACTATTTTCTGTTTTTGTGAAGACAGAAATTGAATTAATTGGCTTTGTAAATGTTATGAATACTAGAATTTGTTTTCTCCCTTTTGAAAATTGTAGAGGGTATGCCTTTGTCAGATTTGGTGAGCAAGGTGATCAGATGAGGGCACTGCAAGACTGCCAGAATGCACCAGGTCTGGGGGGAAAACGAATCCGGCTGAGCATAGGAATTTCTAAAAGGTAACAAATGAGTTGTGCATTGATACAGTAATTCTAAATAATTGGATTCTTTTAGCTCTGCCTTTGTAAAGACTGTGGCCTTTGCTATAATGGCTGTACATGATGCAAAATCACAGAAGCATTATGTTTTGACTGCCTGGATCCATCAACCTCTTTGAGGATTGCCGGGGAAAATCCAACTCTTAAGTCTAGCCAGATTGTATAACTTGGGCTTAGCTGCTGTTGTGACCAGCGTTAATGCTTACAGTAGCGAAGCTGAATGCATTTGTAAGTATTTCATGTTAGGGCCTGAAGAAGGTAGAAGGGACAACAAGTGTTTGTTTTTATGCTAGGAAGCTTTTCTTGTAGGCCTTTCCCCTTGGCTTAGACAAGGTAGCACATTGTTAGTTTTAAAGTAGGCTTGCAGAGGAAAGAACTCTTTAGGGGGAAAAATACAGAATATAGAGGGGAAAAAGCCAAAGGAGATGTTGCTTGAACAGTTTGTTTAGAATAGTACTCTTTGCTTCTTAAGTAGTTAGGGCAGCGGGAAATTTAAAGTTGATTGGGTTTGAGAGCTTGTTGTTTTTTTTTTTTTTTCTGCCAGCTCAATTCTCTGTCATTTATTTAAGACAATCCAGTTAGAGACTTGATACCAAATTTTATAAACTTTGATCCAGAATACAGACAAAGTTAGAACTTTCTATGAAACAATTTCAGTATACATTCATGAGGTGAGCTTGTGTGTTCTGTTAGAAAGCTAAAAATAACTACTCCTGCCTCTCTTCCCCATTTTGCCAGTGTTGCCTCATTGCTTTGGAACAGAAATGCTCTTACCCAAGAGAGCACTGTCCAGATTTGCTTTGACTAACTTGCTTTGAAGATGAGGTCCCAAAGAAAGTTTTCCTCACTTCTACTATCCAGAAGAACGTCAGCACTATATTTAGATTTTTCTTTCCTGCAGAGATGGATGTAGGAGAGGAGTTGGAAGCAGAAGACTGAGACATTATGAAGTAATTTGTTTACTGCAGTAGTAAGACACTAAAATACCTATTTAAAAGAATGTGTAGCATTCACAGTAATGAAGGAAAAATGTAATGTGGGTATTGAAATACACACCACTAGTTTATACCTGTTTCTGAATGGCTGAGTACTATGCTCTTGCAGCACCCAAAAATCCAGCCATCAGAGGAGTTTGTCATTAAGTCGCTTACATTGGAAACTATTTCTGAGCTCATTCAGTTGGTGTTCTTGGGAAAAGGCCTCAGTCTGAATTTCCTGTAGCAAAGTGGAGATAAAGAGACATTGGACACTGCAAACACAGGAGGTCTGCTTGTATGTAATCAGTGAGGAAATGTCTAAGCATAGGGGATTTCTTGGAATGTGCAACTGATTTATCCCAATGTTTTTCATGTAGTGTATCTGTTTTAGAACAGACTGTTCTTTGTTCAGTGGTACTTGTCATTAGTCTTCTTGAAGTTATCTCTGGGAAAAATCTGCTCAGGAGAGGGAAAGCAGTGAAAACTAATCACCTGGCCCTTTGGTCTTCGTAACTAATGAGTTTTGTCATTTTCCTGCTGCTTTGGCTTCATTCTGGATAACGGCAGTGCTGACTTCACCTGACAGCTAAGCTTTGGCAACTGTTCATGGACCAAAACTTGAGAAGGTGAAGGTAGACATGGTAAATTGACAGGCAGTGTCAGATGTTCCTCTGAAACAGATAGTCTGACTTTACCTCTTGTTTCTGGAAATAACAAGATTCTGTATTAACAAAACAAAGGATGGAAGGACTAATTAAATGTTTGAAGTGTCTCTAAAAGAGCAGTGCTTGGTAAAGGTCTCTGATCTTAATGAATCATTTTTTTATCAGTAGCTTGCTTAAACAGATACCAAAAGTATTCAAACTGAAGACAGATAATGTAACTCACCTCATAAACATGAGGTAAACATGTGCTATGACATAAAACTTGGCCAACTATTTAGAAAAGTTTCCTCATAAATTTGGAAGTGTGTGAAACTTTAACTTCAACACTAGGTTTACAGTTGTTTGTTCTCAAACTCTTAAATGTATATACCTTCTCATGTTTCAGACTGAAAGCAGAATTCCAGCGGTACCAGTCATACAACTATAATGATTATTATCAAGATTATCAGAACTACTATTCACAGTGGAATTACGATCCTTATGCTGACTACAACTACAGCTCCTATACTCCCTATGACAGCATGCAAGCTGTTGGAGACTGCTCTTTAGGAGATGCTGTTATGGCTCCAGCTGTTTTTGAGGTAAAGATACTACACAGTTACTTAAAAAGAAAAAAACAACTAACAAGTCATATGGATTGTGTAAATCAGAGCAAAAAAGTCCTAAAACCGAAATCATGCAATCAGATAAGTGTGAAGGTTATGTTCAGCATTTTGGATTTAGGCGCTTGAACGCATCTGTAGAATTGAATATTTATGCAGTAATATTTGTTCATGTATATCAAATGACTCTGACAGCAAATTTTTGTAGTGTTTCTCTCATCCTGTTTTTCTGATGTACTTTGCTAAAAGCAAAATAAAGAAGTGTTGTAAGATGATCATACCTAGGTCAGCCAGTTGATCAATTACAACTTCCAAAAATGCCTTTCAAGTGGAACTATATTAGGGTTTTTTAAAAAAACCCACCAAAGCATTAAAAAGCAACAAACACTCCACAAGAAACCGTTCCCCCACAAACACCACCTGCTCCTGTTTATTTTATAGTTGTGGGAGGAGGGGAATGTTTGGGAGCATAAAATTATTTTTCATTTTTGATGTTTTCTAAAACTGACTGATATTTTTTTTTAGGAAGCTTCAGCTATGACTGAAATCAATGATGACCTGATAACTGAAGGTAATGTTAATTCTATCTCTGCAGCTTGAGTTTAGCCATACTTCTCCCCTTTAGCAATTCAAGCCAGTGACTATTGAATAAAGAATGGCCTATAGCTAAGATGAGGTAGGATTTTAAAGCTAATAGTGTACACCATGTCAAGTAGAATGGGATGTTGTCAACAACACTTGGCAGTAGAGTAGGTTTCTTCTTCTTTGCCTTCATTCTCCTTCCAGAATGGTCTGTTGGAGAAGTTACTATATCTTCATATTGATTCTGCTAAGATTATTGTATGCTGACATCTTAATTAAAATTTTTGGACACTATTACTATCGCTAAATTGCTGGTTCATGTAGAAATACCAGTATAGTCCTAGCTTTTGAATACACTTATTCCAAAAGAAGCTGGATTTGTTAGCTTCATTAAAATTCTAGGTGAATAAACATCTCATTAGATGTATTACTAAGTTTGTTAAATCATTAAATTTACCTAAAGTACACTTTATTAGGCATTTACTTCAGGTTTTTGTGCGCAAGTCTCCCATGTTCTGACAGTTGTGCTTACCAGGCTTTTATTTGCAGATCCACAGCTGTACTTGGATGTTGATGAAATGAACAGACAATTTATGGAGACAAGTGAAGAACTCTATGATGCCCTCATGAATTGTCACTGGCAACCTCTGGATACGGTCACTTCTGACATCCCCTCTGCTATTTAAGTGTCTTATATAGCATGACCGTTATGACCAAGGTGCTAAAATTACATTTCTTCTACATTACTCTAGATCATAAGTTTTAAAGCACAATGATAGGTTGGGGTTTTTTTGCTATGCTTTTGGCAGTTTCTGTAATCTTTTTTGTTTTGTTCATCACTTGGAGCATCTTGAAATCATGTAAATATTCTAGAAATGTAAAGAGTTCAATGGGGTCTAAAGATAGACTTGCCTGTGTAAATAAAATTTTGTTTCTGCAAACTGGCCAGCAAGGGATTTTACTTATATATGCGGAACACCTTCTCTTCTGGCTTGTGAAATTTACTTGGAGGCAGTAGGGGTATTTCATCTGTCTTTGGTATGGGCATCAGCACTAGCAAGAACTAGCTCTCATATACTTCCAGGATACTTAGGCACTCTTACAAGCCCTTAATATGCTGTACAGTTTTAACATACAGAAGGGTAAACTCTGAGCTGCTGTAGCTGCAAACATTCCAAAGACTAATGATGATACCTACTGATAATTTTATTTTTGCCCTTCTTGTTAGTATTCTCATCTGACCCTTTACAGCAAAGAAACTGGTGTACTATAATGCCTGTTC
Source organism: Nicator chloris (assembly GCA_013400495.1). Lineage (NCBI taxonomy): Eukaryota > Metazoa > Chordata > Aves > Passeriformes > Pycnonotidae > Nicator > Nicator chloris. The sequence goes on from WAAE01023889.1 coordinate 283,754, forward strand.
TTCCACATAAAAATCCTTGGAGAAAACCCTGTGGTTTAGAGGAGGAAGAAAAACCCAATAGGAATTAAAGTATCCCAGTATCCTCTTCAACTAAGTTACACCCTATCATAAACATCTGTTATTTGTTCAGTGTTCATGCTCAGATATTTCATAGTGATGAGGTTTCAGTCTTCAAGTCAAAAGAGGTTAGAGGAGATGGCAATGAAGAAAGTTCTTTAAGATGGCAGCTTCTGAGTGGCTTCCTCTAAACTGTTCTTATCTGAAAGGGTATAAAGTATTTTCCAGTCATAGGGACAGCTTAAGCTCCTGTTACTACTTAATGTACACCAGAAAATAAATTCAAGCTGGAAACAAATACTTTTAGAAGAGAAAATGTAGAGATTATCATATAGCTAGTACATGTGAAAGCTACTAAAGCTACTCATGGCATTTTGGTACTGCCATGTGTGTTTGGGGGCAGTCTAAACCATAATTCCTAGGATGGCAGTTCTTTTTTTTTTTTCTCTTTAATGACTTAATAACATTAAAGTGGTGGTCATAACCTATATGCTGTTCTTAAATGTGAAACTAGTACTGCATTGCAGAGTGATGACTTGGCACAGCAGGTCCTTTCCACCTGCTCACCAGAATCTCCCTCTTTTCACAGTTTAATTTAAGCTGGGATTTTTTTTTTTTCTAAGTCCCACCCATGAAATACAGGTGCTCTAAATTAGAAATGTCTTTTGGTGTGATATAGGAACTTCATTCTTCCTGGATTTTGTGCATTTCGTATGTAGAAGGAGAGAAAACAAAAGGGCCTCATTTAGGCAGGGAGATTACTTCTAATGTCTTAGAAACTGTTTCCCTGCTTTAGAGAGAACTAGTTGCAAAGTGGCTGAAAACTGGGATTTTGTAGCTGAATGTTTCCCTGGTGTGAACTGGTCAGTCTTTAGAGGGTCATAGTAGGGAGATTATTAATGGCAATGTGACAGAAAGTGAAATAAATAAAGCAAAGAGAATCTGTATGGGAAAGGGAATTACTTGTGTGCCTGTATAGAATTGTTTCACAGGATTGCGGAAGGGAGGAAACTCAAGATAGTAGATGCAGGCCCCTTGAATTTGGATGTGGGGGTGTTAAACTTTCAAAACCATGCTGGATTTGATGTAACTTCAGTTGTAGTGCACAGCTGTGGTGCCTGAGCTTGGTAGTACAAACCAGTTGCTAGGCAAAGGATTTTGTATCTAGCAAGCACCGTCATCACAAGCTGGAAGATTATAACCTAGGCACAGACCTGGAAGCTTCCTGCTTTGAAGTGCAGATCCTGCTTTGCATAGTGTTACCTAACACCATACTTAAGCTGCAGCAAGTAATTTGTGGAAATTTTCTATTGTGTTATCAGATGCTAAGGGTGCATGTTGGCTTGGTAGAAATCCTATAGAGTACCTACTGGTTTTTAGCTTTTGGGAGGTTGATCTATGTGTGAATTATGTAATGAGGAGCCCATGTAGTTATGTGATTTCACTTACATCAGCACTGAATCACCATAGCACATAAACCTCAAAGAGTCTGTAGTCACCATATTTATCCAGATTTTACATGTTAGCAAGGTCTCCACACTCTGCCTTAGAGACTGTTTTCAGACCTGCACCTTCTGTCCTGGCCTGTAAAGTACCTGTATAGTGAAAATACTGTTTCTGAAATGCAGTGAAAGAGGTTGTTTGGGCCATTAGTTATGCAAACCTGAGAAATGTTGGGAAATATATTTTCTTTAGTTAGCACAGAAGAAAAGGTGAGGTGAAGAAGGGAGTCTGCTGGTTGCAGCCCATGTGATACTATTTTAAATAGCTGACTTTTCTTTCTGTCTCCAACCCTTTCTGGTCTATAGTCCTTAATAGTTAGGAGTGCATATATGGGATCAAGAAAATGTGTGCAGCACTCATTCTTTACTGTAAAGGCATACTGAAAAACTTTTCTGTATTGGTGTAAGCACAAATTTGGGAAAAAATGAGCGCATCAGATCTGCTGGCATTCATTGCTGAGACTTTTAACTGAGGAAACTTCCAGCGCTGGTCAAACTACCGCCTGCATTAGTTGGACCAGCGAAGTTGGAGCTTACACAAAGACCTCAACATGTCCATCGTACAGATGCCTGCTCTCAGTTCTACAAAGAGCTGATTGCAGTAGAAACATTACAAAAAAAAAAAAAAAAGATTGGGAGCAATGTTTTCAACACCACGCTATTTCAGTTTTGTGTTTCGTCTGTTTTACCCAGCTGAAATGTTGTGGGGTTTTTTTAAGTCTGATGAAGGGGGTTTTTTTGCAGAATATCTAGTACTGGTTTTATAAACTCTTCATTGTACCTAGCTGTGATAGATAGTGCCTTTACCTAAAACCCTCTTATCTCTTGAAGAAGAGTAATGTTTTTGTTTTCCACTTCTCTGAACAGAAAAGCTTTAGTACCATGGTTTGAGGGGCTAATGATCCTGCAGTTAGTGAACAGGGAGAAAGAAACAGGCTAAAAAGCAGTGAAGACTGAAAAGTGTTCAAAAACATTAAATGGTACTTAAGCCGTGAATGTTTCTTTTTGCAGGGATGCTCTTGGACCAACAGCTTCTTTCTAGTGCTACCTCAAAGTAACTTGCAGATATAACTCACAGGGAAGATTGATCAAATGGTGATGATCACTATCATTCTGCTGGAGATATATATATATTTGCCTTTTGTTTTGTCTCATTTTTAATGACATTTATTTAACTTCAGTGACTCATGTCAATAGATGTTGTTTGACTACATCAACAAGTATTTCTGAGTCATGAGTTTCTTTAAAGGTATGTCACCATATGGAAATTGTTCTAAATAAGTAAAATAAGTAAATAAAGCAGTACTTGAATTTACAGATCAAATGTAGTGTAGCTGCATTTGACACATTTGTGGAAAAGAAAAATCACGTTTACAGCTTACCTTAATACTCTTAGCATGCATAAAAAGAAGGAAATTTGTTTTAAATTTGTCCAGCTCCCACATGACCAGCACAGGAAAGATTTTAGTCCATTCCCCACAAAGGTACCATTTTAGAAGCCAGCATTGTTAATGAATGTCTGTTATCAACGGGCAGTTTCCATCCCTCTGTAAATCTAGCTCTTCCCATAATTGAAACACATTATGCTAGCCTTCCTTCCCCTCCCCTTAAGCTGAAAGCTAGCATGGTAATTGGTTCCTGGACAAAATGAGTTACAAATCCAGGCTAAAATAGTATTCTTTTGTGTTTTGATAATTGTATTGATGTAGATCTTCACACGCCCGTTGTAGAAGCAGACCATCATCCTAGAATTAGTCAGCAGCTGTAGCACACCAGCCGTTTACACAAAATGAGGTGGTTCTTGGAGGTAACTTCAAACATGCATGTTCCAGGGTAGGAATCATCTATCACTGCAAGTCATCCTCCTGCATGTGAAATTGTATTAACAACTGTGGGGGAGGAGAATAATAGTGTAGTTTATGAGGAGAAATATCTGGAAAGTAATTCCACCCTGCTGGGTATTGGATAATGGTTATCTCCTGTAGATAATGATAATGGGACAAAGGAAGAGAGGAGAATAGAGGAGTCTCCTACATGACTGTAGGAGAGCTGGGAAGACCCGATGAAGTTCAAGAAAAGCCAGCATGAAGCAGAGATGAGGCAGCACAAAATTCCCCAGCACAATTTTTTCTTACAGCTGTTCTGCTGTAGCTGCTGCCTGTTTACATTTCTGCATGCTTTCAGACTTGTTTGAGCCCCCTTTAATTCCCCCCATACCTCTCCCAGTTCCACACACCCTTTCCTCAGGTGTGTGCTGGGATAAATGCTTTTTTTTTTTTTGGTGGAAGGAGTGTGTGGTGCATCAGGGCTCTGTCCTAAGTAACATTTTTAATGACGTGTACGTAGGGAAGGTGCTTGTGATTTTCTGCACTGTTCAGCTCCATCCTTTCCACGGCAAGTTGATGCTAAAAATAAAATGTGAAACTATAGATATTTCTTGACCTTACCTTCAGTAGAATAAAAAAACCCCCACATTTTGACGTATTTAAACTTTGTAGTAGGAAGGCACTCTTCCTCACGTTTTGAGGAAGTAAAAGCCGTGTTGAAGATTTCCCCCCTAGCTCCTTTCCCTATGCCAGCGCTGAGCGATGAAAAACCTGCACCTGCTCTGTCTCTTGCTTACACAAACCCAATCGCTCGTGACAGCCTGGGGGAGCACCGCGGACCTCCCTGTGCCGTTTTTCCTGCCGCGTTCTCGACCTTGTTCCTCGTCAGGGACAAGGAAACATCCCCCTCATGCTGTCCCTTGGGGTAGGTTCAGCGTGGGTAAGTTGTGTCCCCGGGGGCAGTGTCAGGACGACGGAGCCAGGCTCTGCTCGGTGGTGCCAAGCAGCAGGTCAAGAGGCAACAGGCAGAAAGGGATGCACTGGAAATTCCACCTAAATACGAGGGGAAAAAAATTCTTTACTGTGCGAATGACTGCGGACTGGGGAACAGGGTGCCCCACAGAGGTTGTGGGGTCTCCCTCACTGAAGAAATTCAGGAACTGCCTGGATCGAATCCTGTGCCACGTGCTCTGAGACGACACTGCTTGAGCGGGAGGGTTAGCCCAGATGACTCACTGTGGTCCCTTTCAAACTGAACCATTCTGTGAAACACCGCAGAAAGAGGGGAGAAGGCGGTGGAATCACCCGCGGCGGGACCCCGGCACAAACCTGCGCTCTTAGCCCTTAAGTCGTCCCTAAGGTGCGCCCGAGGCCGGACATTTCCTGCGCCACGTCCCTTTGCGGGTTGCGGCAGATCCCAGCGAGCGCTTTTCCCGCGCAGCCGGCCCGGCCCGGCCCCTCCCGCTTCCCTCGGAGCGGAGGCGGTACGCGCGCGCGGGGGCTGCCGGGCCG
>WAAE01023889.1:288712-313030 GCA_013400495.1 Nicator chloris
GCCGGGCCGGGCCGGGCGCGTCCCCGCGGGGACGCTGACAGCGACAGCGCTGCCGGGCCGCGGCGGAGCACAGCGGCCGCACCAGGAGGAGGAGGACGAGGCCGCCGGCGGCGGCGGGCCGGATCGCATCATGGCCTCGAGTGGCAGCGGCGGCGGCGGCAAGATCCGGACCCGACGGCACCACCTGGGAGCCGCGAAGCCGCCCTACGCGAGGGGCAAGCAGCAGGTGAGGTCGCGGGTCAGCCCCGTGAACGCCTTCCCCTCTTACCCCGGTTCTCCCCCGGCGCTCCCCTCAGCGGCGGGAGGAGGCGCACCGGAGGCCCGACCCGGCAGAGCCGCCTCTTCCCTCCGCCACCCTCCCCCACCCCGCTCTCCACGCAGTCCCACGTGCGCGGCTTCGGGCCGGGATTTCCCGGTGGAGCGGCCCGCGGGGAGGGAGGAGGGAAGGGTTTCCCGCCGGGGCCGCGGGGATTGTGGGATTTCCGGGCGTTCACCCCGCTCCGGCATCGGCGGGCTGCGGGGGGTTTCTCGCCTCCCCTTTGTCTCCTGCCTGTCCCCCGCTAGGCAGGAGCAAAGGCGGGAGGAGGAGGAATAGGCGGCTGGGAAGGGGTAGGTGCGCATTCCCTCTCCTCGCGGCTGGAGCGGGCTGACTCCTGCTGCGCGGGATGCGCGTTTTGTGTCCGGGCTGCCCGATTAAGTCGTGGTTATATTGGTCTTAACTGGGTTATCAAGTTAGAGTTTCTCGTCAGATTTAAGTGCATTGCTTCCGATATTTGCCTTTCTTGATAAATTCCAGGTTGCAGATGAGTCTGTGAGGGTGCTAGGTAATTAGGTATCTTCTATTGTTGCTGGGTTTTGTGGTTTTGGGGGTTTTTTTGGTTGTTTTTTTGGTTGGTTGGTTTTTGGTTTTGTTTGTGTTTTTTTCCCTTGGGTTTTTTGGTTTTTTTTTTAGGATGCTGCCTGCCAAACCCCTAGATTTCTTCGGTATCTTGCCTGTACCTAAACATGCTGGTGCAAGGCAAGAGACATGTAATTCATAAGGCATTCGTTCTCATTTGTATTGTACGACAGAATAGATGTATAACAGAAAAAAGCAGTTTGTAAATTGCAGGACAAAGATCCTATGCCATTTAGAGTGGCTGCAGGGAGTAGAAGCAAAGATCCTTCCAACTCCTGTTTGTTAGAGAATTTCAAGATGCCTGGAGACAGTGCTCTGGAAATGCCGTTCATGTGTATTTATGAACCTGAAATTGACTGCAAAACCAAAGCGTTTACATTATTAAATTGGTAATATAAGCCAAGAGATTAAGTGTTATATGCAAAATTGAGGTGTGTTACGCATAAATTGTTGCTTATAATAGTTTTTGTTATTTGGGAAGTACTATACTTAATCCTTTGTATAGCACACTGATCAGCAGTGTTGTCCTTGTAAAGCAGACAGGGTGACGCTTCATCCAAAGAATCACTGCATTTGCAGAGCAAATGTTGTAAGCTCTTAACTGAAAAACAGAGTAACGTCGAAATTGCAATATCCTGCTCGTGGTGGTGGTCTGTAGAGAGCTGATAAAACAGATGAATTTAAAATAATTAGGTTAGATGGTTTTCTGATTATTCTATTGTCTGTTACCTCTGTGTGTTTTCTAGTAGGTCTGTTTAAACAATGGGGCAAAGCAAACACGTGCTTGGGAGATATCTGTGGGATTCAGCCCAGAGCATGGATGCTGCAAATCAAATATATCAATCAAATTAACAAGTAATATATTGGGGAAGAAGTGGTAAATAGGCAAAGGGATGGGTGTCAGATACGTGCCTTTCTTGTAAGGGATAACTTTTTAGCCGTATGTACCTTGCTAACCTGTATTACAATAAAAGATGACTTTTGGGTAGATAGCTGACTTGAACTGGAATTAATTGATAAGTGATCCTGTTTTCAGTATAACATCCACTCTGCAGAAAGTGTTCTGTGGTTTAGTGTTGTCTCTCAGTAATGAGTTTGGGAAGACATGGAAGAGGCTCAGTGCAGTCTGGACATGATCTCTTGCTCCCCTAACTGTTATCAATAAGTAAGCTCATAGAAATACTGTATTAAAACTGTTCTAAGTGCTTGGGGTCAAGACTGCAATCCTGAAAACTCAGTCTCTTATCATCAAGCTCCGAAGGTGCTGAAGCACTGAATGCCATATTACCAATACCTTTAAAGTTCTTAGGATATCTGATTCTTTTCCACTTGTATGAAAGATAAGTAGCATGATGCCAGTCTTCCAACAAGCCTCTTGTGTGTTTTTCTGATGTTGTTATGCTTTCTTGATGTTGTTATTCTGCCATAGTCTCCCAGGGAGCTTGTCAGGTGGGAATTCTCCAGTCGTGCCCAGCGTGCTGCAGAGTCAGTCTTCTATTAAGAGCAGCAATGGCTTTAGAAGACATTTGGAAGAGGAAATGCTGCTGCTTTTCAAAGATGATTAGCTAAAGCATTTGTTCAAAAAGTGGTAGACCCTGCTTCAGATTTCTTTTTTGCCTAGAGGCATCAACCTACGTCTTCCACTTTCTGGGCAAATATCCCAATTGCCAAGCTGTGTGTTGTCTTTGAGTTTTCTGACTGAAACTGTGTTGTTATCCAGAAAAAGAACGCGTGATTCATTGAGCCAAGAAGAGGATGTATAAGAAGATGTTACCTTCCAAGAGTGGATACATACAGCCTCTGATCCATGATTTCAGAAGTTATTTTATATATTCTTGGAATAAACATGCAAGGTGCAGAATTTCCTGCCCTTTTGTCTCCAAGTGCCTGATAGAGTGGTATTTTTGCCTGTGTTTTTTTAAGTGTAGAGTCTTTTTTTAAACCAGTCTCAAATAGGAGAGATTAACAGATGCTGCTTGGAGGATGTGACTTGCAGCTTGTATTTTCTCTTGGAAGATGGAGATATGAGTAGATTTCCCCCACTAGTGAAGGAACTAAACCACAGTATTTTCCTCTCTGGGCTACCATCATGCCTTATAAAAAGTGCACTGTCAGCAGCTGTGTTATTAAACCAAGAAACAAAAACTAGCAGCACCAGGAGGTAATGATGGTATCCACTCACCCACCACGAACATTTGAGGTGTGGGAATCACGTGTCAGAATGAAAAGAGCCTTTTTGTATGGGTGGGTGTTCTTGGAATAGAATTGTGGAGTTCTTCCTATTGACTATGCTTTTCTAGGGGCAGAATGTTGACAGCTCCACACTGAATGCATTGACTTTAGGTTATGCTGTGCTCAGCATGCTGTTTACTTGGCCACCCTGTGCTGAAATATCCTGCCTCCTCCTGCACTTTTTAAGAAGCTTGGGCACTGGGGTTAAAATTCAGCTTCTTTGAGAGATAAGCACATGCCAAATGAGGGAGCTGTTTTGTCTAGCATCTGGGTTTCATATTCCAGATGTGGCCCCAGTGTTTCTAAATTCTGGTTTGTCCTGGTCATTTGGATAGACTGATGATGGGAATTACTGATGCAGATGTGTAAATGGGAGGGATGTTTGCATTGCTGGCTTATTAAACTGCTTCTAGAAGAGTGTCTGTATGTTTCTGCTGTTAATGTTATGTTTAATTTTGCGCTTTCTTGTGTGTGCACGTGCTGGTTTAACTTGCAACAGTGCCATTTTCATCCAGGTAACAGATTTCAGAGATTTTAAGTGTGAGTTAAATGAGAAGAGAATAAAATAACTTTTCTTGGTAATTTTTTTATTTGATAATCAAGTATTCAAATGAAGGAGTCAGAGGATTTTGATTCTCCTGCACTTTTATTTAAATTCATACAGGCAGATTTAAGCATGAGGAAAAAACCAGTTACCTGAAAAGTGTTTATAACCTTCCCATAAATGTCTGTATTCATGTTAATCTTTAGCTTAGAGCTGTTTGATATTAGAGATAATGTCTGTAGATTAAAACTTCTGCTGAGGAGAGACGTTTTCCTTTTTTCCTACATGTGTATGTGCCAGTGCATATTTATATTGTAGATGTCCAAATCCAAAGATGTTTTCCTTGATGAAACCAAGTGTAAGTCTCTGCACGTATTGTAGTTGGTCTTGTGCTGTTGTGGTTAGGACATAACCTGACAAAGGGGACCAGAAGGCCACTGGAAGCCACTCTCATTGGCCCAGGTCTTGAAAGTCCCTCTTTCTTTTGTGATTTGTGAGTTTCACCAAGTCACTTGAGACATCCTGTAAGATTCTTCCCAGAGGGACTAGCTACAGGACCGGGAACTGAAAACTGTATGTGGCAGTGTCTAAAGCATTGATTGTATTGTCATGTGCTGCTGTCTTGAAGGTAGGCCTTGCTTGGCAGTGATTGCAGGCAGTGGACAGAGGAGATCTTACAAACCACCAGGTTTATTTTGTGAGGAAATTTTGAAACTTTGATGCAAAAGAGTTTGAGAGTATCATACTGAGTAATGTAACCTCGGTAATGTTTCACAGACCTTAAATGGGAAAATACTAATGAAAAAAGATCTTTATTAAGAGTGTCCATATGGACCTACATAAATACAATTGTATTCACTCCTGTTAACAGGATTGCACCTTGAAGCAGACTTAATGTGTGTATTTCTATGCATTTCTGCGTGATTTGGTTTAGTAGTAAGCTAGCACATTGAGCTAAAACAAATAGATTTGAAGAAATGTTTGATGTGTATTTAAAGATCTCTTTTAAAAGATGGGCTAATAGTCAACATCAGAAGTTTTGTCTCTTGTCCTAGCAATATGATACTGTATTAGCAAAACAGGTGTTTAAATTTGGCACTTGGCTTTCTATTGCTACTGTAAACAAAAATGTATCCTAATTGGGAAGAACTTATAAAACTGAGATATTGACAGTTTTCTCTCATTTAGGCTAGCAGCGCTGTACATTTGTACAAATTATAGATGATGATTACTATAGCATTTCATTAATATTCTGGGGTTTGTTTCCAAGTGTTGTCGTGACAGTCTTGGAGGCTGTGAAGTATCGAGGACAAACAATATTAGTGAGTGGTATCTTAGGAGAAGAAAAAAGCAGATGAAGTAATTGACTGTGTTAGCTGAGACACTGCAAATTGTCTTTGGTTGCTGGCAGCACATCACTTCCTCTGAGTTATTTATTCCTCCAGTCAGTAATTAGAATCAGTTCTTGCTCCCCTGCCATGGACAATTTGAGCTGCTGCTGATTCTAACAACTCGGCAGGACAGAGTTCAGAATCTCTTTTGTGTACCCAAAAATGTTTTAGCAAAAGTATTCCAGGTTGGTGCAGGTGATGGGCTGCCATACCATCGTGTAATGAGTTCGTAACAGACCGAGATGACTGGACATGGGGCATGTCCAGTGGACATGGGGCAAACGGTGGATGTTGTTTGCCTGGACTTTAGCAGTGCTCGCAGCATGGTCTCCCATGTGATCCCTGTTGTCCACTTGGTGAAATACGGACTTGTCAGGTGGACCGTAAAGTGATTGGAAAATTGGCGGGACCGTTGACCTCCAAGGGTTGTGACCAGCAGTACAAAGATCCAGTGGCAGCCAATTGCTAATAGAGCTCTCAGAGGTTGATATTGAGGCTGATGCTGTTCCGTGTCTTATTAACAACCTGGGATGGAGGAATAGCATGGATCCTCAGCAGTTTCCCAGATAATACGAAACCCTTGGGAACCTCAGCCCTGTTGTATAATGAAGAATAAGGCTGGCATTGAGGGAACTTGACAGAAATGGGCTGCCAAGAACCTTATGAGTTTTAATAAAGGCAAATGTGAAGTCCTTCATCTGGCACAAAACAGCCCCACCTACCTGCTGGACAGCAAGTTAAACGTGAGTCAGCAGCAGGCTCTTGAGGTAAAGAAGGCCAGCTACATAGTGGGAGGTATTAGTAAGTGTGTGGGAAAGATGTTAAGGGACTTGTTTTTTCCCCTTCATGCAGCACTTCTAGGACTACATCTGGAGTGTTGTGTCTAGTTCTGGTGTCTCCACTTAAAAAAAAGACAAGGAAAACATATAGGAGTGAGTCTGGGTGAGAGGCACCAAAATGATGATGGCTTGGAGAACTGCGTGTGTTCAGATTACGAGCAGCAAATACCTAATAAGACTGTAGAGAAGGTGGAGCAAGGCTCTTCTAGGAGATTCATAGCAATACAAAGAGACAATGGACTGAAGATGCAGAAAATGGAAATTCTGATTTCATAATAGGAAAATATTTTAACTATGAGGCTAGCCAGCATGTTGAAAGAACTGCCCAGAGAGGTCTCAAAACCCAGGTGGACTCAGGTGTGGCAGGTTTTGGCTGTTCTCTGAGGAGGAGGAGGCTGTAGTATTAATGTCTGGGGTGCCATGCATCCTCTGCGTGTGTGGTTCTGTCAGAGCTGCTGCAGCTGGACCACAGAGCACACAGGGGCATGGTTTAAATGTAAATGTCACTGTTACTCTAGGGTGGTAATCCTTTTGCTGGTCCATCCTCTAATTCTGTCTTTGGGATTGTGCTGTCTCTTGAGGAAGGAAATAATGCCTCTGTCTTACTGTTGCAGTTTTTGCAGAGTAAATTGTGAGCTTGCCCTCAAAAAGAGAGTAACTAAGAGGCTTTTTTCTAGGGTTGCTGTCTTGCAGACCAGTTTTTAAAAATGTCTTCTGTCTTTTTAGTGGTAGATCATGTGATATATTTTTCCATTTTTCTGCTGTTAAATTGTAAAAAATCTCAGGTTTTTTGCTTTTTAATGTTTTATGTAATCAGTTCAATATTTATTGTACTGCACTTGGCTTGGTGCAACCCCAGTATCAATTCAAGCTGGGGCATGAGTAGATGGAGAACAGCTCTGCCAAGGACTTGGGGTTGCTGATGGATGAGAGGCTGGATATGAGCTGTCCAAAAAGCAAAACATACCCTGGGCTGCATCCAAAGCAGTGTGGCCAGCAGGCTGAGGGAGGGGATTCTGTTCTTCCACTCCTCTCTGGTGAGGCCCCACCTGCAGTGCTGCATCCAGCTCTGGGGTCCCCAGCACAGGAAGGGCATGGACCTGTTGAAGTGAGGCCAAAGATGGGCCTCAAGAATTGTCAGGGGGCAGGAGCACCTCTTCCATGAAGACAGTCTGAGAGAGTTAGGGCTCTTAACCCTGGAGAGGAGATGTTGCTGTTGGACATGAAAAAAAGACTGAAGACTCCGAGGTTCAGAAGGCTGTTCTCTGGTTTATTAAACAAAACACACCATTTTTATAGACGGTTATGACACAACTGGGCGTGATGGGTNTGGACACCTTTGAGTACCTAAAGGGGCCTTAGACTCCTTTAGCTGAGGGAGGGTTGATCCACACTGGATATAAGGAAGAAGTTTTTAAAAGGAGGATGGTAATACTTTGGAACAGGTTGCCCAGAGAGGTGATTGAAGCTCTCTCCCTGGAAACATTCATGGTCAGCTTGGATGGGGCTCTTAGCAACCTGATCTTGTTGAAGATGTCCCTGCTCATTGCAGGGAAGTTTGAACTAGATTACTCTAAAGGTCCCTTCCAACTCAAAACATTCTATGAATCTATGCCTGTTGCACTTAAGTACAGAATGTTTGGGTGGGTTTGGCTTATTTGAGACTATTGTGTTTTTTTCAGCTAAACATGACTTCATCTTTACATTCCCATCTGATGGGATGAAATGCGAGTGCTAACACAGGTGCACCGGCATGCATTGAGTCCTCAGCTGTGTACAGCACACACACAATTTCCAAATACCTGAGCCAGTAGAAAATTTTCTTTCTCCTTGCTGAGGATATTTAATATTTCCTTGATGATTCTGCTCTTGGAAAAAGTTGTGTGAGAGTGTTTTGGGGAGCTGGCTGACTTTGCTTTTAGTTATGATTGTATTTTGAATCAAATGTTTTTGAAGTAGATATGTCTCATGACTCCTTCTCTTATAAGTGCTCAAGGGCTTGACTTCCAAGACTGAAGTAAACCAAGCAAAGAGCTAAACTGTTCAATTGTCATTTTCTTTGAGGCTGGATTACAGTGAGGCACTGAAATATTTACAGTAATGAGGTATTAAATTGGTGAGACTGTAGTAGAGGTGTATTTGTAATTAAAATCATCTTAAGCTAAACAGACGAAAACAAGGTTTAAACTGATTTAAATGTAGCTGTGTTCAGGAATTGCTGTGGTGCAACCAGATACATATTAAATTTATCTATAACAGTGCATGTGTTCTAATGTCAGCCCTCAGTATTTGTTACAAAACTTATTTTACAGAGTTGTAGAATATATACCGATTTGTAGATTATTTTTTAGTGCTCACCAGTCACTGAAGAAATAATCACTGCGTCCAATGGCAATTTTTCATGTTGCTGGTAAGAGAACAGTGTCTGAAGATACTGGTTATATGTTTAAAGTGAGATGCTCTTGGTTCTGTCAGTGGCAGTGTGATGAAAAAATGCGACCAGAAGGACACTGCTGCCTCTCACAACTGAAGATTACTGCGCTGCAGCAGAGCTGAGGCTACCTGGGCTTTATAGTTTCTGAATATTACCGTAAAATGTCAAAGAATGTAACAATACCGCTCACTGCTCCAGCTAAAGCAACTGTGTCCAAGGGTCATTGCTTTGGTTTCTCTTTGGCACCAATTCTTACATTTTAAAACCTAGTCAGGAAGCATATGAACCGGGGTTAGATGTGTCCAATTTAAAGTAATTGCAGGTTATGCTAGTTAGATGAATTGTGAGGCTCAACTTGTATGCTGCACAATGTCTGTGTGTGCTACTTAAAAAGTAGGAAGGCTTTGAGTTTTAATGAAGTACCAAATTACCACAGCGAATTACTAAATGCAATTATTTAGTTACTTGATTTTTAGTTTACCTGTTGAAATTTGAATTAGATAACATACTGAAGGTGCAACTGGATTGGCTGTAGATTTTGCAAAATGACTAATATGTGGTATTGTAAGCTCAGTTTGTAGATCAACATGGACAGAAAAGATACTTCAGAGGGAGAATTTGAATATTTTGCTGTCATTTGCTAATACTGCATTATATAAAAAAATTAATTCCAGACTTCTGTTTTGAAGACTGTTTTCCAAAAATGTCAGGAGATTTTGTAGCTGAATTTTGTGAAGTATGCTTCAAACCTTCAAGCCTTGTCCTCGCTAGGAAGCACTGGACACAGGGATGGACATTGGCAAGCTGAGTTGACCTCAGATGGCATTTAACTGTTGCTTCAGGAGTTGTTGCAGCGTTTGGGCTGCCCGTTTTTGTGTTTTATGTACATACCGTGTCCTCACCACTATGTGCCATAGATTAGCCTATGATACTGTGTTTTGTTAGTGTTTTCAGGCAAAATGGCATTGAAAATGTTTCATTCTTTGCTGGGAGCTTTGTACGTTGTTGTAGGTAGCAGATTTGTAGTGTGGGGTATGATGCGTTGAAAGCCCTTGTATGCGTGAACTTCTTGGCTTCTTGTAAATGCAGGAAAGAGGAAGACTTTGCCATTATCAGTTATGTTTGGTGATGTTGAAATACTGTAATGAGTTGGGTCTTCCTTTATATAGTATACCTATAAATAAGATAAACAGTTTTATGCCTAAATAATATCTTTAAATCCTAAATATAAAATATGTGTTATACTTTGCTAAATCTGATCACTTGTGCTAGTGGACTCGTAGGGACCATTTGGTGCCATGGGAAGTGTACTTCTTGGTCATTCTTGTTTCAAACTTCTTGTCCATATGGTTATGTCAGAAATAAAAGTAAAAATAGTAAGTTTAGACTATAGGGTTTCCTTATAGGAAAGATATTCTCAGCAGCATTTCAATTAATATAATTCTATTTACTGCTTATGAAAATTAGCTGGAGACACCGTGGCAGCTAAGTAGCAGCAGTCTTCAAATAAAAAATATTAACTACTTGGAGTTCCTTCTTAAATTGGGAAAGAAAGAACTTCAAAACTGCCTGTAAAGTTGTGAGGGAAAATAATCTCATGAATCTTAAACTTCTTGGTTTTGCTGCTGATAGATTTCCATCTCAAAGTGTAATACTGAATGTAATTTACAGCATCCATTGCTGATTGCTGCTGAGGGTTAACTAGTGCCTATGTAGTGCTTCCTAAAAGGAAGAAATAAAGGCTCCTTGTACTTTGTGGTGCATTTTATAATGTTGTCACTGTGTCAGCTGAAGGTGTGAACAAAACTTGAGATAAAACCATTCAGTGTCAGAAGGATTTAACCTGGTGGGTTAGGCACTGATTTATCACTCAGAGTGCCTACTGGTGTTTTGCTGTCAAAACAGTGATAATGTCAGTGATAATGATGTGTACATAAGTCCAAACAGTGCGAGAAAATACCTGAATTTCGCTGGAATGTTTATTCTAAAGCTAATTAGACTAAGGAAAATAAGGCTCACTTAAGCAAAAAGAAAGAAGTACACTGGCATCTGGTAATATAATCCCTTCTTCATGACTGTCAGGAATAAATCTGAACAAGTCCACTTGCCTTAAATAAAATTGTTGTTTTTCAAATGTTACATAATTAATAACATGCCTGAAACATATTGTTTGTATTAAGTCACAAGTTTTATTGTCTTTTTTTCTAAATGAAACATCAAACTCTGCTGTCCTAAATCCAAATTGAAGGCAGTCCCTGAATAGCAAAAGCAGAGTTAGTCTAAGCTAGTGTAAGTCTGCTGCTGCAAGAGACAGTCATGTCATGTTTCCATTTCTATTCCTGCTTTTGCATGAGCATCAATGCAGGCACATGATAAGCTGCACCAGCAACCTGATGGCCCTGAGGGGTAGTCCACACCATCACAGTCTATAGACAGATTTTTGGTTGGATCTATTTAATAGAGCCTTGCTACTGTTTGTCATTTGGTTGCTTATATGTGCTAGTGGCAGCACAAGGGAACGGTGAGGTGAAGAGGAGAATGGGACTGTGTATTCAGTGACAACATGGACACAAGATGATTGAAAGAAGGGAGAAGTTTTATTTCGTGTTCCTCTGGTTCTGGCTGCCTAATGGTGCTTTCTCTCAGGCCACTTCTGGTGCCCTGAGCCAGTTTAACTCATTAGTCCAGCAGAGAAACACGTACTTTTTGCTAGATTAATGAATTCAGCTAGAATGGAGAGTACCCTGCTATGTGCCCGAGCTGGCATAAGCTAACTGTGGGGGATGGAGGGCAAGAAAATTCCTTTTTGGTGGTTGGAAGTGGTTAGATTGATCTGCTCTATCTCAGTGAACTCCACCATTAGGGGCAACTTCTTCTTTTTGAGGACTTACTGATTCATATGTTCTCATAACTTTAACTTGGAAATTGGAACCAAGGAAGTCTCTGCGAGGCAAGAATTCTATTCTTTTCAGAGGTGTGCGTACGGTGAAGTGGAAATTGGCCCCTTTATTCAGTTGTGTATTTTGCATCTCTGACAAATTTCTGTAAGTGTATGACTGTTATATAATTTTCATACAATTTTTTTCATACTTAAACCTCTGGGACTGAAATCAATTCAGTTACAAAATGGATGTTTTTGAGTGATGTGTCGCTGCTGAGTGCTCCTGCCAGCACTTTCCTTACCCTATGCTCTGTGAAAGACCTTTACAAGCTGGAACAACTGTCTTATTCTGTAAATAATTTTGGCCAAGAAATAACCTGTGACCACAAACTACTGTTCTTTCTTTCTTTATATAAATCCTTTGAAGAAAAGGTATTTTAAAGTAGTGAATTACGACACCTGTTTGTTAACTGATACTTCTATGTACATATCTTTTGCTTAGGGTTGCAGCCAGCATGAGTTTATGAAAGGCAGGTCCTGCTTGACCAATCTGATCTCCTCGTGTGATAGTTACCCACTTGGTGGATGAGGGAAGGGCTCTGGATGTTGGATGTCATCTACCTAGAATTTAGTAAAGCCTTTGACACCATTTCCCTTGGCATTCTCCTGGAGAGGCTGGCTTCCCCTGGTGTGAATGAGTGTGATATTTGCTGAGTAAAAAACTGTCTGGGTGGCCAGGCCCAGGGCGTGGTGGTGAATGGGGTGGCTTCCAGCTGGTGACCAGTCACAAATGGTGTTCACCACGGCTCAATATTGGGGCCAGTCCTTTTAAACATCTTCATCAATGGCTTGGACAAGGGGATCGATTGCACTCTAACTAAGCCAGTTTGCAGATGACACCAAATTGGGCAGGAGTGTTGATCTGCTGGAGGACAGGAAAGCTCTAGAGAGGGCTCTGGAAAGGCTGGGTAGATGGGCTGAGGCCAGTTGTATGGGGTTCAATAAGATGAAGTGCCAAGCCCTGAATTTGGGTCACAAGAGCCCCCTGCAGTGCTACTGGCTGGGGTAAGGGTGGCTGGAAAGCTGCCTGGCAGAAAAGGACCTGGTGGTGCCAGCCAGCAGTGGCTGAGCATGAGCCAGCTGTGCCAAGGTGTCCAAGCAGGCCAATGGCATCCTGACCTGTATCAGCAATAGTGTGGCCAGCAGGACCAGGACAGTGATTGTCCCCCTGTACTCAGCACTGGTGAGGTGACACCTCCAATCCTGCGTTCAGATTTGGGCCACTCTCTACAAGGAAGACACTGAGGGGCTGGAGTGTGTCCAGAGAAGGGCAACAGAGCTGGCACTTGAGGACGTGGTTTAATGGTGAACATGATGGTAGTGCTGAATTAACAGTTGGACTTGATGATCTTAAAGGTGTTTCCCAACCTTAATGGTCCCATGACCTCATGAGAAGAGGGCTTTACACCTTCCAAGGAAGGATTTGAATCTTCTCTTGGGCCCTGGAAATGGGCTTTTGGAGGTGAGAAGGAGGGTTTGAACCCTGAGGTTGTATTTTCTTGGGTTTTGTGCCCTCAAATGATGCTTCAATACCTTGAACGAAGGCTCTGCTTCCTAGGAATGGGTTTTTGGAGGCCTAGAGGAAGGCTTTGAGCCCATTAGATAAAAGGCTGAATCCTAAATAGGAGGCTTTGATTCCTGAGGTGGATGCTTTGGAAGTAAGGGTTTGGGCCTGAAGATGTGCCTTTTTATTCTATAAAGAAGAATTTGAATTCTACAAATTAGGCTTTGGGCCTTCCAAATCAGATTTGGAGCCTTCAAAATAATGCTCTGGGACCTTCAGATGAGTCTTGGGGATCTAAGGAGCAGGGCTTGAAACTCATAAATGAGTGTTTGTGCCCAAACAAGGAGGGTTTGAACTCTTGGGTAGCAGTTGGGCACAATGATCTAAGATGTCTTTTCCAGCCTTAATAGTTCAATGATTCCATGATGTCAAGCCAATATGCCTTGGAGTAGCTGTTACTGTAGTTACTGTTGCTATGATGTTTGTATACATAGACTTAGACCTAGCAGAGCTGCAGACACTGGAGATGATGCACAGATTTTGAAAGAACTGTTGTCAATACCTATTCATAAGGTACTGGATCTATCCAGTGGATTTTCATTTTGTTCAGCTTTCCTGATATTTTTTGGGATGAGTGTATTTGAGGTGTGAAGACAGCAGTTTTTTCTGACAGCAGCTCAAACCTCTGAAATCAGTCAGTTAAGGAGTAAAACACTTTCACTGAATAAAACACAGCAGTCACACAGTTGGGATTGCCCCACTGCATCTTCTGCCCTCCCATGGTATTAAGTTTGGTACCTGTGTGGCCTGTAGAAATGAGAAATTATGAACATTAGACTGCATGCCAGCGCCACGTCCTCTGCTCCCAACCTGAGACTGGGAACTAGAGCAGTTTTTGTGCAGTAGCATGGTCAGAGTAGCTGAATGAAGGTGTTCTGGAAGAGACTGGTTCATAATTGTGGCATGAGAAGATCGGGATCTGAGCAGTTTGCTGGAGAATAAACCTGCTAGAGTTGTCTGTTGCTGTGTCTTTTGTTTCTCATATCTGAAGATCTCTTGGCATCAATGAGATGTGTATAATCCTTGGCAGCCTTCTAGAAGGATTAATGATTCCTCTCTGAGGAGATGGGATGGACAAAGTGCAGAGCTGGTGACACAGAAGTAGTAGAGGGAGAGTGCTCTGCTGCTGACAGGGTTGGCTTGTTTGCATGTGCAAATGCATGTGCTGAAGTTGAAGAATAAGAAAAGTGCAAGTTAGGGTAAGATGAGTGTGTCAGCTTTAAAGACAGTGTAAGGCATGACATTTTGCTGAATTGTTCTGGCAAGAATAAGGAGTATGCATGTTCAAATGTGTAGTTGGTCATTGGTACCTTAACTGCCTGACTTGATCAGGAATCCAACCACAGAGCTTTATTGATTGACTTTTAGCTCTGATGGGCAGGTAAGAGGTGATGGAAGGAATTTTTTTTATGTGTGTCATCTCTGTGTATTTGAGTAGGCATACCTGGGGCATATTTTTAGGGGGAAGGTGTCTGTTTTTTTACTGGGATATGTGTTTAATGGTGGCTCATTCATAATGCCTGCATAGTTCTTTCGCAGTGCCTTTAATATATTTTGCAGACAGAAAATGTAGATGCCTTTACATGTATTTTGCTTTCTCTTGCTTTGTCACTAAGCCAGCATTATTCTGGAGTATAAAACTGTGCTCCTTACCTACCACTGTGCCTAAGCCAGATGGAGCAGGCCATTAGTACTTGGTGCAGTATGGCTGTGCTGAGTTCCAGCTCATGGGTAGGTTTGGGAAGTTACCCTGTGTTACCCGTCTTGGAGCGCTGATTATGTGGAGAATGGCAAGGCTGTCATTTGCACGAAAGGGTCAAACCAGTCTGGTGTCAGATATGGATCATAAAATGTCTTCTTGGTTAATTGCTAGTCTACCTACATTCTCCAGTTACTCATTAGGATTACTAATGATTGGGTATTTACTCTTCTGGATGCCTGACTTCTTCCATCTTGAGTCTCAGGTAGCTTTCAGTCCTGGGAGGATTTCCTCAACAAGAGAATCATACTGGCACCTGTTTTATGGCCAGTAATGTCTTTACTCTCCAATGGAGAGATTCTTTAGCAATACTGAATGTACTAATGCCTAGCTTTTTGGAAAGAGAATTGTCTTGGATGCAGTTTGTGTCCTGACCATTTGCTTATTTTGGCAAATTTTGACTCCTCTGAGTTCCTGATACGCTTTTGTTCATAGCAGCAAAATACTCACTCCCCGAAAGGGGGACAAGTGTGTCATAAGTAAAGGTGAAAATGAGGGGCTGGGAACAGAGTTCAGACTGCCTCTTTGCTGGTGCCAAGCACTGAACTGCTCGTGAGCTCTCTGGTGTTGCACAGGTTTTGTTGTTGGAAAGTTGAGGCTTAGTATTTATGTAGAATAGCAGCAACACCCTGATCATGGCATATTAGTGTGCATCTTAGGGTAGTAATTATGATAGATGTGTTTATTATGCTGTATTCTATCTGGTTTAAGCCGTCCGAGGCTAGTTATTCTGTCTTCGTGCAAGTAAAAGATTAAAATACAGATCATTATGAAAAATGTCAAATTGTAAATGAAGATTACTTTCTTTCTGTGAAAAGACTTTTTGTTTTCTACCTTCCCTTTCTCCTCTTTGCCAGCCCTCCTCCTAACTCCACCTTCAAGGGTGTCCTGTAAGTTGGTGTTTGTGTTACTGTGTATGAAAGACGTGAATGACAGATACGGACTTTTTCTTTCATGTGTGCTGATTTTTTTAAGAAAGTTGAATACAACAAGGTTCTTGTTTCAGAGTTGTTTTCCAGACTAACTACTACATGTTCAAAGAACATTCTCGATTTTCTACACGGGAATAATAATTTTTAGAAAGTTTGGTTTCCTAAACCCAGAAAAAGAACAAAGTACCACATGATGCATATGTTAGCAACTGGCAATGAAGTTCAACAAAAATCTTTCTACATTCTTGTCGCTTTTCAGTTTCCAAAGTGTTGAAATTGTGGAGGTAGCTTTGGTGCTTTCTGCCAGCTTGTGGAGGTTAGCAGCTGGTTCTGTGGCTGCAGTCAGTGTAAGAGGGGCAGCTCCATGTTGCAAGTCTGCTGCACAGGGCTGAGATTTGGCAAGAGGGTGTGTTGAAATTTTGAGGACATGATGGGGAACAAGTGACTGCCTGAAACAGAACGTTAAATAAATACTTCTTACTAGAATGTAAACATTACAAATAATTGGTAAATGTCAAAATGGAAATGGCTTATATGTATTCAGTAACTGCCAAATATTAAGGTTTGGAGACACAAAACTTTAACATACCATGAAATGAAATTTGATCAAATTGAATCTATTTAACAGTCCTGTAGTGAGGAGTCTGTTCAACTGTAGCTGTTTCTTCTGAGATCCTTTTAGGATACCCTCACTGTTCAGAGCATAATAGTGGGGTTTTTAATGCATATTGTTCCTGCAGTTCAGCATTAGAAAAACAAATATTTGAGTTCACTGATTTTAGAAGCTATTACTGATCATCACTACTGCTGTAGATAATTGCTGAGCTTCTGGGTTCGATAGTTTTTCAAGTGAAGGTGTTAGAAGGAAAACTCCTCAAAAAAAAGTGCATATATCAGGAGTTATTTAGAAATTGAATTTCTTGATGACCTTGTGACTTGACAAGCCTTTGGTGAACTTAGACTGTAGTTTCAGAATGTGTGTGCCAGCGTCGCTGGGAAGTGCAGAAATTGATAGTTAGCAATAAATCAATGTTAGGTGCATTTTTGCCATGCTTATTCCTGAAGTATAGGAATTTTTTATCAAGGATCCACCACCCTCTTATCTTACTCATCTGAATATTGCTATCTAATGTCTGTCTTGGAGGTCTGTGCAAGGTTGCATCCCAGAGTATGCTGCTGACTGTGTTCCTGTATTTATCTTTCAAGCTGGGGCTCCTTAGCAGAGTGACCGAATCAGTGAAAAACATTGTACCAGGATGGTTGCAGAAGTATTTCAATAAAAGGGAAGAGAAATGTGTAGATATGAATGAATCTGCAAGCGAGGAAGAGAATCCAGTGAACTATCACCATGATTATGCAAATGAAGATGCCATGGTAATTGATGGGAGAGTCACGCCTGAATCAGCAAGAATTAATTTAGAAGGTATGTGAAATATCATTTAGTATTCTGACCATCTGTATTTATTCACAGATTTCTAGTTTTGACTCTGCATTTCTAGGGGAGGCTGGAAGGAGCTTTTGGACAGAAAAAAAGCAAACCACAAAAAACCCCGCAACACCCAAACCAAAACGACCAACCAACCGAAAACCCCGACCCCAAATAACCCCACACCTAGGAAAAACAAAGGAAAAAACCTCAGTAATTCAGTTATTAGAACTGCCTTAGCTTCAAAGTTTAAACATACTGAAGTTGACTTAGAGCCCTTGGAAGTCATGAGTTAACTTCAGGTAATAGCCAAGTGCAAAATACTGCTAGCACTCATTTGCAAGTGTGTTGGGTTACGTTTTCTTTTTAAAGGATCTGGAATGAAAGTTTATCTAATTGCCTAAGGTAGTAGAAACATTAATTTGTTTTGTTGTCCTCAAAGCAAAAGACCAGATGCTAGAATGCCAGAGGAAAATTCCTTCATGTGTCCCAATTTTTTTTTCCTTTTCCTTTGGGCTTGTTCAATCAATTTATTAAATTTCCTTGTTAGTTTAGTGGAGATCTGGGGAACTTTGTTTATGACATTATTCTTTTTGAAATATTTTGTAACATTAACATGTGGCATTGCTAGCTTGGGGTCTCTGAAAGCTATTTGGATCCCTGGCAAAGAAGTTTATAACCCTTTTATCATATTAAAGTTAATCTGTGCTTTATATCTATGCCTCTCAGTGTTTTTGTAATACTCTGAATTTACATATGCTCTCATTTGAGTTTCTCTTAAATTAGCAGTTTTGGGAACTCAGTTTTTAATTAGGTGAGAAATTTTGTCTGAGCACATGTACATAACCATCTGTGTGGACAGTCAGCTGCTTCTGTTGTTGGCAGAGTGAAAAGAAATGAGGAAATACCTCTCTCACCAATGTTATCTAATTGTAAATAAGGAGCTTTACTGCTCTCTGTAGCTGTAGCTTAAGCATAAGTTTGTATAAAGGAATAGAGAAGGTTTTCATGAATGAGTAACATGTGTTGGCTTTCCTGAGGAATTGTGTGAAAGGACCTTTCAGTGTGAACAGCTGCACAGCAAACTTTCTATCTCCAAGAAATCAGGAGCAGATGGGACCCCCTAGAACCTTCAGTAGCTTGTGTTGCAATTTGTGGACATTGTAGTTAATCTTTCTAGCTGTAGTTAATAATAACTTTTTTTATTGTTACTGGTATTTTTATTTTAGAAAATAGGTAGTTTCTTTGCCTCTGAGGTACATATGTGCAAGAGCCTGTGTTCCATTGCTTGGCCAGCCTTTGGTCTGATAATGTTTTCTTTCATCTCAAACAAGACAGTCCTAAAAATCTACCAGTGCTTTGGAGAATTAATTACTAGTAGTGCAGTGCATATGAAAATTCAAGTAGCTAGTTTAAGCTTCAGCACATATGTCAGGATGACAGTGTCTCAAAATTATTTTCATACCCAGAAATCGTGGGAGGGGACTGTAGACATGTGGATATTGCTTTTCTGTTCATGCGGCAAGTTGGAGCTGTGAGACCACCTCTTGCAGGACACTGGCAATGTTTACAGACCCTTTTCATGAGGAAAAATGCCCATCTTACAGCTGAGGCCACATTGCTTACTTGTCCTTTGTGCCAAAATCTCAAAAATGAATGGATAGGAGATAATTCACCTGTAGCGTGACCTGATATGGTAGAGTTTGGAAGGGAGGATGATGACACCAGAACAAATAAACCTCCAAAAATCTTTGGGAAACATATTTTCATGTTACATATTCAGACTAACGCCGTCTTTTTGACAAGATGATAAAAACTACAGAGTTGTGCTTAACTTGTCATGTAATCTCAAATTTTGGAAAGCTTAATGTAGGCATTATCTGGAGGAGAAGGAATTTGTAGATGTTTGATTCAGCGAAAGACACAGTTTAAGCGCTTGAGTGCAGGGTCAGATTTTGATGAAATTCAGAAGAATCCCATCCTTAAGTACTTCTTAATGAGACATTAATGCTTAGTATTGCAAGCAGTGTTGCTGTTGTAATCAGACAGATGAAACCCTATCTGGATGAGGAAGTTAAATTCGGCTTCTCTATTTTTGTGCTTAGAACTTGGCAATAAGCATAGCTGTTGATAGAAAGCAGGTTTTGCTGTGAGCTTGTCTATAGGGAAGCTGATTGTCTCGCTGTTCTTGCTTAGAACCATGCACCAGCAGGTCTGCGCTGAATTTCTCGGATGTGTTAACAAGGCCCTCCCTTCACCGGAGCCATTTGAACTGCACCGTGTTGGATTCCACAGTCCCACACTGTCAGCCCTCCACATCTTCCGCACTTGGCATCGGCAGTCCTGGGCTGTCCCTCGTAAAGGAAATAAAAGATTCTACCTCTCAGCATGATGACGATAACATCTCAACAACCAGTGGCTTCTCTTCTAGAGCATCTGATAAAGGTAACTTTTATGTTCTCAATTTGTTTGATAACATGAAGTACTTTGTATTCTTTAATACTTGCCTCAGTAAGTAAAGTAGGAGAATGTCAGCGCTAGATGTTAGAATTAAATTTAATTTTTAGTATTTTAGAAGTAAATAATCCTTTTAAATACAACCATGCTTGGACTGCGTTTATGAGTCCCTGATATTCTAAGTGGTTGGTGCTGATAAATACAATTTTAGCTCAATTATCTGTAAATCTTGAATGGGCATAATAGGAGATGAAGATGACTTGCTGTAGCTTGACAGATAGGTTCATTGCCTAGAAGGAGGAGTGACTCAGAATGTCTCACTCACAGATGGAAGATATTTTGGTGTGATTTTTTTTTTTTTTTTTTTAAACCAGGATTCAATAGAGCAACTATTCTGATTGAACAAGTTTGGGCTGCCTTTTTTTTTTCTGTTCTTGGTAGAGGGCATAATTTGTCAATACTTTGTTGCTTTTTGCCACATTCAATAAAGAATGTATACCATTTTTAAGTCAAAACCCCCCAAGATTCTGTACTTACGTAGAATGTGACCTAGGTGTCTCAGTGAGAAAGGGCATACAGCAAGTTTGTAAATTTTTCTAGTCCCCTATATGAATGGGGGTGGAGGCATGCTCAGCCAGTTCTCTGGAGACCATAGTTTGGCAATTCAGAGAAGATGTTGCCAGGACATAGCAATATAGCCTGAGTTGGCTAGAACTTTCTGGTACATCTCCATAAAACATGCAGAAAATAGGTGGTTAACTCCGTTAATTCAGCCTTTGGGTAATTTTTCATTTTTAAGACCTGGTCAGTTCTGTCCTATGCTGGTTTCCAACCCTCTACCAACATAGGAAAAGCTTTGTATCATTAGAGATGCACTAGTGTTGATGCAGTTCCTTTGTTTTATCATAAAAGAAGAGAAAATAAAATTATGTTGTATTGGAAATGTGGTATTAACTTGTGAATGCTTTTGAAAGATTACTGAAAGGTCATGTATTCGCAGTTCTGTGAACAGATTTTAGGTTCAGAGTTGGTACTTGTGTTTCATACTATATGTAAAATTAATCTGTTTGAAGAGCTCTGAAGATTAGAGTGCCAGAGAAATGAGTGTTAAGGGACCTTTTCATTTTGTGAGATGTTTTTGTAGACAACTCGTGAGTTTGTGTGATGTTTAATACTAAATTTGTCTATGTACAAAAGGCATTTACATATAGCATTTGTCATTTTGGCAGATATCACAGTTTCAAAAAATACTTCAGCACCACTGCTCTGGTCCCCAGAGGCTGAAAGATCTCATTCCCTCTCACAGCATCCTACATCTAGTTCTAAAAAACCTGCATTCAATTTATCTGCTTTTGGATCTCCCTCTCCTGTAAGTACTGCGCAGTATTAATTTTAGTCAAGTTGAATGTGTAGTTGTTTTACTAACCACTTACTGTAACATCTTTCTGTAGTCGCTTGGAAACACTTCTGTTTTTAAGACAAGACAGCTTGGGGATTCTCCGTTTTACCCTGGAAAGACCTCTTATGGTGGTGCAGCTGCAGCAGCGAGGCAGACAAAAGTGCAGATTTCTGCTTACCAGGTATGAGAACAGTAGTGCAGTGTGGGGGAAGACGTAGCTGAAATACAGAAGGGGGAGCTTGGCCAAAAAAAGCTGTGAGTTGGGAACTTACCTTGGAAAATGTGGCAACAGTTCCTATCTTGCCCACTCAGCCTATAATTTTTGTTTAAATTCTTGTGTAACACTTTATGTAGAAATGCTTATCATAAAGCACGAGAATCTAAGTAGCATCTTAGTTGCTGGGCAGTTTCTTGTAGTAGGGCTTTCCTCTGTTATGTCTTCCAAAAATTTCCATTTTCTGCCATGGTCTGCCTCTGACTGTATTATGGTAAAATAACATGTAAATAATTACAGTGATGGGATAACTTTGAAAACTTTGTAAATAGGAGCAAAAGTTTCCCTGATACTTGCCTGTAGATTTTACACAAGCAGTCAAACTATGAACATATTGTGCATTTTTTAATTTAGTAGAATACAAAAGGCAAATTTACTCATCCTTTGCACGTCTGTTACTGAGAGGGAGGCATACAGTCCTACATGCTATACCAAGATAAACAATAAGATGCTGTCTATTTTACTGTCATTCAAATGGCTCTTGAGAAGAGCTGCTTGTCCCCAAGTGTTCTTTGTAGTCTAAAATGAGCAAATGAAAAATCTTGACTGCTCTCAGTAGCTTGAGTTGAATCTAAAAGCAAGTCAGTAAAATCTGTTTTAGTTCTAATTTGTTTAAATGAAAATGCCCTTTGTTAAAAAACTAAATTCAAAAGGAATTTTAAGGAACTGAAAATAAGTTTGCTGGACCTATTTTGGCAGTCTATTTCTACCATGGAACAAGGGGACTTAAAATTTCCTGATTCAGGGAAATGTTGAACCTTGCGGGTTTTCCTGACTTGGTGTTGAGTCAAACTTCAGACCATTTTAAATTTCTGTAAGCTAGAAGTCCTCTTTGGTCAGCTATTTTTCTTCTTTACAAAAATTGTGGATTATGTTAAAAAGAAGATGCAAATATTAGGCTTTTAAAGGAGAGATAAGCTTGTTTGTTGCTGCATACAGTGAGTCTCATTTGCGTGTTCTATGTGTTGTGTGATCTGCTTCCTGTCTTCATGTAGTCATGTGGGAAGCATGGTGTGGTTACATGAGAGGTGTACAGCATTCACTTTTTCAGTGTATTATGTTTAGATCTGTTACAGTTCAAATCAGATCTTTATCTACCTAAACAGTGAAAAGATCTGCAGTCAGCTGCAGTCTTGGGGGAAGGGAGGAAATGAGAGACGTAGAACTAGAAATTTGTGATGATGATTGTATCCTCTGGTTTTAAGATGCCCTGCTAACACCATCATGAAACTCTGAGACCTGTTTTGCTACTGAAAGTACTTTCTGCAGCACAAGCCTTTGCTTTAGTTCTGTTTTCCTAAGCACTGCTTTAGAGATCCTAAGAGCCTAACATCTTCATTTTATGACCTTTTACATTTAAGGATTTCTTTTGTTGCTTTATCCCATGTGCAAGATATGCAGGGCCCCACTTAAACTTCTGTAAAGTCAGTGGAGTATATTTTTCTTCTTCATGCCTTGAATGCTCAGTGAGTGCATTTTTCTCTGTCATTACGAGAGTATTGGTTGTGTCACCAGTGTAGCCGTAGGGCATAAAATATACACGTGTGTAACTCAGAATCCAGCATCGTAACATTGGCAATGCTCATTTTTCAGCCACCGATAAAAAGACAAATGAAAGCTAAACAAGCAAACGTGCAATCCTATGGTGTGACAAGTTCCACAGCGCGGCGCATCTTGCAGACATTGGAGAAGATGTCAAGCCCTTTGGCGGTAAATGGCGCTCCTGTTAATGTTTGATTCCACGTGTTTGAAAAGCACTGTAAATGTGCCAGTGTAGGATGAAGATGTCACTTTGTCATGTCCGCTTTAATTTATTGCACCTGTTTTTTCAACAGGATGCTAAAAGGATTCCATCTTCTGTTTCTAGTCCACTGTCTTCTGTAAGTTGATCACAACCCCCCCGTGTTTTTGTTGGATGGAACCCTCTTGCAGGAAAAAAATCATCCTCTAATATTTTGTCCCTTTTTTCCCCTGTTAGCCTGTGGACAGGAGTGTCCTGAATGTGACTAGCTTCCAATCCCGACAAAACCAGGTAAGAACCGGTGACATGTTAAGCTGAGACAGGTAACTTTCTCTGCTTTACAGCTCTTAGGAGTAATGTCACAAACCTCAGTGACAGCACACACATGAATTCTAGTTAATATTAGCCTTACGTAAATTATAGCTGCCTTGGCTGTGTGGAATTTGCTAAAAATGTCTTTTCTATCCACATTAGATGAAGGACTGTGAAGATTGCTCAGGTGGAGAATTATTATCTTTTTGTGGTGGTGTGCTGATATGTCAAGAACAGCTTCTCTAGAACACACAAAGTGATTTTATCTTGGGCTGTAATGTGGAGTTAAGTTGCACAATAACATTCTTGTTTCAGAAAGCTTTCTCTTGCAAAAATAACCAGAAATAGAAAAATATTGACTCATTGTTCAAATATTGTACAGATTTCCATGTTTATTTTAGGCAGAAAATAAATACTTACATTTTTTATTGCTACTCAAGGCAAAGAGAAAAGTGGACAATTGTTAAATTTTGTTACTTCTGTAAATTTATGCTCTTAAATTCCTATTTGGAAGAAGCACTGAATTGTTGCCGTGGTAAATCATTATTTCTTTGGTTTTGTTTATAAAAACGTGGGAGTATTGCATTTATTAAATTGTGAAACCACAAAAGGTCACTTTTAGCTCAGGCAACCAAAGGAACAAAAATGGTTTTTCTTCAATGCAAACTTTTAATCTGCTGTTGTAATGAGGAAGTGGACAGAATGTTTTAAAAAGTTTCTATGCTAATGGCTTGGTTAGGACTATAATTAATTCTGCAGTCACTTAGGAGTTTATAAACATCTCAGATTTCCTGTACTATCTTTGGCCATATGATAGATTACAAGAATGTTGAAAAGTAGAGCATGTAAGTTTTTACTCACCTCTTAAGTATTTTATCCCAGTAATTAAAAACAAAGCTGATATGGATTCCACATTAAAATGCAGAACCACACCTGTGATGAGGCATTTAAAAAGATCTGCCAGATTTGCAGCATAGACCCTGACAGTAGTCAGAAAGTGAATGTTGCACACAGCTGTCACCGGGTAAAAATAGAGAATTGTCTACTTATAATGCTAGAATTCATAAAATTTGGCTGGGAGAAAGGACAGCCCTTGATGAACAGAGAGGACAGGATTGTATGTGCCCAGAAGAGGGTTGTGTGTTTTCCTGCTAAAGCGAACAAATGGTTGACAG
>WAAE01023890.1:0-36422 GCA_013400495.1 Nicator chloris
GATTGGGGTTTTACAGTGAACTAGGATGCCCCTTGAGCTGCGTCTTTTTGGAAGGGAAAAACCCTTTAGCATTATTTTAAGGCTCAGTTAACTAAAGCTTTTAGAATATGTACTGAAATTTTGTTTTACTGACACTTATATTGCTGAAGTTATTTTGTTCCGAAGCTGTGCTGTACTAGTCCTTCACCAGTTTTAAAAATACCACGCAAATGGTCAGATCAGATTTATTTTCTGAACTTCTCCTAGATTATAAGGTACTGAGTATTATTCCTTCTCAAAGCCTCTAGTAAACAGCAGGCTTACTTGGAAATTTGTCATTGCAAATTTAGCTGTGTGCAGGGCGCATGCCACATGTGATTTTGAATTTTCTACTACACCTACATGCAAAGGAAAATTATGTACAAATCAGTTACTTTCTTTAGTCTAGTCATTGGAGAAAGCATCCTTTCAGCTGTGTTTGCAGATCCCACTTACCAGATCTTTTCTTGCATAGCCATTATTAAATTGCTTGTTCATCTGCCTTATGCTTCTTCACAAGGGTAAAGCTGTAACTCTTGCTTGCTGCAGTGGGCAGCAGGAGGGCTAAATCTGTTTCCCCTTTTAAAGACATTAGTAATTTCTACCTCTTTTAAAATTGTTCATTCTTGTAAAAGGCTTAGACCCGTCTTCTTCCTCTTGTGCGTTCTTAGGTAAGTAACTCTGGACCTCTGATTAATTCTTCATAGTACAGTTCAAGTCTTACCTGTTCAGTAACAGTTTTAACTCCCACTGATTGCCGCTGCTGGCACCTCTTCTGCACATGGAAGCTCTGTGTACAAGTTCAGGGAGATTTGACAAAGTCTTTTTTTTTCTAATGATTGTTGTAAAAATATATGTCTAGGGAGCAAGCAGAGTTACTCTTGTGTGAGTGATCAAGGTGTTGGGTCAAACTGCTGATCCCTCTTTCTGAGTGGATTTTCTGTCTTTATTTCTTTTCTGTTCAGATGCTTAGCTTTACCAGAGGGGTGAACTGTGTGCTTTCACAGCTCAGCCTGCAACATAAAGCAGGGAATGTAAGCTTTAAACTGAGAAGGAAATAGAATCCCTCTCTCACTCTCTGAGGCAAGTAAAAAAACCCTCATTCTCTTTCTATTTTTTTTTTAGACATGTGACCCAGCTGTTACTTTTGATAGTTCAAATAGGTAGTGTTTTAAGAGAAGTTTGGCAGCAAATTCTTACCATGGCTGCTTCTCTGAAAAATGGGCGGAATTCTACCTTGTGGAGTATAGGCTTGGTGAAAGGAGATGCCACACATGTTGTGTGTGGGTCTGTTTGATGACACAAAGCTCCCTACATTTGTGCAAGAAATTTAGACAACTAGTACTGAGTTTTGGATTAGAAGAGATGGGAGAAAGAGGTCAGCAGGCACCCAAAGTTGGGCACGACAATGCTCAACATACTTTATGCCTTTCTTTGTAGACTTATCCTTTCATTCTTGGATGATATTGAGCTGCAGACCTTGCTCAGACAGTCAGAGTTACTCTTTCTAGTAGAGTTGCTCTCTCCAGAGCCTAAGATACTGCTTTTGCCAAGAAATGCATTTCCAACACATAAGCTGACAAGGAGATGCATGCTTCTCTCTCTTATCTAACAGCCATGAAATGGCTGAGCTGCTGACCTCACTACACGACCTCCTTGCCTTTCGCCTCTCTTATTCCAGCAATAATCTCTCAGCAGTCATTCACCATTCTGTGTCATGGAAGCCAAAGCCAATCTAAATACATTGATGGAGGACCATGGTAAGAGGTCAATTTGCCAATGGAACTCCCTGCAGGGGAGGCGGGTGGATTTTTTGTCACATTCAGGCCTCTTATGGTCTTTCCTGTTAAAAGCCTTGTTCTTTGGATGGCTCACAGAAGTTGAGACAATGTCCTTTACTGCTTGTTTAGTGTCTCTGGATGACATCTTTGCACCATGGTTGCTGTTTCTAGTTTGTTGGTTTTTTGGGTCCATCACTCTTTTCATCCTCATGTCATCTTGAGATAGATCAAATATTCTTTCTGCTGGGCTCCAACATAATCACTTACAGTGTCAAGCACATGAAGTACCATAAGAGTATCCAATAATGCAGAATCCTTGATGAGCATTAAAGCATTCACCACAATCTTGCATTCTCGATTAAAACATTTTTGATATGGGTAGACCAGAACAATTTGAGCCTTATCCATATCAAGGATTGCAACAATACATAATACTCCACTTCCATTCAATAAATACTATCAAAGTAAACCTTATATTCAACTTCAGACTGCTGTCCTCTACTTGTGCTGTGTTTATTACTTGTGAGGAATTTGTATGCTTTAGGAGAAGTCTTGTCTCAGCAAACTTTGTTGAAGTTCTGGGTAGTTCAGAAAAAATGCAACTGTTGGTTGCATTTTTTTACTTATCTTGATAGTCCTTGCTTCCTTGTATCTATGTAATTTCTGTAAGACACAGTAGTGATGAGGGAGCTCTGAAAGGTATGACAGTCCTGAAATTTCTTTTAAGTAGTATGTCTTGTATTTTGCCTACCACCCCTGGTACTAGAAAAGAAAAGCCTACTACACTCTTGATTAAAGGAAATCATGTCTAGGCTTCTGTGATGTTTCCAGAGGTAGAGCTACTGCCTGGCTCTGTATTCCACTCCAGTAATCTGCACATGTTGCTTTTTTACCAGTCAACACTGCTCTTCAAAGCCCAGGTGCCACTGTTGGCCTGCCTCATTGATATGTCAGCTTGAGACTGCTGGGGCGGTGGAGAAACATGCTGAACTCTGCTAAACATCCTGGATTTAGCTGGCAGAACCCTACCAGAATGAGAGAGCAGTGCTACCATTGATGTTGACTTGATGCAGCAAATAGCATTCATGCTTACCAGCAGCCAGTGGGGATGCTGCTGTCAGTAGCTCTTGCAGTAAGGTCCACACTGACATTTTGCTTGATGTTCCCACATCAGATTTACTCACTAAACAAGGTAACAACCACTTGGATGCCATGACCAGTTTTGAGGCCTTGATTCTTAGGGGAAGTTTGTTACAAATTTTTCTCCTTGCACAAAATGTGGGTAAACAAAATTTGTGAGCACAGTTGTTAATTTGTAACCCACATAGGATTTACTAATTTTTAAAGAGGCATGGTTTAGGTCATGGTTTTTGCAGACTGTATGATGAAGAATCAGGTACTACAATGATAGTGGGCCTTTGTTCTCAAGAAATTTTTAACAGTGCTGGTTTCTTAACCAGCACTTCTTGTCTATTCCTGCTTAAGGCTTGTTAGGGGATGTTTTAAGTGGCTGCTATAATTTGTCAGATTACAGAAGCTGGGGCTTCCTCTTGTCTTTGGACCTCTGGAACCCAGTTGGTGTGTTCCAAAGAGCTGGAGCTCTGTTCATCCAAGGCCCATGGATGTGGCTGCTGCTTTCTTCCTTGAGATCCAACCAGTCATACACAGACACATACAGTACTGACTCTGATTATACAGATTGCTATGCACCATGTGTTATCTTCAACACCCACATAAAACACTGTCAGAACTTGTATAAAACATAACCATAGACAGCCAAGTCTTTCCTTCTCTTCAGCTGATCAGGATTGAACTTCATTAGTGAAAGTACATACTCCCTTCTACAGCCTCATAACTCCATGCATATTTATGACCCTCTCAACCATCCATCCAAAGCTCACTGTGTCTAATGCCCTTTCCTATGCTCCATGGATCTCATACTTTCCAGCTAGGTTAATGTACAGCAGCAAACAGCTGATGTATTTGTATGCACACCTCCGTGCATGGATTCCCTCAAGTATCAGCATGGGCCCTTGCCCTGGCAAGTATCCCTGCCTGAGTGCTGGCTAGACCAGCTTGAAGGTTGCTAGTGAATTACACCAGCTGTGCAGGGTGGGGGAAATGCAAACCTTCTGGCCCAGCCCAGCAGCTGGTAACGAGGCACACATATGTAACTCCCACTCCAGTTGTTGGTGCTGAGAGACCCTTACTCTGTTTTTCTCATTCCCTTTCTCTCCCCTTTTACAAGTAGCTAGTACTTGTGAACTATGACCATGAAGCAGACTCACTCATTTGCTCCAGTTGCTAGCACCAGGGTTTCCTTCACCTTCTGTCAGTCTACAGTTGCTGGCCCAGAATTCATTCACAGAATGACCACTGTGTGGTCCCCCCACAGTAGCTCCAGATAAATGCTCTTACCACCTGCAGACATGCTCCTAGGAGCTGGAGCTGTAGTTCCCCTTCCAGCTACTGATGTTGAGCCCCCTCCTTCTCTGTAGGTTCAGCTTCATCCCTTGTGCTGCTTCAGTTGCTAGACCTGAATGGACTCATGCCTGCCTCCAGTTGCTGACATACAGTTCTTAGAGAACACATGCATGTGGGCTTGAGAGTGAGATTGCACAGAATAGTTATGATTTAATAAAATAGGATACACTGGTGAGCATGTGCAGACTAGCAACCTCTTATGCAACTGACCCCTTTGCTACCCTTTTCTTTTGCTGCACTCCTGTTTCCTTTCTCCTGAGCCTTCCTTGATAAGCATTGCATAGTTGCACAGGCCTTCCTCCAATAGCCTCAGTCCTCATGTTCTTCTTGTTTCCCCCTTATTAGCAGTCACAACGTCCAAACTGCACACACCTCTATAAAGTTATGCCTGGAGTTTCTTGAGAGCCTGTCAATCAGGAACTGGAGACTTTTGGTCTTTGTCACTGTCTCAGCTGTGCCTTGTCTATCAGGTTTATGGCTCTAGTTGTTTATTGTTTCACATTTTACTTATTCGCCCTGTTTCTCTGCTTGTTTCTCTCAGTTTACCTATCACATTGAATTGTCTCTCTTTGGATAACCTTAATGAAGGAGATTTTTCTTTATTTCCTTTTCCACAAAAATACATTATTTTGTATTTGAGCTGATCAGTAGTGCTGAACTTCTGCTACTCTTAAGTGTTTATGAAATTAATTTTTTTTTCCACACAGGTACATGGCTCCTGAAGTTCTAGATGATTCCATAAATATGAAACATTTTGAGTCATTCAAACGAGCAGACATCTATGCAATGGGATTAGTGTTTTGGGAAATAGCTCGGCGGTGTTCAATTGGTGGTACGTGGCAATCTTTACAAAATGGGACCTATTAAGGAATTATAAGTAACTTGAACTTTGTCAGGTTCTGAAAATATTTTGTTCAAAAAACAGTGCAAAGTAATAGCTGGTCTACCTCAGACTTTCTAATTGTTAATTCTGTAAATGATAACTGGTCTAGTCAACCTCTTTCTAGATTGACAAACCATACTTGTTGAAGAAAATAGGAAATATTCTTGCCTATTTCAGTTTTTTCTGAATGTTTACACAGAGCGGAGAAAAGCATAAAATTTAATACTCTTGTGCGCAAGAGGCAAACACCACAAGACCTAGCTATAATGTGTTCAGATGAATCTATACCTTACTTAAAATGAAGCATGCTGTTATAAATCATGTGCTCTGAAGAAGCGTGTTTTTAGTATAGCATATGAAAGATTTGATGTAATTTATCTCTTCCAATCTTATAAATTTTAGATTCTTCAAGGGTACTGTAAACACTCTGAAGGTATGGTTAAGGATTTTTGTTTATTTATTTGTCAGTCATTTTGATGTGATTTTTCCAAATGAAAACCAAAAACTGGTACGGTACTGATAAGGAACATAGTAAAAAGTGAAGAATATGTAATTCAGTGTTAGCTAAAATAAAGCTATTTTCAACCTGTTGCAGGAATCCACGAAGATTACCAGTTGCCATACTATGACCTTGTTCCTTCAGACCCTTCTGTTGAAGAAATGAGGAAAGTTGTGTGTGAACAGAAGTTAAGGCCCAATATTCCAAACAGATGGCAGAGCTGTGAGGTATTAACTAACCTTGCTAAAGCTGCTTTAATGGACACCAAAGCTTTTAGTGATTTCAGTGGCTTAAAAATCATGATTATTGTTGAAGGGAGAATAGCTGCTTTTAGGAGAACTTAATTAATTTCATTCTAATCATTATGGTTTTATTAAAAGCATTGTTCCTTGGTTATATCCATAAGTATTTAAATGTAATTTCATGGAAGTTGATAGGTAACTCTGCATGGAGGATTCTAGGATCCCTTCCTCTGAAGCATAGATCATACTAACATAAATTAGAGCTAGCCTGAATTACATTATGCAGGAAGTATCATTGCAAATAAATTGTACTGTGTCTGGCTGTGATTGAGTCAACATCCTTCATAAGCTGCACGATGCTGTGTTTTGGATTTGTGACCAAAACAGTCTGATAGCATACTGATGGTTTAGCTATTGCTGAACAGTGCTTGCACAGCTTCAAGGCATTCTCCATATCTCAGGTAAGTTGGGCGTGGACAAGAGCATGAGAGGGAGCAGAGCTGGGACAGCTGACCCCAACTGGTCAGAGGGAATATTCCATAGCATTGCTCTGGGAGCCCAGGAAGGGCTACAACCAGTGCATTCTGACTCACAGCTCGGGGGAACAGCTGCAGTGGGCTGCAGGAGCAGTGAGGCACTGATAAGGGTGAGATGCTTTGGATAGAGGAGGGAGCTTGGGTTGTGGCATGTGTGAAGTAAATGCATGGCTGAGATAAGAGGTAGGCAAGAGTGCACAGCAAGGAGAGAAAGGTGATGAATGCACTAACAAACTGTGAGACAGGAAGTTACTGGGATTGAAATGATTAATGTAATAGTTTTTGTGATATTTTGGAATGTAGAGCTGTTACTTTATTTCATCTTCCGTTTTTTATTTGCTTTGTTACAAATAACACATAGAAGCACTCAGATTTCAAAGAATGGCTGTTTGAAGGATAAAAAGACTTCAGAAGTTTTTAGAATCCTTGCTGAGCTTCAATTTGAGGAAGACAGCTCATGAACTTAGTTGCTATGCATTGAAGTAACTCCTTAACTGCAAGTACAATTAAAAAGAGTGTATTTTTGTCTGATGTGAAAATTCAGAAACCAGTTACAGATGAGTTACTAATTTTTCATTAAAATATATTTTTCATGGGCCAAAAATCTACTGAAAAAATCAGGTTTGCTCTATAGTGTTTAGGGTTTTAATTTTCTGTAAATAAAGTAAGTTGTTGATTTTTTTTTTTAAACAGCACGCTCTCCCATGCAACTGTAGTATTAGTAGTGGACTTCAGAAATGCCTGAAGAGGCTAAGGCAGAGCAGCAGTTAGATGGGCTGGAACAGCAGTGCATATGATGACTTGTGTTTCCTCTGCAGGCATTACGAGTGATGGCAAAAATTATGCGGGAATGCTGGTACGCCAATGGAGCCGCTCGGCTGACAGCTTTGCGCATTAAAAAAACATTATCACAACTTAGTCAACAGGAGGGTATCAAGATGTAATCCTGGATTTGCTATCGAAGAACACTGTAAAAATCCTTATCTGCACCAGAGTGGCGTGTTAAGAAGGTTAATTGTTCTACCTCACTGAGGGAACAGAAGGATATTGCTGCCTTTTAGTACTTCATAGGAACGTCACTTATAGAGATTTTTGTGGATGTGCTAAACAGTGTGTTGGGTCTTTCTGTGCACTATGAACTTCTTTCCCAGGTTACTTACAAAACATCATGTACTCTAGTTTCATTAATCTATAATTTTTTATTTGGGAAGTTGATAGTTGGTCTTTGCTAGTTAATTGTGCTAAAAGTAGGTTATTTCTAAAATGAAACTGGTTCACTATATTGTTCTACAATGCATTGATGGCTCTTAAAGCAACTTTATTCCTGCCTGGTACATTGACTACTCTGAACCACTGTCTCGATTCCTTGATTCAGATTGTGAATGTACTATTGGAGTATATCTTGCTAGCTATTACAGCAGTGCATCTTTTGGACTCTTACCTTGACTTATAAATTAACCTCATTCAGTTGTGGGAACATAACTTATGCAACTATACTTTATACATGATTACTGGGGTTTTTCCACTTTTTCAGAACATTACATTGCCTTCAAAATAGATTGTATTACACCAGTAAGTGCCACTTTTGAGTCTTTTAATGCAAAATAGTAGGGATGTACAAAGCCTATGGTACTTTTGGTTTCAAAAATACAAATTAAAAGTTGTTCCTTTGCCTGATCTAAATCTCACTCATTGCAACAGTGAGTACATAACTGATAGAATATCTTCAATTTTACAAAATCTGACTCTTGAAACCACTGTAGGAGTTTTAAATAGTGCAAGCTAGTAAATTCACTGTCATATTTTGTAATTGTCAAGTTACGAGTCATAATTATGTAGAAGATTTTTTTTTATTAAGTGGTACTTCTAAAATGCTTGAAGTACCTATCCACTTCAGAAAAGTAGCAAGAAAAGTAAAATGTTAAGGGAGATTTTGCTTCATTAAATAAGTATGAAAAGCATATTTTCTGTGCAGTTCTGCAGAGTCTTAAGGCTCAAAGAACAATATTTGCAATTACAGAAGGATTAAATGCACCTGTCATTAGAGAAGAGTTATTTGGGCTTTTGTACTAGACAGTTCAAAGCTGCTTATAAGTTTTATGTGCATGTATGTTGTGTGTGCCTCATACACAAAGTGGTGAGCTAGAGAAGGTGGTGAGCTGCAGGTCTTTGGATATAAATATCAGGGGATTCCAGCAACCCTCCTCATTGTTAGAAGAACAAAGCTTATGGTGACTTGTGTTGTCATAAGAACACAGAAGAATATGCATGGCTTTAGTCAAGATTTCCCTGAGTTTTTAAGACTGTCATAATATTTTCACAAACCTGTTTAGAAATCAAATTGCTCCCTGCCCAAATGTACAACAAAAACTTGCTGTTATTGGGATATTTTTTAAATTGCAATTTTAGGAAGAGTCTGGTTGACCTTTGGTTTCATTAATGTCCAAAACAGTAGTCACTCGGTGTGTAAATATGCCTGGTAATTAATATGCTGCCTAACTTGCCACTCTTCAGAACACAGTACGCATCCCATTATGCGACACATGGCAGCCTTTAACTTGGCTTCCTTTTAATCCCTCAGCATAGGGAGAGTTTGTTACCAAGACGGTGGCAGTGGCAGGGTGGTTGCTGGCAGCAGCACAATCAAGGTTCTGAGCCATGGTCTGTGATGTGTGGCAGCTAAAGCAGGGAAAGGAATGAGGCCCAGGAAGGAGAGTCTACATAGGTGACACAAGCCTTACCCAAGAAAAGGCTTAATTTTTGTTTATTTCTGTATTCTTACTGCTTGCTTGGAGATAAGTTTAAATGATGTCAGAATTACAGACCCTTAGAGGTTGAACTGCAAATAACAGAATGCTTTTTTCAACAACAAAATGGATGAGTTTTTTAATACTGGAAGACGGTATCCAGGAGAAAAGGCAAAAATAAGAGAAGGTCTTAGAAAACAATTAGGCTTAAACATAAGTACAGCTGTCAAGCTTGTGTTTGGCATTATCTGACAAGTCAGGCTTATGTGCTTCAGGCCTCCATCAATCAAAGCTGGATTAAAAATTACTTCATGTTGGTATTTAAAATAAACTATGCCTTTGTGCACATGGACAGTTGTGCACTACAGAGTTTTTCAATTGACTGTTCAAAAAAAATTCTTGAATGTAACATAACTCCCAAGCTCATCTACTTGGTAGCCTCTGTAGCAAGTTCTATGTATCTGTACAGATACTTAAAGAAAACAGGTCATCATGAAAATAGGTCAGACTCTCCATA
The DNA here is from genome assembly GCA_013400495.1 of Nicator chloris. Lineage (NCBI taxonomy): Eukaryota > Metazoa > Chordata > Aves > Passeriformes > Pycnonotidae > Nicator > Nicator chloris. The sequence continues at coordinate 9,708 of WAAE01023890.1, forward strand.
CTAATTTCAAAGGCTTCCTATTTTGTTACATTTCAAGTTTTCATAGGTGTCCTGGAGTCCTTACCATAGATACAAATGGTACAGCTCCTACTTCAAAAATATCGGGCTGCTGGATTGCCTCTGATCTCTATAGTAATTTTGGTGGTAATAGGAGAGCTTGCAGTATAATTCATCAAATAATTTTTAGTGGCTTTTTTAGCACCCACAAAACCTTATCAGCATAACATTTAATTTCCTAAAATATACGGAACAGTGCTGTTGCATTTTGAAGAGGATGTACAGCAGCTGAACAGCATCATGGCTTGCAGATGATTGTCAACAGTGGAACTGTGTGTTATATTGTCTGAACCACCTGCAAATCTTCATTCTCCTGAATTGCTAGCAACTGTTCTTTGTTCAAAATTTACCTTTGTAATACAAGCTTGCATAAACAAGGCACAGAAGGATGCTTGACACAGTGTATGACATAAGGAGCAGTATTTTAGAACAACCTTATCATTCTTATTGGGTTGTAGAACAGGAAAATTCTGAATAGAGCTATATGTATCCTCAGTTCTGACACCACAACTTCAAGCTTTGTTCTTCTTTTCCATTATATGAACTGAACACCTTTTACAAAGGCTGTGTCTGTATATATTATGTAACTTTAAATGTTACCTGTGTAAGATCATATCTTATATATATGGACACAGGTACACATAAGTATTTTTTAAATTAAGATTATAATATCACCAGATCTGCTCTTGGAAATCCAGGGGGACCAAAATATTTTAGCATTCAAAATATTAATTTTGTATCATTTCAAGTGTATACCAAAACAGTTTCTGATTGATACTGATGCAGATGTTTATTGTAAATATTACATATGTTATACATTCACTTAAGTTTTGTGGATTTAATCAACTTTACATTTTTGTAGCATTGAAGCCTCAGTTTGGTTTACAGACTTGTGACCAGATGGATATGGACATGGAGAACAACGAGCATTGGAAATGGTCTGATGCTGAAAAGTCTGAAATGTCATTTTTTTAAATGCTGGAATTCTTCAGGGACCGTCCAGCCTTAAAAGCTGGAATTCTGGGAAGTTTCTCAAGCAGACTCTCCAAGTATGACACACTGTCACCCTCCAGTGGTTCTGCTTGTAATCCGAATTAAGACTTTGTATATAAGTAAAGACATTGGGATTGGCTGTATGGGGACATGAAGGTGTCAAATGAAGTAAGAGGCTATTTTATTTTTTCAGTCGTGGCTCTGAGTGTGATTGCCATGAAATTCATCTTTTAGTTAGTTCCTTGTTTATATTGTGCCATTGAAATAATTTCAAAGTGTTAATCATTTTGTGTTTAAAAACCAAGCAAACAAAAAAAAAAAACCTTCACCATATCTGTTGCTTTAAACTCAAATTACCTCTTAAAAGACCAAGGTACATTTACCTCGTGTATATAATGTTCAATATTTTTAGAATGTTCTCTGGGTTTGCAGTTACATGTTTCTAGAAATATGGGTATTACTAAATTTACAACTTCAGTGGTACTAAGTATATTATCTGGTGCCCCAAAACACTTTGTTTTCTGTATTTTATTGTATTAGCAAGTTTGCTGCTTTGTCACTGTAGCACCTGCCCTTACATAGCTGTGTGGATACTGCCTTGTAAATTTTACTTTCTGGATGATTTGAGGATCATGTACAGAGGAGTGTCACTTTTTTAAACCTTACCAAATTGTGCATTTCCCTTACATTTCTGAAAATATGTATTGTATTTGTAGAGTATACATTTCAATGGATTGTAAATAGGACAGTAGAAGAGTGGATGCCTATGTTAAGTGCTAACACTACAGTAGTGAGATTAAAGCAGTGAAAATAAATAACTTTTTTCAGAATGTATGAGTTGTCTTTCAGAACAAGAAATTGCAGGTAGATACAGGTTTATGTGTGATGTTCTTACCTGCTAAAATATCGGTTTACTGTGAATCCCTTTCCTCCGAAGGAATTTCTTTTGGTACAAAAATGCTAAAACGATTTGCTACTGCTGCTGCAATCCGTCTCATCTGTGCTATGTACATAATGATAAAGTGCCTGCTCTTCATTGCCTCCTAAAAGTGATGTTGGTATAAGAACATTACTGGTGTCTCTCGTCTCCTGGACAAAATTAGTAATGACAAATTGTTCCCTCTCTACATTTGTTTGCCTAGAAATAACACTTAATCTATTTCAGTGTGTTTAAGCAGCTCAGCACTTCAGTGCATCCCAGAACTGAAAGTAAAATCAGCTTGTGTTGGAGTGGATTGTTTCTGTGCAAAACTCAGTTTCAGGCTGCTGTTACATTTCTGAAGGAAAATGGAGATTTAGACACAACAAAAATAGAACTTCTTGCCCTCACATAAGTTTAGGTTCATCCTTCAGTTTTGGCTCAGGCAGAATTACCAAAATTACTTCTTCCAGCAAACTTTTTCCACAACGGGAAGCCATAAGGTGTCCAGAGAAAGCCTATGGCTGTGTCAAAACACTGCATTCCTTTCAAGTGCTTTTACAGTAGTTATGATTATTTGGGTCAGAACAAGTCTATCTCCCATGAATGGTTAAAGGAAAACCCTTTGCTACCCCTGCAAGCAGCCAAAACTCAGTAAAATCCTGAATCCCTCTACTGCATTTACTAGTAGAGGAAATCTGTGCACTGGAACTTGCATAGCAATGTTGCTGTCTGCTAAACAGTTTTCATGAGGTAGTTTTCTCTCTCATGCTTTGACGGCCTGAGCCTAACAACTGAAAGTTCATAAACAGCAAATAATCACCCCAAGTAATGTAAATGTGAGAATGTTTTAGGATCATTTTAGAGGAGACATTGAATTTGAAATATCTGCATGCTGGTCTGAATATCTATATGCAAGTCAGCATAAAGAGTGGCAGATTTTCAGCAGGCTGTTTTGCCCAGCATAATTATTTTTTAATTTTTAAAATGTAGGACTGTTGAAAGGGATTATTTTTAATACCCACTGCAGCCAAGCTGTGGATATTGTCTGTAGGTGTAGCATAGATAAAAAGTATATAAACAAACCACTTCTATGCATTACCAAGTAAGTACTGCAATTTTCCTTTTATCAATTTTTGTGATATTGGGAACTGATGGACCGGGATGTATCCCATAATTGTAGTATAGCATAAGGATGGTCCTGACGGAAAATAGATTCCTTTTAAATAGGAAATTGGAAATTCCAAATCTGTCGCTCAGTCCCCTAACTCGCTTATTTAGTACATTGCAGGCTCTTTGCTACTTTTCCATTTCAGAGCTCTAAAGAACTCCAAGCTCTGTTTTGCAGAGAGAACACTGCTTGCTGCTGGGAAGCAGAAAGTCATGGAGGGGCTGGAGCCTGTGGAGAGAAGGACAAGGGAGCTGGGGGAGGATGTGGAGGACAAGCCCAGTGAGGAGGCACTGAGCAAGCTTTCTCCAGAAAAACCGCTGGCTCGTGAAGGACCTTCAGGCAGACTTAGAAATCCCTACGTGACAGTGCTCAGCACGAGGGCTGCTTCCCTGCCAAACATGCCCTCGCTGCATTCCAGTGCTGTAGATTCTGCAGGAGGCTGCACTCTCGTCTTTGTTTGTGTGCTTGTGCTTTGTCACTTTGCTAGGTACAGAAGCCTGATTCATTTTCTCTCTGCCCAGCAAGCAAAGATGCATCCTGCACCAACTTTCCTGCCATTTCCAGCACTGGATGAGATTCTGCTACAGTTGCAGTAGCATTTTGCTTGCTGGGAAAAGAGAAAACGAAGAGAAAACGAAAGAGGGCTTCTGCACCTAGTGAAACAACAGAACTCAAGCACACAAACCAAAAGATGAGAGTGCAGCCTCCTGCAGTGTCTCCAGCACTCAGGTGCAGCGAGGGCATGTTTGGCAGAGAAGCAGCCCTTGTGCTGAGCACTGTCACGTAGGGATTTCTGGAAGTCTGCCTGAAGATCCCTCACGAGCCTGCAGTTTTTCTGCATAAAGCTCCCTCAGAACCTCCTCACTGGGCTTGTCCTGCACATCCTTCCCCAGCTCCCTTGTCCTTCTCTGCACACAATCCAGCCCCTGCACGCCTTTCTGCTTCCCAGTGGCAAAACTGTTCCATCTGCAAAACGGAGTTTTTAGTGCTTTACAGCTCTGAAATGGAAAAGTAGCAAGGAGCCTGCAGCATCTTTGCTCTTGCTGCTGCAGACATGGAAAACTCCAACTGTATTACTTTTCTCATCCAGTGCTGGAAAAAGCAGGAAAGTTGGTGCAGGATGCATCTTTGCTTGCTGGGCAGAGAGAAAACAAATCGGGCTTCCGTACCTAGCAAAACGACAAAGCACAAGCACGCAAACCAAAAGATGAGTGTCACCTCCTGCAGAGTCTAAACTCTTTTATGTTGTGAGGGCGTGTTTGGCAGTGAAACAGGTTTTGTGCTGAGCGCTGTCATCTAGGAATTTCTGGAAGTCTGCCGGAAGGTCCTTCACAAGCCTGCAGTTTTTCTGGCTAAAGCTCCCTCAGCACCTCCTCACTGGGCTTGTCCTGCACATCCTTCCCCAGTTCCCTTGTCCTTCTCTACACATGCTTCAGCATCTGCTGTTTAGACTCTGCGGGAGGTCACACTCTCATCTTTTGGTCTGTGTGCTTGTGCTTCGTCAGTTTGCGAGGTGCAGAAGCCCGATTGGTTTTCTCTTTCCCCAGCAAGCAAAATGTTACTGCACCAACTTCCCTGCCTTTTCCAGCACTGGATGAGATTCTGCTACAGTTGGAGTTATCCTTGTCTGCAGCAGCAAGAGCAAAGGATAAGCCGTAATATTTTAACTGGAATGAAAAGTGTTCAGTGTTTTGCTGATGAAGGGTTACTGGAACCTCACACTACAAACCCCTTTACTGACATCGTGGGCTGCTGGGGTTTTGAGTCTCATAGTTCCAACTTGGAGTGGCTGGAGTTTTTTCCAGGTCTTCTAGGTTGGATAAAAAAGAAATTTTGGCAGAGAATTTCCTTTGTTACCTTGCCTGGACAGCAAATAAAATCCAGTAGTGCTTGAGAAACCCATACCCTTAAGTCTTCCTTGGAGTTTCTTGAAAATAAGATATAAATCCCGAGTCTCTGAGGTGAAATGGTACCTGAAATCATTGCCTCTCTTTTGAGAAGAAAAAAAAGTAAAGCCAGAGCAAACCATACTACTATGTTCCTATGCAAGATTGCAGTGTTTATTGGTATTAAAAGAGTTCTCACTGGAGATGAAGAGTCAACATCCTCAAGATGTGTCTCTAATTAGCTCAGTTCGGAAAATGAGATGACTTCTGCCACCTTCCAGTATCAGAAAGTCTATGTAAGCAGTTGAATTGGGCACATGTGACTCAATTTTATATAATATCAAATATATTTATGTATGTTTTTAAATGAGGGGTGAAGGAGTTCAGAATATGCCTTTAAATCTAAGCAGGCTGCAGGACTTACGGGATGCATAGTGAAGGAAAAAAGGACAGGCAAAGGGACAGGTTTAGGTGACCTGGAGAAGAGTAAGCATGCGAAAACAGAGGAATAAGGAGATAAAAAGGGTGGGTCATATATAAATAGCAGACTAGTCTGTGTGCCAGTCTGTCTGTGCCCAGCCCAGCCTCTTCCTTTATTTTTAAATCCCTTCCTGCCTCAGCGACTCAGTTCTGGGGATGCAGTGATGTCTGAGCAGAGCAGCTGGGGCCAGATCACAGGAGGGAGGTCTTGTGAATCTGTGGTGAAGCCATGGAAAGACCAAAGTGAGCAGACCCAAGTGTCAGCAGCTGGAGTGTGACCATAGGTCAGGGGTGCCCATGTATCCATAGTGCCAGTGACTGGAGTGTGGGTCCAGGCACCAGCGGCTGGAGTGGGACTGCAGCTCCAGAAGCAGCAGCTGGCATTGGGGCAGCTGCTTGCAGGGTGTACATCTGTGCCTCTGAAGATGTGGAGGCCTTTAGTGTTGACTGTTCTGATCTCTCCTTATGTTCTAGTGGCTCTGGTGTTACCTGCTAATGTAGACGTACAGTTACTTGTTTTTCTTAAAGATTTCTGGCCCAGTGCAGTTGCTGAAATTGCTTGCCTGGCTCTTGTAGCTTGGGCAATAAAAGCTTGTACATGCAGAACTGGGCGTCACTGTTTTGGTTCCTGACTTTGGTCATCTATCCATAGGGACTCGAAAACATCTACCATTTATTGTGGTATTAAATTAAATATCTGAAAACCTAGAAAGCGAAGTCGAAAAGTTACAGTCTTAAGAAAAGACATTGTAAAATGAGAGCTGGTGATAAATTCCAAGTTGACTCTGTGTTGTAATAGCTTACTTATTGCTCTGGACATCCCTGGATGCTAATTTGCATTCATTCAATTTTCCCATTTCCTTCTATGCTTTGGGTATGAGAAACGTGTGTAGGCCCACTGTTCAAACTCTTAATTGGTACAGGAATGGGGTAAAGAATGGCAAGAATTCTGTGATACCACAGTTGCTGTCTTATGTGTTTCCAAAGAGTGGAATCAAGCTGTGCTTTCTTTCATTATTGGCCTCCTGTGGCTTGGACTCTCTGACCTACATCTCCTTCCATGAAGAGAGTTTTTTGTTGCTGTTACCAGAAGGGTCAGTGAGATTCAGTTTCTCAATCTCTCTGGACAATTCTTCATGAAAGCAAGCTACCTTTTTCTTACCTTTGTTCAGGATACTGCTTTGCCTATGCTTTTTTGCAAAGATAACTCTTTCCTACGCTGGATTATAGAAGGCTTTAAATTTTTGTATTGGGAGACCGGAGCCCTTACAGAGATCCTCATTTCCATCTATTCAGGTGTGAAAGGTCTATGGAGTGTTGGTCTCTTCACTGCAGTGAAGTCAACAATATTGTCGAATTGCTAATTTCCATCTTTTGGAAAGGCTCCTTGTGCTGAGCCTCACCTGATGGCAGGCATGCAGGCTCCTAGGCTTCGTATCATTGCTGGTTGAGCAGGCAAGCATGGCCCTTTCTCAAAACCCTCTGTACAGTGTTGAACTTCTCCCTCACTGAAGACACTCAAAACACACCTGGACTCATTCCTGTGTAACCTGCTCTAGGTGACCCTACCTTGGCAGGGGGGCTGGGCTGGGAGATCTTCAGAGGTCCCTTTCAACTCCAACAATACTGTGATTCTGTGAACTTCAGGAACAAGAAGGTAATATTGCCAAGAAAAACATATTGCAACATTTCTTTTTTTCATCCAGTTCAGGCTGTGTTGTCAGTATGTGCAGTATGCTCACAGCCTCTCTCCTGAAGTCCAGCTCCTCTGGTTCTTCAATTAAGAGGATGCTTGAGAAGGAGAGGTGGATGCTTTGCTGCCTTTACTGTTGCTGCAGTTGCAGGAGGCTTGAAGTACAATACTGAGGAAAGTCATATGGTAAAATTTACCTGACAGCTTGCATACAGATAATCTCGGTGTAACTGTACAAACAGGTAAGACATTTTACAGAAAAGTTCCAGGAAAGTAACCTGTCTCTGTTCATCATTTTGCTAGTCTTTGAGTTCTAGGACAAAAGCAATAGTACATGGTTTAGGCCCTTGATGATTTCTTCCTTCATAATGATGTGTTGCTGCAGCCACATTTTTGCAGTTTCATGTAGCCAGATGTGTTTTGTTGTTTCCTCTTCCAAAGATGTTGTATTCAGGAGCTGAAAATGCTTTTAAATTGTTTTTGAAGGAAATAATTTATGCTAAAGGCAGTGTATTTTATACCCTTCAAATTAAAAACAGATGTTTTCTTTAGACCATTTGAAACCTGGCTGAAGTTAAAGAAACTTATTTAATATGATGTTCAACTGATAAATGTTTAGGTATCACTATTTTTCACATCATGCCTGAAGCTAAATTTTAGAAGCTGAATGACTGCTTGGAGTTTTTTTTTCATCCAGTGGATCTTCTTTGTTGGGAATAATTATCTTGGTATTTCTGTTTTGCATTTTGTGTGTATTTAGTGTTGTAGTATGGAGAAAGACAATTCCAGCACTCATCTTGCTCACCTGCTTACATCACCTCTCTGTTTGAGCTAATGCAAAATTCTTTCTGCCATCATGTGTGCTGAATCACTGGCACTCAGTTCTCCCTGTCTCCCTACAGTTCCATTTCCTGCTTCATGTCGGAAAGCCACTTGGAAAGCTGGAGGCAGTTGGTTTTGTTTAGTTCATGTGAAAAGGTTCTTTTTCTCTGCAATTTCTCAAGGTTTTCTTGCCTTCTTTACAGCCTGGCTCTTGGAGATTTACTGAGAAATTTTATCCAGCAGTGAGCCTCCCCCTCCTTGAAGTCCTATCATTACTGTGGATGAGGGGAGAAGAATTCTCACAGATCATTCTTGACATGAGCTCCCTTACTTGTGCACCCCTGCACACAGGACACTTCATACGTGGTTGTTTTGCTTTTGCTTTGGCGCCTTACTCCTCCAGATTTACAGGGTGAAACATCTCAGTTGTGTGCTTGAAGTTTGTGGAGTAAAACATCTCTATTGATAGAGACTGTGACTCCGATATCCTTAATGTTCAAAACCTCTCCGAGATTTTTACACATAAAGCAGTTCTAAAGTGTACAGTAAAATACAGCAAACTGTAATGCTCTATTTCTTCTGTATAATTTTCTGTTTGAAATAAGTTGTGATTGCAAGTTTCATGGGTGACTTACAGAAGTAGACCTCTGTATTGGTTTATGATACCATCCTAGAAAATATCTGAACTCAAGCTAGATAAAATTTCTTTAATGAAATTGCTTAGGTGGAAAAGGGAGGAGGGAGAAGACTAGAGATCATTTGGTGTTATCTGGGGTGAAAGGGTACTACCATGTTATCCCTATTTTAACTGTAAAAAAGATAGAAATCTGTTCTGGTTTGAATTCTTCTATAATCTGTGCTTTAAAGAACTCTTTGTTTACAACAGCCCTTAGGAAAACCAAAAAGATAGAGGTAAAAATAGAATCAAATCAAACTACCACTTTGAAGCTCGTTAGCTTCAATATATACCAACACGTTTCCTTCAGTGTCCATCTGTTAGACATGATTATTAAGGCAGCTACACCCTGGGATAAATATAAAACTTATGAAAAATTCTAATATTTATAGATCTGGATTGGTTTGAATTTCTCACTTAGAAGTTAATACAGTCCTGGGTTATGTCAATACTTACACATGGTGACTGAGCTCCTGAAGATTCATATTTGATCAGGAAATGAAGAGATTTAGAAGAAATTTGAAGTGGTTTGGTTTTTTTTTCTGCAGTCCTGAGGGTTTTAGTTGCAGCCACATGCTTTATCTAAGTGATACTGGAAAAATCAGATGGTCTGCTCAAGGCAAAGACACACTTCTGAAGCAGCAGTGGTGTTTACGGCTCTCTGTGTGACTGATTCCTGAGGCAGTACTGCTCTGGCAGGGGTCTGGTCACTGGGGGACCCTGTGTTTTCATGCGGTTGTTTTTCCTTAAAGCCTTGAGCACAATTGGAGGTGATGTATATAGGCCAAAGTTCAGGAAGGTGTCATCTCTCCAGTGACCTGTTTACTGGGTCTAAGCTGGAGTACAGGAACTTTATAAATTATTACGGATGTTTTACTTACGAGTGACTGATTAGGTTATGAAGCAATCCCTCAAATACAGACAGACCTGTGTGCTTTTTCGGGCTCCCTGTCAGCCTCTTTCAAACTGTCTCCCTAGATGAATCCTGACATTTGGGAAGTAGTGGCTACAAGTCCTTGCAGAGTATGTGATTGTGGGCCTGAAAAAGGTGGTCAGGGTGAAGGGACATTGCTCATCTCAGTTTTCTCAAAGTTTCTCAAACTTTGCAGGATTAGGTGAAGAAATCAAGGTTGATCCTTAAGCAAAGATTTTCATGTCACGCCCTTCTCAAAGAAATGAATAGGAAAATTTCCTAAAAAGCAGGGAAAGTTTATCTGAAGTCAGAGGTGATCACAGAGAAGATAGGAGGTAAGATAGTTTTCCATCACTTGGTGTTGCTTAGGCACAATTTAGTGTGGATTGATGGCTTTTAACCTGGTCAAGTACCTCTACTCAAGTAGGCAAATATCCATCTGTTCACAGGTGAGACAGTGAAACACACACCCTGAGAAAAGGACTCATCTCTCTTCCTTAAGGAAGGCTGGGGACTCATATGACAAGCTAAAAATAATTATAGAGAGAAAATCACCATAGCAAGGAACGTAAGGCAGGTATTTTTAAAGGTCTAATAAAGAAATGGCTGTGCAAACACGTGAACACGATCTGATGCAATAAAAATTCAAAAGACATGGATATGACAAATCAAGGATGAAAATTCAAGGCTAAGAAAGTGAGAAAGAAAGAAACAAAGCTGTATCACTACAGTTCTCATGCCATCTGTGCATACGAGGAAGTGCTAGACAGAATTTTGCTGACACATCCTATTTTGAAAGCAATGTTGAAGATAACACAAGCAGTGCCTTGTCTGTACTGTAATTTTTGGTCTTTCACACAGAAAATCAACCCAGAATCAGTTTGTTTTCATATGGGCTTCGAACTACAGCAACAAAACCATGCAAAAACATGTCTTGCTCTAATCTGGACTGTTGGAACACCGAGATACAGAGAAAGTACAGCTCTCCAGTACAGAAAAGAAGAGTGAAACAATCGCCACTGAAGGAGAACGTGCTCTGTATCTAGGAGGAAAGCCGTGACTTTTTATGTATCAGACATCTATAGTGAAAGGACATAGAACAAGCTGGAAGAGACTGATGTAGTAGATTATGTTTCTACTGTGAATGTGGGGGAAAAGTTATCCCAGATTATTCTATTCTGCAAAATGCATCTTGCTGATGGCTTATGGGAGCCAGGAAAATCAGTGAGCTTTGGCATCCTGGTCTGCGACGAGGCTTCTTCCCTTGCTTTCAAAGCAAACCACAGATAACTTTATCTTGTAGCAAGTAATGCTGGGCAGCTTTAACCTTTCTGTCTGCAGACACAGTCCATGTTTTAGCCTCCCACTGCATGGTCTGATTAGCCCTGCAGTTACTCAGGAAAGGACCACTAATTCATGTGGGACAACTGCACAGTGAAAGTGTAGCCAAGTAGTGTATCAGCTAATGTGAGGACCCTCCCTGTAGGTAGGACACAGATTTGCTGCAGTCAGGAAAATTCCAGCATTGCTAATGATTCTAGATGCCCCACTGCAAAATTTGTGTGTTCCTGGCTGGAAAAAGTGGGTTTCTATTCAGGTATGTTTTTGTGCATGCACAGTCATATCATGGCTGCAATTAGCAAAGCTGCACTTGGATCTCTTGGGAAGGGGAAGCTTGTTCTGCTGGGAGGTCTCCCACTACTGGTGTTTTCCCTGGATTTACAGCACAGTCCTCTCCTGTCTTGTTCCAGGAGTCCAGTGGAGAAACGACGTGCAGGACAGCATTCTCCATAAGTCAGGCTGTTGCATTTTGTTACAGCCACCACCATAATTGGAAGAACAGTCAAAAGCCCCTATTTTCAAGGTACAGGTGTTTTAATTTCTATTATTCTTGTTCATGTAATTAACACACAGACTAATAAATATGAAACTACTTTCCATATGTTTGTTGTGTAATTACAAATCTGTCTGGGTACAGCAAGCATTTTGGCCTGGCTGCCATATGATTTATTGTCTTCATGCTCTTGAGGTTTTTTGGTATTTCAATTCTGGTTTTATTACAACTGACTGTGCTATTTAGATCTAAATGGGGTATTTTCTTGCCAAAAAATCCCCTTATCTACAAAGACACAGTACCATTCTGTGCAGGTGATAACAAGCATTCATTTCTCGTAAAATATTTTTATTAGTCTCAGTCTAGTTCTTTATTGCACTACACAAGCTTGAAGTTTGGCACCTCCCACACTTGGTTTTGTATGTGTCTTATTTACTGATAAATTAAAAACTTTATAGAGAAGGAGGACTAACTGAACAGATCAAGAAATCAGATTGCAGCCAAATTTTTTCTTTTTTTTTTTATGCTTTTATTCTTCTGGCTGCAATATCTGGAATTTTCTGTCAAAGTATGTAGTAAAATATTGGCACAATTTACATTTTCTTCTTTGACTGCCATGTTCAGGAAATGTTTATTTGTTGCCTCTGTCCTCATTTTTTCTGTTTCCTTAGTTTCAAAGTCATGAGCTTGACAGTCACATAGGTAGGTTCTTCCAGTTACCTCAAAGAAACAAGGCAGGCTGCTATGTCATGATGTCTGTCTCCGTTTTATGTGGCTGCTTCATGGTAAGCTGCAACCAGAGGCAATTAGTTTCTTTGCAATAAATCCTCCAGGTTCTACAAACTTCAATACCTCAATAGACCTGGAGGAAATTTAGGTTAGGTGAAGTAAAAGCAGGTATGGAAATGGACCATATGCTTTCTTATAGTTCTGTGTGTGATACAGTACAGTCCTCTGCTGATACTTCTCTTATTTGCCATAAGCCCTATTGCAGCGCTGCTGATGCTGTCATTTTTGGCTGTCAAAGCCTGTCACAACATGGGTCAAACTCAAATGCATCAATTATACATACCCATTAATGCTGAACATCTAAAACAAGGTATTTCTTTTCTAAATACTGTATTTAATACTCACTGCAAAATGTAGTTGATTTTTGGAAAATAAGATTTTATTAATATTAAGAGGGGAGGAGAGGGAAATTTTAAGAGCTGCCAGTCAAGAATTTTTAAAGGCTGCTCCTTATTTCAATGATTTCTTTGTTTTAACTGGAGGAAAAATCTCCCCCCACGTTTAGGAATTGTAGGATTGGTTTTGCACCTCAGGAAGTGGCTCAGCACTGCTATTTTTACTACCAAATGCTAGTAGATGTAGGTAGGTTGAGAGTTAATCATGTCTTACAGCAAAAATGTAAAAGTATCTAATCAAAACACTTTGTCAAAACTTACATTATACTTCTGAAGCATTCACAAATGAATTTATAAATTTTACAAATCTTGTTACATGAGATCATTCTGCCTTTAAATATTTTGATACTTTTACTCTGCTGAAAGGAAGATTGGATTTGATAGTTACTCAGCTGTTTTTAGTGATCTGCCTATGTATGGTACCAAACCAACCATGCTAGTACACACTTACATGCAATAGTAGTTAGAGTCAGAATGGCTTGGGTTGGAAGTAACCTTAAGGATCACCTTGTTTCAATCCCTGCCGTGGGCATGGACACCTTGCACTAGATCAGGCTGCTCAGTGCCCAGCCCAGCCTGAACTTGAACACTTCCAGGGATGGAGCATCCAGGGCAAGCTTCTCTGGACAACCTGTGCCAGTGCCTTGCTACCCTCACAGGAAGTATTTTCTTCCCAATACCTGAACTAAGCCTGTTCTCTTCCACTTTAAAGCCATCCCCCGCCTTGCCCTGTAGCTACATGCCCTTGTAAAAAGTCCCTCTCCAGGGAGGGACTCTCTTGCAGACTCCCTTCAGGTACTGGAAGGTGCTGTGAGGTCTCCTGTCTTCCATATTGCCTGCATCTCTACCACAGGTGATGAATGTGGGAAGACAGGTGGAGACAGTGCAGAAGGTAATCTTGCCCCGATATATTGCAGCTGTGTTAATTATCAAAGAGTGGGAACAGCCTTGCCCTCCCAGCCACGGGTGTGATAAAAGAGTGAGTTACCGGGGAGGAGGCTCAGGGCAGTTGTGGCTGGGGTTGTAGCTGGAGTCTGCTGCTGTGCTGTGAAGAACCAGGGACAGGCGGCCATGCAAGGGACAGCTAAAGTAAGACGTTGTACTGGGGATGGACAGCGATAGGGACAGGAAGAGACTGGCCAGAACAGCAGAAGGAAGAGAGAAGAAGAGGTGGGACTTTGAGTTTACAGAGCAGCTGCTAGCATAAATGGACTAACCCTGAGAGCTGTGTGGAGCTGCCTCTGGGAGGCAATATAGAGACTGTTGAATAACAAGGTGTTGGTATGTGAAGCCTTCTGATAAGTGTGAGAGACCTTTAGATAATAAGGTGCTGAGCCCCCTGAGGTTTTGGAAGAAGCGCTTTGAGTGTTGTGGCTGTCTTGACTATGATGTAGTTATTTGGCTGTCACAACAACATTAAATGGTGAGCCTTTTTCCACAAATGTACAATTGCAATTCAATATTAGAAGCCATCTCCGTTTCTCAAGTCATCTTTAATTTTCAAGTATTCAGTAGTGTATTGTTGTCAACAGACTAGAGGGGATTACTGAACATAATTGTGTGATTCAGTTATTGTACTTGATTCAGGAAGTCTGGGTAATGCTGTGCTTTACACACAAGAATGAATGATTTTTTTCTGTCAGACTTTCAGATTCTTTACTTGCTTTTCTCAGTAACAAACACCACGTTTCATTTTTTCATTCTTATGAGTCGGTTGAGGGAACCACTCAACTCTTTCAGCTTCCCATTCAGACCTATGAAAATAATACTTCCTGCAACTTTAATTAATTTAATTAATTAATTATTACTTTCCATGTGAATTAAATATTTTGGATAAGATCAACACTGTTGGAAAAGAGAGAATGAGAAAAAACAGTTGCCAGCTCTACTTTCCATGCTGAAGATGAAAGAGACCTGATAGCAATAAATCTTTTAACTGAGAGTGGAACTATACTTCTTATGAGACTTATTCTACCCCAAAACAAAACATTTTTGCTTTAGGCATCAGGGAGACATGGTTTCTTAAAAATTGAACAGCAGTGAATTTGTTTACAAAAACCCATTTCAATTCTGCAGCCAGATGATATACTGTCCAAAACACTCACTCTAAAATCCTGACAATATCTCCTGCCTTTAATCTAGTTAGAATACTAAAAAAAGTAGACAATAAGTCCTTAATACACATCTACTAAAAAGGTGCCCAGGCCTGAAAAGAGATACGTATCATTATTAAAGGTTTTGGTTTTTTTTGTTTTTTTTTTTTTTAGAGAAGGCCATAGAGTTCATTTTGGAAAGCTCAGTAGCAAGTGATGAATGTTGCTGTGAGATTCTTTTCTACAAGAGATTCAAAACTTAATAATTTAAAGAAGCTGGTATTTTTAGTGCCACATTACTTCAACATGAGTGTATCCTGGTGTCATTAGTTCCAAGTTAAAAGGGCTGATTTTTCAGATATTTATCTCCTAACGAGAAAATCTTAGTCAAGTTCTTTTAAGGTGGAAAGGGAGTTAAGTTGTACTTTATTTTTGTTCAAGTTTATAATTCACTTGAAATTTTCCATAGAGAAAAGAACTTTTGAAGTATCTGAGTTACATGGCTTTGAAACATTTTTTTCTTTTAAGTCTGTAACTTTTCAGATGGTTATCTCTGGTTTTGTTTGCTGTTGCGTAAGGAGAGGTTAGAAAAGAATATGTGATACAATACAGAGGCTTTTAATTTCCTTTTTCAAATTAAAACAAACATTCAGGTTACCTTATATGTTATGGAACTGGAGAAGCGTGCCTATTAAAAATCTGTCTAATATTATTTACATAGTTTATTCATTTATTTAAATCCTAATCAAACCAAATTTTACTTAAGTTGTTGTGCTGGTTTTGGCTGGGATAGAGTTCATTTTCTTCATAGTTGCTGGTATGTCGCTATTTTGGATTGTGCTGAGCACAGGNTTAAACTGTCTTCATTTCAACCCACGAGTTTGCCAGCTTTTACCCTTGCAAGTCTCTCCCCACTTCCGCTGCTGTGGGAGTGAGAAAGTGGCCGCGTAGGACGCGGCTGGGGTTAAACCAAGGCAGTTGGTGAACCAGAAAAGTGCCCTTTACGGTAAAACCCAGAAGGAACTGATTTCATAGAATACCACTCTAACTGATCAGTGACTTCATAGTCATTGGCACAAAAAGGATCATTTGACAAGGAAAAAGGAATATGTTTTGATTTTTTTTTTTCTTAAACAGTGGAGTTAGTACCTCTACTGATAGATTTACTGATCCATTCCTGCTATATCAAATTCTTCTCAAATACAAGCAGACTAACACAAGTTAATGAGAAGAATTTCCTTTTTCTTTTATGTTTCATTGCATCAGACATGACATCAAGAAATTGCAGTAGAAATTCAGCCTCACTGCAATGAAAATGAGTCACCGTATAACTACATGTAATTGATAATTTATAGCTGTTTAAATGTTTTACTTTTTGTTGCAAGTGGTCTTGTATATCTACATATTAAAATATTTGATCAGAGAATAAACCAGCAACAGCACACAGGCATTAAAAAATAAATATATCTTTGTTAATTGTGTCACAGCATTGCTGACCTCAGTAAGGAATGTTCTTTACTTATTATTTGAAAAATACTCCTTTTAATGACAAATTCTGAATTTAAAATAACCTGTTCTTCTCAAAGTTAATAAATCTGTTATGAGGAATATGTAGCATTTATTGGACATCTCATGTTGCATACAAAGCACTGTCTGGTATTTAGTTTCAGGAGGAACAGAGCAATCTCATCAGAAGTCCTGCTACCTTAACTCTAATACCTCAAAATTGATAAGACATGGCTCATGATTCATTCACTTATACATAGAAAAGGCTAAACAGGATAAAAAGACTATGACTAAATCCTTAATATCTGTTCTAGTGCATTATACTTCCCAAAAGAATGTAGGGGTTTTTTCAATTACAAGTGCTGATGGCTGAGGTGATTGTAGAAACCGTGATGCAGAAACAAGGCAGAAACCTAGCAAGGATAACTTCTCAGTAAATAATAAATATTACTAGAAAAGATTCTTAATCTAAACTGCCTTTATTCATAATGCGTTTTCAAAACCTTCCTGATTTTCCCCTCTTGAGATTTAAGATTACATAAGAAAATAATTGAACAGTCATTTAAAAAATAAATTGTTACAAAAGTATTTCAATAATTTAATTTAAACAATTTAGTAGTTATTTAAAATTAATATAAGTTGTAAATGGAATATAATTTAATTTTGTCATGTCCTACATTAAAACACACAAGCTACTCTGTAAGTGTGGAAAGCTAAGTATACTTAGTTTTTTGGGACCGAGGTGATTTTTATTTAGCTATGTATTTTCTGCGCTTTCTCGGATCTCTGTTACATCTTCTTCTGAACAAAATAGTTCTATAACTATACTTAGAGCACAATTTTGCCAAGATTTACTGCTGTCAGTCATGCGCTCAAGCATCTGCAGTAGCAACAGAGAAAGGAAGGGATATATAACTAATTTTCTTGTAATTGGTTCTACACTGTTATTTCTCACTTTTTTCATAGTATCTCTAATTCCTCTGGCTCTGATTACTAGAACAGACTGTTTTCATTAGCTCTTCTTGAGAAAAACCCTCATGGAGCGGAGTGGTGGTATCAGGAGGTTGCTGCTTGTGGATACAGCACTGCAGCATATGGAGAGCCTGCCCAAGGGAAGAGCGAAGAGAACTTCTGCAAATACGTGGAAACATCCTCCATTTCTGTCTCCTTGGAAGCATTTGAGGGCATAACTCCTATGATATGTAATCCCAGCTGATTTCTACTATGTCTTAAAATACAAGAAGCTATCACACAAAGTTGCACAGGTAATAAGGAGTTTGAACTTTGTGCTAGAAAGGAATGAAAATTAGGAGGTTTTGAACATGGGAGATGAGTCTTGACATTTAGAAAATCTTCTCAAATGAAGACCATTTCCTAGAGATGAAACAGGGTTGTTTGTGCTGTCTTTTGAGGTGATCTTTTGAGGTTGAAAACGAAACTTTTGGGTTTTAATCCCCAGAAAGGCTGAAAAATCTCAGCAACTCCATTTGTTAGGTTTCTTTTCCAGCACACACTTACAGGTGGTCACTGGCAAAGGACCAGCCAGCAGAAGGGTGCTTCCAGCTGCTCCAGTTTGTCCATGAGCAGTTTGGATGCTCAAAAAAGCCCCTTACAGCAGTCTCTGCCCTGTTTGTGAAGGCCCCATATAAAGCCTATAGGACTGTGTGGAGGTTCAGGGGCAAAAAAAAGACCTGAAAAAGATTCTGGAAATCATCAAAGCTTTCACACTCCTCCCAACAGAGATAAGCCATATCCATGTGCTTGGTAAACATTTGCATAGACTATTTCTGAAAGAGTTGCCAGACTGTTTCTGGTGGATATTCTACAACCTCCCTAGGCAACGCATTCCAATACTTCACTAGCCTTATCTTTAGTAAGATTTTTTTATGTCCAACCCTATTTTCCTTGCCTCTGTTCTTGTGAAGGAAAATAACCTGTGTGCGACAAAATACTTGTTGACTTTTGCTTGCTGTCATGGTGGTACTCAAAAATAATGTTGGATGACTCATTCAGGGTGGATTTTTTTGCCCCCCAATCAATCAAAATAAAATTATTGGTATAAAAAAATCTTATTTCTTTCCTTTGCTCCTCTTCAAAAGAATCACTGCCCACCATCCCAATCTTTGAGTACATTCCCAATCCTTCACAAGCTTCCAAAATAACACCAAGTCCCAGCTGCTTCAGGTGTTTTGTTTTTTTTTATTCCTGTGATGAGCAACCCACCTTGAACTAATCTGAAGGCAATATTCTACTTGTCTCAATTTTTCTCACTGAGTGATACAGTCAGATAGCTATCACTTTCAAGAAGTTTGGAATTAATTACTTTCAACAGTTTGGTATTAATTACTTCTAGTAATTTGGGAGTTGGAGCTAGATAATCCTTATGGTTTTTTTCAGCCCAGGCTATTCTGTGATAATGTCAAGGTTTAATTAAAACAGATGAAATAATCTGCCACTTCCTGTGAGAGCATTTCTGCTTTGCTGTAGCACTTCAGCCTTTCTATGTCCCTGATTTGGTATTAAATAGATAATATTGATCTATTGAATGTGATAATGCTAACTTCAAATCTATATGAATTAAACTTTCATTTTGAAGTACTCTTAACTTAATTTTAGGCCTTGCATTTACATATTCCTGAACAAAGAATTGATCAGATGTTGGAAACAATTAAAAATTAACTTGGCACAAAATGGTACATGGCAAAACTTCTGGACAACTCAATTTTGGCTGATGGCTTTGATGCGTATGAGCACATTGACGTGAGCATTTAATGCTCTTATTCTGTGAGCAGTAACAAGAACATTTAGTAACGGTGAGTCAAAAAGAAAAAGGAAAATTAGAGTTTTTCTAAATCTGTAAGTAGAACTAGGGATGCCTTACCAATGAGTCAGTGCTCTAGCGACTAACTAGCGATGCTAGAATTGCATTACTAATACAAAAATGATTTTTTCACAATAATAAACAGGATAAAAATAACAAACATTAACTTCACCAGCCAGAAAATCCATGTGCCTAAGTGCTCTGTTCCCTTACCTACACTGCACTTGGAAGCATGCCCTTGGTGCCTTCTAGAAAGAATGAGTTTGCTTTGTTTGCCGCTTTTGCATCTTTTTAGGAGCAAGATGGAGTCTTTAGGCCTTCTGTAGAAATAGTACCTCCAAAAATCTCACGCTGTTCTTTAACACATTGTGTTTTGCTTGTAGGTAAGATATTCAGAGGCTGCATATGCTTCACAGGGATATATGGCTGATAATATGTTCCTTAGAGAAAAATCCAGAGCATGCAAGAGGAAGGTTAAGAAATGCAAAATCCCTGCAAGCGTACTAGCTCTAGACGTGTGGTCTGCTTTCAGCTGTTGATTTTTGTCTCTTCTTTGGGGGGTCTTCTTAACTTGTTTTACTTCCATTGCTGCATGTGTCCCTTAAGTTATGCTCTGAGAGGCTTTTAATACTTATGATAATTTATTTTCTCCCCATTTTGGTTTCCTAAGATAAATATAAAATCCCCCATGTCCTTTACAAAGAAGACTACCTCAGCCTGGTTACCACAAGGCTGGTGAACCAGAGACAACTACCTGGTTATGTGTCCTGGTTTTCTTGGGTCTGTGGGTAAAACACTGAGAGATCAAAGAGTGGGTTATATTATTTGGTTCCTTGTTGGCTGATGTGAGGAACAGTTCATCCCCACCAATACAAGAAGCACAGAGGCAGGATGGGGAATCCCTGTAGCCCAGTAAGAGGAAATAAGCCCTTGTGCCAAAGCTGCCCTGGGAAAGCCATCAGCCTTGCTGTCCAGCTGTGAGTCCCTGCTGCTGACCCTGCTGCTGGACAGGCTCTCTGCATCTGGCCTCTGGCTGGACTTGCCACAGCACATTTAGGGGAGGAACCAAAGGTGAGGAAAGAGAGGAAGGGAAGGAACATGCATATGAAGAGAGAGGGGAAAGGGGATAAGAGGAGCTGCTTGTGTGCAAATAGGTGGCTGCCATTACACTTAAGGTCATTACATTAAGGCTGCGCCCTCTGCTGCACTTGCACATTCTGTTCTGCTCCGTCATGAAACTCCATTTCTAACTACTATAAATACACTTTCATTTAAAGACAGCTTTTTCTTTAGGAATCACAGAAGAATTTAAGTACCACTTAGGATTGTGTTTCACTATTTTTCCCATATCTTCAATCTAGGATGTACAGAACAGCAAAAAAAACACACCAGAGGGCTTTCAGACCCTGGAAGTTGTTTTAATGATAAATTTTTGGTTCTGTTTTTGAAAATGCTCTGGCACTTGTAAATGTACAAGATGTAAGTATAGCTTGATAAAGCACACTTAATAACATTCCCCCTTCCCCAGGTTTCATTTCATTATTGTGTCTTCCATATGTGCTGCCTACTGAATTAAAACAACAAATAGTGCATGTAGGGTATACAGGTATGCATAAAGAACATCACTTATTTAATTTGTGACATCAGTAAATTATTACTTAATTTTCCTTTTTGGCACTAGTAAGAACACTTTTAAACCAAGCTACTCTTTAATTTTGTCCTTTTAAGATGCCATGTGATGGGCTTCATTATATTTTTGAGAGGCTGCTTATTCTTAGGTTTTCCATGAGAAGAGCATAGCCACACAGAAGGGTGAGGGCCTCACAGCTTTTGTCTGGGATGTCAATACTCACATCTGCCTCTGTTCCACTGGAGGACCTGAACTTTGGAGGATGGCACAGCTAAGGATGTAGGAAGAAGTGTCCGGTGAAGGAACTCAGGCAGCTGAAGCATGAAGTGTATGCAGTGTCTCCAAGGAGTCAATTTCAATTTCATGTTTCTTTATACAGCCCTTGCTCTCACTACATCACTGCCTTGTCCCTGTGCACAACTCCCTCCCTCCATTCTTCTCAGACACATTGTTTCTCCTTTCCTAGCAAAGACATCAGAGTCCTTTAAACAACTTACTTGACTCTTAATATGTAAATTACACATATCTATATATTTTTTTATTGCAAACAGCTACATAAGCCAGGATAAATAAGGCACCTTTCAACATTTTTATTAAAGCATTTTGAGAAGTATTCAGGACTAATGCATACCACCAAAGTTCTACCCTAATTTGTTCATGTCAATCAAGAGTAGGTACGAATGGGAACAGGCACTGATCTGTAATTCATATAGTTATAATGTCATCTTGACAGAACTTGATAGCTGATTTATGGAACAGCAAGAATAAAACAATTTCATTGTAGCTAAACTGATTCGTTTTAGCAAGTTTAACTAAGACTGATTTAAATAGTATGACACAGACTGGTTGCAAATAATGGAATTTTATGCCTTCCCTTTCCTTTTTTATTTAACCTGCCAGTCTACATGGATTTTTTTTCTGTTTGAAAGTAGAAGCAACTGCACAATTGTCAGTTAGCAGCACAAATTATTTCATACCGCCCACTCCCCTTTCTGCAAAATTTGGAGACTGTGTTCATACAGAAATAAATGTATAGCAGTGAATGAATTATATACAGTCCTTCAAAGATTACAAATTGAGAGAGAATTATAGCTGCAAAAGCATGTAAGGAAATGAATAAGGCTCTTTGGAGTCTTTAAAATATCTCACTGTAGGTGCAGGTTACGATGTAATTTTGAACACAGTTCCATAGTACAGAAAAACATAAAAATAACCTTTGGAAAACATTCCAGCAGCAATTTGGTCCTTAAACACCATATGGAGAAGTAACTAATCCTATACGCAACTAGATGATTCAGTGGGATAATCCACAGAAGAATTTCCATATGGCATTCTCAGTGTTCTTCAACACATCCTTTTCTATCTCTAGCCCATGCTTATGAAATGCTGGCAGATGCCCTGTTGCTACAGAAGCCTGAGTTGAAAAGCAAAATGAATATCCATTTTATCTGTATCCAAAGACACAGATGACACATGGGTGTGTCATCACCAGCTAAATGCTGTTATTTGTCCTCTTGGGTGGTGAGCCAAGGCCAGCAAGACCAAGGCCAGCAAGATTTCAACTGGCAATGTATGTGCCCATCTCTGCTATGGTACAGGTATGCCAGGCTTGAGTTTAGATTCAGATTTAGATCATTAGGATGGTTGAAGGATTTGACTGGACTGACCATGATTCCATTTGAAACACTCTTTTCCCACATTCCCAAACTCCAGGACCTGCCAGTGTAATTTCCCTCATTTCCAACTTCTCAAACCGAAAATCAATTTTTTTTTTCTTCTTTCAATCCCTCAATGTTATTTTAGAAATAATTTTGAAATTATCTTTCCAGTTAGAGGATCTTTTACATGAAGGCACTCCAGACACTTTCTAGCAACCCTGGCCCTCATGCAGTGGTCTTGAAGACAGCAAATTGATACAGATCCATTAATACATAATTCCATTACACAGAGTACACAGCACTCTTTATAACTCACAACACAGAGACTGCAGAGCATGCAAAGCAGCATAGAGAGCAAGAAGCATCTGGCCAAATAGCAGACATGTGTCTTAGTATTTATGTATGTATGTATCTTAGTGATTTCTTTGGGCATTATTTTTAGCATCACCTTCTTTAGCATGGAAGGACATAGTAATTACACTTCACCAATGAAGCTCTTCTCTGTCAAAGTGAATGAATGGTCTTGATGCTCCCATCAGTGCACAGCCTGGTTTTAAACTATCCATTTTATAAGTTCTATTACCAAGAAGTGTATTTTACTTTACTCAGCATTCTCATTTGAAGAGAAGCAGATGCAGCTCTAACCCTGTAACTGATTTCAGAAGCTTAAAATTTAGACTGACAGGTAACTTTAGTTTCTGGTGGTTTGCTCTACTGAGAAAGTTATGCAATGTGAAGCAGAGCCAGATTTCTTATGGTAACTTTATGAACATCAAAACTGAGCAAACATGAGATCCATTTCAAATTCCTTTCTAAAACAATAGAATAGCTTCTTAACTTACGCTCACTGATGATGACAGAATCTTATTTACCTCTTCATTACTTTCACAGCAAATTTTAATTAATTATATATTATTCAATTTAAATCACCTTCATTTGGTTATCCTTCCAGACTTGATTTATGCAACATTATTTGCCTATGGCAAGATTTTATTAACTCTAATATGCACCACATGTTCAACTTGCTCAAAATTAATTGCAGACGTATTTGGCAATAATTTACATCTTTAATTGGCTTTAATTTCACATCTGTGTTGCTTTATATACAGCATTCTTTATCAGCATAAATGCAAACTGCTTCTGATGTGCGTAATAGCAGCCACCAAATCCCCCTTTTGTATTAACATTTTTCCTTTTAATATAAATCTAGTTTTCTGGGTTTAAAAAAAAAAAAAGAAGGAATTTGAAAATAATCTTTCTTATTCATAATAATTATTTGGAAAGTCAGGTGGAAAATGCTGGCTGAGAGCTATCAGTGAAAACATAAAGTCGCTAAGCTTTGCCTGAACAAGAAGGTTTGCCTGTTTAAGAAAAAAATCTCTTTGAAAGAGGCTTTGTTGTGGAAATCCATGCTTAGCCTGAAGAAACAGGCAACAGCCTCACTTACAAGCTAGCAGCTTGCTAGGGACAGCCCCAGGACTGGTCCCACAGTTCCTCTCACTTTGCCCAGAGACACCTCTGAGGCAGCTGTAAAGCCCTACCTTGGTTCCAACCTGGAGATGAAACTGAACAAGCCCCAGCACAGGAAAATGATTCAACTCACGCTAGGGACCTGGCACTGGCTTATCATGCAGGTATCTAGTTGTTGATACACAGATTAAGCAAATTAATGCTAATTAGGGTAAGTTCACAAGGTGGTGTAAGCACCTTTCCAATTGCAAGATGTAGATATCCTGAGAATTACAGCAAAGCAACACTGCACATCTCAAATGAGATACAATGTGTAACACTGAAATATAGGACACTCTTTTCTGTCCACAAAGTACTCTGCCAAAACACACAGAGATTTGCCACATTGACGATTTGGATTTAAGAAACATTTGGCATAGTTTTACTTTCTGAGGGGATCCTGATCATGTCAGATCTCTTTCAGTAGAATGTGGTTTTGGACCAGTAACTCAGACAGCAACTCTATCAGAATCTTCATCTACTGCTGAGGGAGACTCCAACATTAACTATGGAGTAATATTCAGCAATTTTTAGGATAAGAAGGTAGGATCAAATTCTACTCAGCACAACATACAATGAAATAATTATTCAAGGTAATAGAAAAGGTGTAGCTGCATGAGCAGGCATTATTATATTCTAGGCAACAAGAAATACAGCATACAGAACGAAAGGACAAAAGTCTTTGCTTTCTAGAACAATTAGTTTAAACTTCATACCACCCTTACAGAAAGCCAAATTTTAGAAACTGTTATAATTTCGAAGTTAACTTTGCTGCTTTAAAGCAAAGGAAATAATTTCAGTGGTCTCAAATATTTCATCTGGAACTGAAGAGGTGACTTAGAGTGACAACGAACGACCTTCGAATTGTCAGAGACATACCTCTTACGAGACTTACCCTCGTCTTTTCCCTGCCTGTTAGCCTGGGGGACAAATTACTGCAACTAGTCACTTGGCACGTAAGTGGCACTCAGGGGAAGCAGGATGCACAGCAGCTCACCTTCATCCAGAATCAAGCCAGATTAAACCATTTAGCATTACTGGGAAAAAAAAATACATCTAAACTGTTCAGGACCCAGGTATTTTCAGAGACACTAAACCAGCCCACAAATTCAGCCATCGGGCTGATTTTCCTTTGGGATCTGCTGCCGCCTTGTGGGCTCCCCGTGAATTTTAAGTACCAAAATAGAAAATTGGCAGATGTTAACCTTGGATTGTGGGGGGAAAGCCCAGCTGTTTAACTGACATATAACCTCACTTACATACCAGCATCATTTCTGTCCCGCTTTGAAAATATTTTTGTGTAATCAGGTTACAGTTGAGACTTTGCACTTTCTTGAATTCGCAATTACATCAATAAAAGATTTCAAATTAAAATACAACTAAACGTACTGTTATTTTTTACGGCTTTGATCAACAAAGAAATAATACACTTTAATCACTCTATACTGGTGTAGAGAGAGAGAGAAAACTTTTTCAAATTATTGGAGTATTCTCCTGTATTGCTTTGGATTGTTTTTTGATTAGTTTTTTGGACTATTTATAACTTGATATTGGAATTAAAGGGTTTCTACAGATTCTCCAGGCTATATAAGACCATGGAGTCATTAATAGCTTGGTAGCTTGTCTTTGGAGAAGGAGGTCATTGGGATATTAGATTGGAAAAAGGACAAGCAGTTTGTGGGGCACTGAATTCCATGGGTTCTTAAAATTTTTCCTGTTTTACTGTTGCTGGAAAATCTGATAGTGGGATGCTAAGTTGTTCATCCAAAAAGCTTGGAGTTGTCAGAAGCTGATCTATTCACCTTGGAATGACCAAGGCAAAACGGTCACATGAGCAGTATGAAATGAGCAGTAATCTATGTTCATTTTAACTTCATTGGATAGCTTACATTTCAATTTGCTTTCATTCTTACCAGAAAAAAAAAGGGGGGGAAGGGGCATGGCTAGTTTGATCTCTACATGGAAAATTAACTGCAGTGGTGGCCCTACTGTACAGGGGTTTCCTCAGTTTCAGACTCTTTAATTGTACATCTTGTCGACTGAATCTGACACCGATGATGGAGCAGCATCAAGGTGTGGCCATGACAGCCTCCTCATCTCTGTCCTCCCAGGCCAGGGGTCACTCTCCTTTGCAGCCCATGCTTGGGGCCATGAGGCCACCTCTCCCTCACAGTCACTGGATACACAAAGTAATTTCAAGCAAAAAACATTGCTATAAAGTTGCCTTACAATCATAGAAACCACAGGATGGTTTGGGTTGGAAAAGACCTTAAGGATCGTCTTGTTCCAAACGCCCTGCCACAGGCAGTGACACCCTTCACTAGACCGGCTTGCTCAGAGCCCCATCCAACCCGGTCTTGAACACTGCCAGGGATAGGACATCCACAGCTCCTCTGTGCAACCTGTTCCAGTAATGCATCACCCTCTGAGTAAAGAATTTCTTTCCAATATCTAATGTAAATATTTCTTCTTTCAGTTAAAAAACTATTCCCCTTTGTCACTATATGTCTGGATAAGAAGTCACTCTCCCTTCTCTTCATAAGCCCACTTTAGGTACCATAAGGCTGCAACCAATGCTCTAAAAGTGATGTCTAGAGACATGTTAATAATCCAAATACTATATATAAATAGAATATATACTATAGAATAGAATATATAAACTAATTCAACCGAGTCTGCGCCCCCTTCTCCTCTCCTTAGTCCTCTTTTCAGACCGAGCCCGAGTCCTCCCCTCCGGGCATGGCGCTGCCGCTCCATGGGCCGGGAGGAAGGAAGGCTCCGGGGTCCTGCGGCTCTGGCAGCACAGAAGGGGTGCCCGCGGACGGCCCGCAGCCAGGCCGAGGAGGAGGAGGAGGAGGAGGAGGAGGAGG
>WAAE01023890.1:36509-63487 GCA_013400495.1 Nicator chloris
GGTGGCGCGGGGCTGGCGGGAGGGGGCGCTGCCGGCGGCAGATCCCGCCCGCCCGTCCGTCCGTCTGTCCAGCCGTCCGTGCGGCGGGCGGGGGTCGCGGGGCGGGATTGCCGCGGGTTCGAGACCCGGCCATGGCGGCGGCGGCCGCTCGGTGGCCCTGGGCCCTGCTGTGCCTGGCGGCAGCCCCGCTGCTGTGCCCCGCGGCGGCCGGTGAGTAGCGACCGCGGGGAAGGGGGTGGGGGGAGGCGGCTCCCCGGGTCCCGCTCTACAACATGGCGCAGGGGCGGTGTCGCCCGAGGAGATGCGGCGCCGCGGGACTCTCCTGTCTATCCGCAGTCGGGGCGGGATGCGGGAGCCGGGGGAGAGGGATGAGGCCGCCCGGCACCTGCCCTGCGCCCGGGGAGCGGCAGCGGCGCCGTCCCGGTGCCGGTCCGGACTGGTGCCTGCGCCGGCCCCCGGGGAGGGAGAGTGCCCGCCGGAATCCCTCCGGCCAGGACCGGAGCTGGGGAGAGGAACTTCCACAGCCTGCATAGCGGCCGGATCTCCGGCATCCCGCCCGGCAGCATGACGGGCATAAACCTCCTCGTCTGCCCCGGCGGGTTCCGTGGCTCGGGGCCGGGATGTGTGCCTTCGGCTGTCACACTGCCTGCGGATGGAGTCCCAGGATTGTGGCTTCAAATGATCCAAATGGGTAAAAGCTGACGCCTGGGTTGCCATATGCAGTGTCAGAACAGGCTATGTATTCCAGGGCTCATATTCCTTGTTTTCAGTAGAAGAGTGGTATCGAACAAGGTGTTGAGTGTTTTAAAAAGTGAGTGCAAGACGTTTAATAAAGAGAAGGATAGTGGTAAAATAGCTCCCCGGAGATGTCTTGGCAGTGTGTGCTCGCAGCCTAGAATGCCAGTCATGTCCCTGTTTCTTAGAGGATGGATGCTCCATTCCTGGATGTGTTCAAACCAGGCTGGATGGGGCTCTAAGCAATCTGGTCTAGTGGAAGGTGTCCCTGCCCATGGCAGGGGGCTTGGAGCTAGATGATCTTTAAGGTCCATTCCAACCCGAACCGTTCTAGGAATCTATGTGTCTGTAACTTCCTGACAGGAACAAAAAAGAGTGGTGGAAAAAGAAGGCAGCACAAGACAGATACTGGAAAACACCTTTTAATACATAGATGACATTGTTGTCATAGGAATGGAAAATACAAAATATGTAATACTTTAAGGCAGAAGACTGCAGTCACTAAGGCATTTTTGGGCATTTCATTGTTCTATAGTTTTGGTTTCTAGTGAGGCTTAGTTTTAGGAGGGAGGCAGTAAAAAGCTAGTGGAATGAAATATGACATACTCTGTCCCAGCTTTCCATTGATAAACCTGCTAATATTGCAAGGAGTTCATGTCCAAGTTCCTTCTTGATGGTTCAATCAAAATCCGTTTAGCAAGGTGTTGTGAAAAAGACTTTTTTGTTGTTGTGCCAGTATGATACATAGTTCAGAAGCAGCTCAGCAGAAATCTGTAATCATTAAATGATCCTGTGTGTGAAGATGTGTGTGGAAGTAAAATCTTTGAAGGACACCTCTGTCTGTTTTCTAAAACACAGGAAAGTGAGGATGAAAATGGATATTAAAGCACTCTTCATTTTATATTTTCCAAGCTTAACTATGAATGAACAAAATATTTGAATGGTAGGGGGTACAAAGCACAGCAGAGTATAATGCTAAAAATGCTGCTTTAAGCTTTGGTGTTTTGTGACTTCTTAATGCTCCAGTTCTTCCTTTTTCTTTTATTTTTTTTTTTTAACTCTTGATGTGTTCATATCTGTGTATGACTTCCTTCCAGTCAGGCAAATCCAGTCTTAATCATCCATCACTAGTAAAACAATTTATGGTTTTTTTCCAAGGTTTTTAGAACATAGAGTTCAATGAGCAGCTATGTGAAAAGAGGCCCCTGCTCTGATTTCCTTCACCACCTGCTCTTAACTGATTCTTGCACTTTTCAGATTCTGTGAGATGATTCAATTTACAAAGGTACATACTCTCTACAGAGATTTTTGGCAAGTTTTTGTTTACTTTTTCATATTTATTCTTTTTTAAGTTTCCCGAGTTAGTAAATTGCATTGTCTCATGAAGGAATTTGCCATGTGCCAAGCTAGTGCAAGTTAAGCAGCAGAAATGTGACTAGAGGCAGAAAGGGAGTGAGCTCCCATTTTGGTGGCAGAGTGTTCAGGGGTACCTGTGAGATTTCTTGTGAAGATCTTCATTATTTTCAGAACAAAACTTTCTCTTGTTCCTTTTGGGAAGGCAAATTTTCCATGATCATCTGTGGGCCAGAAAATTGTCCTGATAGAACATCAAGCGTGCATTTGTGTTCAGAAGTGATGGTTAAGTGTTTCAAATCTTTTAAATATCTTTTTTTCCCTCTCCCTGCTTTTCCATAGGCTTGTCTTGTTGTTACCATGCAAAGGACAATTTAATGTGCCGTGATGTCTGTGAACAGGTAAGCTCATTTTAAATTTAACTCCATCAGAGTTGAAATTGTGCCTTTAGACAATGATGTAGCAACATCAAGTTTGTAAGCTAATGATCCTCTCTCTGGAGGCTATGTGTGAGTTGTGAGATGTAATGGTATTGAAATGAGCACTTAGAAGTTTTAAAACTATAGTCCTCTTTCCTTTTCTAGTGGAAAATGGGTTCTGCTTAAGTTGAGGAGAAATAGAAATACCAACCTGAGGCCACAATTTGGTCAAGAAGTGATAAGTACATTGGGAAATGAGAGGGGTGAAGGTATTTTACAGAATTTATGAATCTTATGTGTTTCTAAATTCTGGGGAGTTCAAACTGAAGAACAAGATGCTGGTATTATTCTTTCTTCCTTCCAGTTCTCGTTTGTCCACTAAGCATCTCATTATGGTAAATGGCTGTGTGAATGCAGCAAAAATCTGCTCACTTACTCTATTCATAAGGCTGTTTGTTCTGAATTCAAGCTTGGAAAGTATTTTTCCATAACTTATATTTAGATTTGTACCTGTGGATAGTAGTTTATACAGCTTTGTGTGTGTGTGTAATTACATTTATTTATCTACATAAGAATTTTCCGTCAGTAAAACATACATACGTTTAGACACAATTTTTTTACATTTAAGTTCTGTTCTTAGATCATACCTGTGCTCTTTTCTTGTTTTTATTGCTCACTTTGGGGCTATTTGAGCAATAAACCTGGTTGTGATTAAGTTTATATTTATCTCTGGTTGTACTAACAAAACTTTCACTTTAAATTGCACTTTTCCCTCCCTGATATATCTAGAGAATACAACCAAATCTTCTTTCAGCTTTCGTATTGTTAGACCAAACCAGGAAAAGTCTTACAGTCTCTTTGGATAAGACATTCTCTCAATTCCTATAATTCTTGCAGCCCTTCCAGCATAAGTTTATCTCTTTGAATACAGGTAAGCAAAATTATACATGGCACTATAAAAAAAAGAGTGGCACTCAGTCTTAAAAATTATATGGATATAAGAGAAAGATATCCATTCCTGTATATATTTAAAAATTGGTCAATTTAGTAGCTGCATTGATACAGCATTTGAAATCATCTGTCCATTTCTTTCTTGTGTTTCATTGGTTTGAACTTTCTAGCTTATCATGTGAATTCCTGTTGGCTCTTCATGAAAGGCCTCCAGCTTTTTCCTGTCAAGTTTCATCCCAATTCTGCTATACTGGTTCTAATTATTACATAGTTTTCTCTGGGTTTTGTAAGATACTCTGATCTGGCCCCATCTGGAGGATCTCTCTCCACTCGGATAATCAGCATATCCAGAATCTTTGTGGTGAGAGGTCTAGAACAAGTCTGGAGCAGGACTGGTGCACCTCAAAGTATTCTATAAGGAGCTGTCTTAGCTATCTCACACCAGGCTGGTGGCATCATTTTCTGTGTGATCCTTTGATATGGTCCAACAGGCAGACTGAAGGAGCTGTCTGCTGTTATTTTACTGATTTTCATCTTCTGTAACTTAACTATTTTGTGCAGCTGACAGGAAGAAGAAATTTCTTGGCCTGTCTTTGGATATGCGCTTGGAGATTAGATTTGGGGCCTTAGAGCAGACGAGGAGGAACGAGGTTTGTTGAGGAGCCATCTTGGCTTAACCAGCAGATTGTAAACAATACCAGCTGGAGGAACACTCCTTTCCGCAGGGCATGGAGGCACTCGTGCAGATGAGACTTTCTGCTTAAGGTCATTTGGTTTCCAGGGACTCAGATCTTGGATGTTGCAGGAATCACAAGGTTTTTTTGACCCTCAGACTGTTACCCATTGTCTTCTCATCTATATGGGCACCAGCGATAGTGTTGTGGGAGGCCTTGCACAGGAGCCCAGGGACTAAGGTGAAAGGCACAGGACACTTGGTCATGTTGCCCTGGATCCTGCCAGTTAAGGAAAAAGACTTGATTAAGGGTAGGGAATTCTACTCACCAGTGAATCAGCTACTGTGAGACCTTTGAAAAAGAGAACGTGGATTACAGATTTGTTTGTCAACTGACATGATTTAAACACCTAATTATTTTGCATTCTTAATAAGTATAACTGCACTTTTAGCTTTAGTATCATCTCCTTTTCATGATTATTTGATTCAGCGTGTCAGATACTGTAGAAAGGAATAAATGGGCCTCTCTTTCTTTAATTGACTTTTTTTTCCCTAAATTTATTTCTGAGAAGTTTCACACTGATAAGTTTCCTGGCAGCATTCGTCTGTATACCATTCCAGAGGACTCTATCCATATCCTCCTCCAAGCATAAGGACAGTCTGTCCCTGCTCCCTGGAAAACACCTTAACGTTCCAAGAATCTGATTTGGATAAACAGAGGAGTCATGAACAAGCTTTGGTGCAGAAAAGATATGGTATAGAAAGTGTAGAAGCAGGGAAATGTTTTACAAGAGGAATTTAGGCCTTTTGCCAAGGCAAGTAAGGTTATATAGGGAAAGACAAAGCTCAGCTAGAATTGAGACTCGTAGAGGATCTCAAGGGCAACAAGACATTTTATGGCAGTAGTAAAAGGCTGAAGAAGGAAGAATGTGAAGCTGTTGCTGAAGGTGCCATGTGGTTTAGTGTCAGTCAGTCATTCCTGGCCAACCTGGTTTGATAATAAGGCTGGATTTCTGGATGGGGGGAAAGGCGTGGATGTCACCTGTGTTGTCTGTAGCAAGTTTTTAAACATTAATTCCCTCAATGTATTTGTATCCATTTTAGGATCGTATGGGTTTGAGGAATGGACAATTAGATGAGCAAAAAACCGCTTGTAAAATCAGGTTTAGAGATAGAGGTTAGTGGGTCCTACTTTGCCTGCAGGCTAATAAGAAGCGGAATACCGAAGGGGTCTGTCCTGGGACCTGTCCTGTTTAAGATCTTTGTTAACAACCTGGACAAGGTGTCTCTCGTTGAGTCTTCAGGCCATGTGAAGCTGAAATGAAGTGTTGATAATCTCACTGGCAGGACAGTCATCTAGAGGGACCTGGACAGATGGAAAGAATAAGCAGATGGACACCATGGTCTGGTCTCATAGTTGACCCTTTTTTGAGCACGAGGTTGAAATAAATGATCTTCTGAGATCCCTTCCAACCTGAATTATTTTATTGTTCTATGACCTCAGAAGAGTCAAAATACTAATGTATTTTTTTTTTTGCTGTCATTTCTGAAACAAGTTCTCTTGATTTTCTTTGAATGCATTTATCATGTTAGAATAGAGAGTACAACAAATTTAGAATAGAACTGTAATGTACTTTTCCTTCTGAAATTCATCTGTTTCAGTTATATAATTTCCAGTTTCATATCACACATTAATAGGTCTGTTTCCATGCCTCTTGTTGACCAATTTCTTGTTTTAATTTAGAGTTAAACCTATTAGGCTGCTAAAGGTACAACATCCTCAGTTGTATTCTGTCTAGTCTAGCGAGCTCCTAGGTGTTCAGTGTGCCTGTGGGTACTATGCATTCCCCTGTTAGTTTTGACTGTCTCTTTAGGTAGTCTTGGTTTTCTTCTACCTTGTTCCACAGAAATTTTGAAGTTTAATTGCCTAGGGTAATGTAATGTGTAACATGTAGCAGAGGTTAATTAAGTAAATAGAGTTCTTAAGTATTTTGATACGTGCAGCAGAAATCCTCTAGTTAACATTGCCCTTCCACATTCAGTAGAAACTTTCTGAAATGTTTAAGGAGAAAATTCTCATTGTCTTCTAAACAGAAAAAAATGTTCACCTATAAAAAGTGAAACATATTTGAAAAACTACAAATACATAAAAAGAAATCTTAAATTTGAATTATGTACATACTAACTGTTAGGCAAAGTTGTCAGAGTAGATATTAGAGAAACTAAAACCAGTGAAATCAATTGAAAAAAGTATTTGATGTTCCATTACATTCTCTATGTTTGAACATGTGTTTCGTTTCTAACAGATTTTGTCTTCTAAGAGTGACTCCCGTTTGAAGCACTTACTGCAGCGAGCACCTGAGTATTGTCCAGAATCAATGGTAAGGCTTGCTAGAAAAGCTCTTCAAATGAGATTCAAACCTCAAAGTAGGATTTGTTTTGTTTTGTTTTTGTAAAGCCATCATAAATTATGTTACTTGCAATAAGGTGGCATGTATAAACTATAAAATGCCGTGAAAATCTTATCTATGTTGTAAAAGCCTGTGCTGGGGGATTGTCACTTGGATGTTAATGATAATGACTTAAATTAGATCATATGTTCCAATGTGTATAGCACAAAGCCATGAGGTCTTGGGCTAAGACAAGAAGGCCCTGACAGCTGCACCAGATTGTTTATGGCCTTATCTGAGAAACTGAAATAATGCTTTTATTGGATAAGTAAGATTATGGTTTCCTGAAAGTTCTGTAGTGTCACTAAAGTTCTTTAGTTTCACTAAAAAAAGAGTGTAATCTGCTCCCTCTTCTAAGGACAGTCTAATCAGGGAATAGATAAGTATAGTCATTCCAATTGTAAATTTTAGTGTCTTATCTCTTGGCAGCCTTTTGCAGCAGAAAAGCCTGCTTTCTTCTAGTCATTTCTGTTACTTCTGAACAGTATCAGTACTGTTTGCAGCAAGCCTAAAACATATGCTCAGCTCAAGTGGGCAATGACTAGGAGTAGTAAATCTAGGAGTAACATGTAATAAGCAAAAAGATTGTGTTCCCTTATAGATCCATTCCTTCAGTTTTTTGTTTCTGTGAGTCAATAGCTGTAAGGTCTCAGAAAGTTATAGACAGCTCCTGGTAGGAGTAAAATCTGTCATGAAAACCTATTGAAGTGATGAATAGCATTTGGTTTGGTACTGGTTTTCTTTATCTTTCATTCCCTGATAAGACGAGTAGAATCTTACCTGTGAGAGAAGTGCTTCTGATAAGACAGGATTGGAGATTATCTGAAAGGGGGAAAATGACACAATGATTCTTATAACACTTTATAAATGACAAGTCAGCTGTCCAGTGTGAATCTTAAATTAATATCACTGGACTTGTAATATCTAGATATATAAAATAGTTAACCATTCAACTCAATACCATATTTACTGTTCTCAGATATCTCTTGTCTTGTTGGACAAGTGTTCTGGTGTCATTTCACAGATGAGCAGATAGGTTTAAATTTAATCGAATGGTCAATATTCTTGAGCACTGGTTACAGACATTTTTTTGTGTGTATTCCTTCAAGTAATATGATAGAAAGGGTATTGCCTGGTATTAATTTAAAAAGTAACAGTCAACACAAGATTGTGATTTTTCTTTGTCTAAGTTGCAGTTTAGTTCTGTGAACACTGATAGAGAGAGTTGACTAGCTTGTGTATTCCAGATAACTACATTATGTTCTGCATCTGCAAAAATGCTGCTATTGATTCCATAGTCTGTGCATAGCAGCACTCTTACTGAAGGAAATGGTGCTCAGCTTCTATCGTAGCACTTCTTTAAAAAATGCTTAAACATAAAAATTCTTCCAATCAGATATTTAAAACCCAGTGAAAAAATGCTGAAATTGCTGGTTTGAGTCTGCTAGAAACTCTTACTCTGTAGACTTGCTTTTGATTAATTGTGTTTTTATTTTTCAGAGAGAAGTGTGGGGTTGTATAAATTCTTCTTTGCCAGGTAAGATATACCTTTTACTATACAGTTGGCTATTGAATCATGTTGCTTTTCCACCCTGTGTGTGTTTTGATATTGTGTCTGCCACCTGCACCTATAGATTTCATGATAATTTAACTTCCATTATGCATCTAATATAAACTGTGTGGTGTTTAATTTCCTCTAGTATATAATGAGTTACCTGTGCATTTTATTAGTAATTTTCTTTTCCTAGTTAAAAAATATTTAATGTATTTGTATAATTAAACATGTTGTTCTGTGACAAATCCAGGAAATATCAGCATTTTTTTCAAGATTTTTGGGGTTTTTTGGTTTTGTTCACCTTCGCCTGATCTACAAAATGGTTGATAATTATGATTTTACTCTAGATGCAGCATGATTTCAACGAAAACTGAATAACACAGGGAGATAGTAAGAATTATGCAAACAATTTAAGTGCAGGGGCTCAGATCACAAACCAATCCTCTTGGTACAGGTGGATTTAGAAAGTGCGACAGGTTGGAGCTGGCCAAACACCAGTGCACGTACAAGAAATCATTTATTCATTTTCCTCTGCTATAGTTAAGCAAAGTGGGGAGAAAGAAAACTCATGGGTTGAGATAAGGATTAGGAGAAAACACTTAAAGGGCAAAGCAGGCTCAAAACTTTAAAAGGTATTAAAAAAAATTATTAACAGAATTAAAAGAGGATAATGAGAACTATAATAAACCTTTAGAACACCTTTCCCCCACCCCAGCCTTTTTTCCATCCCACCAACAGTGCAGGGAGACAAAAGACAGGATTTTTAGTCAGTTTGTCACTTCAAAAATCTTTCTTCAGTTCACCTAGGGAGAGGAGTCCCTTTTGCTATGCCATGGGGTCTTTCCTATGGGAAGCAGTTCTCTGTGAACTTTTCCAACATGGTTTTAATTTTAATGGCTAACAGTCCACCTGGAACCTGCTTGCAACATGAAGTCCCCAACTGCTTTTAGCTTATGGGATGAAGTTTTTAAGGATGAGCTGTTCTAGTATTTAAAAGCAAGGGTTCTCTTCCTCTCTCACTCAAAGCAGGGGTTCTCTCTCTCTCGGTTCAAGCGTCTCACCAGGTCACAGCTTTTCAGCATCCACACGCTCCAGCACAAGTGCCTTTTTCTCACGGACTGTGGGTGAATGCTGCATCCCCCCATGCACTGCATGAATTACAGGGAAACAGTTTGTTGTGTTATAGTCTGTTGTGGTGCATTTCACTCTTAAATATCTCCTAGAATCCTGTGTCTGTGGGTATCCCCTCCCCGATTTATGCTAATCCCCCTTGCCCCTGTGCCTTACACAGGGCTTCCTTTACTGCCCCTGAAACATTCCTCAAGGGGCATCGAAGGACTGGATTAGCCAAAGGAAGTTCCACCTTTACCTGCAGCTGTTGGATTCTTCAGGTGTCCCTCTGTCCTTGATCCACTCCCCCCTTGTCCCTGGTTGGTGAATGCTCTGCCCCTACCCCCTTTCTCCTCCCCCCAAAATAAGGAGCTGACAAGCACATGGTCGGAGTTCTAGCCTGGGAAGTCGCCCTGTTCAGGTGTCTTTGCTACCATCACAATAAAACCTGGACCTGACTTCTTGGCTGGTTCCAATTTCTTCTTTCCACCGCACTCAAAGCCTCTCCGAGGACCTATCCTGCCTCACCTAACACGGCAATTTGCTCTGCCAGTTGCAGGAAGTGTCTCTGGGGAATATTTCCCTCAGCAGCTGCTTTTCTGCAGGCAAGCTTGAATTTGCCTCACTCGGTAAAAGTGCAGTAACAGCTGCAATAGTCCTCATCACGGCTTGCAGAAGAATTTCAGCTCTGACACTCAGAGCACCTCCTCCTCCTCATCACTCCTTTGCAGCGACCTTAGTGTTGCCACGTTCTCCTCACTTCTTCCTTTTTTCTGACTCAGGAGAGAATTGGTGTCTGTAGGTTTGTTTGTTCCAAGTTCTTCAGCACTGAAAAGTTGGTTTTGTCTGGGCTTTGCATCAGGGAATTGCTTGCTGTTCCTCTCGCTGCTGGTCACGTGGTCCAGGCCGCATAGGTGCTCGTGGTGCCGGGATGCCCTCCCTGCGGCAGGATCTCGACAGCCACGCCAGGATGGGGCTTGGCCCGGCCCTGCCGGGAAGGAGCTTGGCCGCACCGCTGGCCACCCCTCCCAGGGCAGAACGAGAGCTTCCCACAGTTTCTTCTGTCTTAAATATGCTACCATGGAGGTGTTGCTAGCGTCTCTAATGGGCTTAGCAGCGTGCCAGTTCTCAGAGCCAGCCAGCGACAGGCACAGAGGAAGCTGCTAGCAGCTCCTCACAGAGAATCACTGCCATGGCTGACTTTTTCCCTCCTCACCAAAAGTCAATTTGTGCAAAACCAGCATAGAAAGTGAAAGCATAAATCTCAAGATAGGGCTGTAGTTAAAAGGAGAGATCAAAAATAGAGGAAGTCAGGTTTAACTAGTTCATTGTATCAGGTGTAATTTGTAAAAGACGCTGAAATTACAAAATTAAAATGCTGTAGTTGGAGAAGTGGGAGTGAGGAAAGAGGAGGCTGTAACGGTGTTACAGCGTCTGCTCAGAATCCTCCCCTCCTGTCCCCCACGAGGCCTCCAAGGCAAACTGTTGATTACAGTGCTTGTAAGCAGACTTTCTGTCGTACTGGTTAGAAACCTGTGTGCAGTTACCTGGCTCCCATCCTACTGGAGTCACAGAGACACAGCGGGAAGGCTCCCATGGCAGGTGTGCTGTGAGGGACAGATACAGGAAGGTGAGAAGCAGGACTTGCCCTTTATGTGAGAGAGTTAACTGGATTGCATGGAGCTCTGCCTGGACTGGATGCTGAACCAGCTGAGAACAGCCTGTGGGCACTGGAGTGCATTGTACTGAGAGCTCGACACGGGTGATGATGTGGGTGTCTGTTGCACGCTGCCTCATCAGGCTGAAGTAGTAAATGAGGCCTTCTTTGTACAGCTGGAAGAAGTCTTGTGTTCACAGGCCTGGTGTTTACAGGCGACTTTAATCACCCTGGTACCTTTGAAGAGAAAACACATGGGGGGACAGGCAGTCTACTTGGAAGAATCCCATGGGCCGTGGACCTGGAGAAAAGGAGGATCCAAGAGAGCTGCTTGACTTTCAAGGATCACCTTATCCAAGCTCCAGTTAATGCAGGTGGGGTTAGAAAAGCCAGAGCATATCAGGAGTTGATCCTGGTGAATTACGTGATGGGCAGCCAGACAGCTTCTTGAACTACATCAGCAGAAAAGGAAGACTGGTGGAAATGAGAGCCTGCTGCTGAATGAGGCAGGAAATCTGGTGACAAATGACACTAAGTAGCCTGTGGGCTTCTTTGCCGCAGTCTTTACTGGTAAGATGAACCGGCAGGAATGCCAGGTCCTTGAGATCAGTCATAAAGTCCAGAGCAAGGAAGACTTGTGCTTCATGGAGGAGGATAGGGTTAGGTATTGAAACAGGATGCTGAGGACTGTGAAGAAGAAGGAAAGAAAGCAAGTTCAATCCTGCCTGTGGAAAGGGCAGGGAGGACCTGAGGAACTCTAGGCTTGGACACTTTCACCTCAAAGCCTGGGAAGGTAACGGAGCAGATCTTCCTGCAAACAATTTCCAGACACATTGAGAACAAGAAGGTGATAAGATGATAGTTTGTAGTCAGCATGGATATATGAAGGGGAAGCTGTGCTTAACCAACCTGATAACCCTCTATGATGAGATGACTGCCTTTTTAGATGAAGGGAAAGCAGTGCATGTTGTGTATCTCAGCTACAGTAAGGATTTTGTCACTATTTTTTATGACTTGCTTCTAGACAAATGGATGAAATGTGAGCTGGATAAGTGAGCGGTGGAGGTGAAGTGAAAACTGGCCAAATTGCTGTGCCAGAAGGTTTGATCAGCATCACAGAGTGCAGCTGTAGGCCAGTCTCTCAAGGGTTGATACTGGATCTACTCCTATGTAACGTCTGCGTTAATGATGGGACAGAATACGCTCTCAGTGTATTTGCCAGTGATGCAAAAGTGAAAGGAGAGGTTGCTAGACCAGATGGTTTTGCCATTCACAGGGATGTTGGTTAACCAAAGGAGTAGGCAGACAGGAACCTCATGAAATTCCAGAAAACGAAATGCAAAATCCTGCACCTGGCGAAGGCCCCATGCTCCACAGCACCCAGGAGGCTGGCCAGCTGGAAAGCAGCTTGGTAGAAACATACCTGGGAATCCTGGTGACCAGCAAGTGGAACGTGATCCAGCAATGTGCCCTTGACCAACAGCATCCAGACTGCATCAGTGAAAATGTGTCCAGCAGTTC
Organism: Nicator chloris; assembly: GCA_013400495.1. Classification (NCBI taxonomy): domain Eukaryota; kingdom Metazoa; phylum Chordata; class Aves; order Passeriformes; family Pycnonotidae; genus Nicator; species Nicator chloris. The sequence goes on from WAAE01023890.1 coordinate 48,934, forward strand.
AAGGGAGCTGATCCTTGCCCTCTACTCAGCATTGGTGATACTTACATCGGGGATACTGTATCCAGTTCTGAGCATTTTGGACAAGAAAATTATGAACACTCTGGAGCAAGTTCAGCAAAGAGCCACTGCAAGGTAATTAAGGAGCTGGAACATATATGAGGGCAGGCTGAGTTTGTGTTAGGCAACTTGATGGTTTGTTATGGCTCAGGAATCTGTATTGTACAGATGAATTTGATGAATTATCATAACTGTGGGCTCCAGTCAATTAACTGTGCACTGAAGGTGTATTTTCATCTAGAAATGCACACAACGACCTTGATGACAAAATTAATTTATGAGTTACTGTATTAAGATGGAAGTTCAATGTTTCTTGAGAGTGTGACATCAATTTATTCATGAGCTAATCTGCTGGTTGGATATAACCTGGACAGAGGGCCACTTGCCAAGAAAATATTAACAACAGCTGAAAATTACCAGCCTTCTTAATTTGGCATGTATTTGTAGCTTGCTTCGTTCTTTTATCACCATTTAGTTTAGTTCCAGTATGTCTGAAACCATAGGTCCTGTATTGCACAAAGTATGGATGCCTGATTACTCAGCGGTGACTTGTTAGTGGTGACACTGCCCCTGAAGCTGTCCAGCTGTATTTACCATGTGTTTCTCCTGGATACAGCTAGTTATTGCAGCAGAGATTTCTGGAAATCTTTTCATATTGCACATGATGTTTCTTTGATGTTTTTTAGATTGCTTTATGCCTTACGTTATCAATTCTACTAATAAATGTTCTACCAAACATTACTGTTCAGATTGAACGCAATCCCCACATAGGAATTTATGCAGAAATGATTGATGTGTCATTTTATGCCTAGAACAGAGCATAGTGAGTGGTTGATTTGGCAATTAACTGTACATACGTAGTGAAACCTAAGTTCCAGATCCTTGAACACTGATTGCAGGCTACTGATGTGTGCACAACAGCCATCTCTTTGACACTGTCAAAGATGCTCAACCTCTGAAAAACCAATTCTGCACCCCAGTTGTGGAAGTGAAAGGTGAGCTGTACTTGCAGTTATTCGTGACCTTCACAGCTCCTTTGAACTAGTATGAGTTCAAAAGTTGAGGCAGTACTCTGAATAGATGTCAAAAGGATTTTGAGAGTCTCCGGAAAGACCTATGGATCACTGGCCTGCAGTGCCTGCGGGGGGCCTGAACCATTCAGGTGGTCAGACTGACAGAACACAGGCTACAGCCAGAAGCTGTAATGCACCTTTGCCCCTCTACTCCCTCCGCCTGCTGAGCAATGCTGCTACCTTACTTGTGTCAAGCATTAAGCTTTTAATTTCTATTTTAATAACTGTTATGCATACTTTATTTTCCACAGGGAATATGTTAATTTTGCTTTGTGAAGATTTTGCTCCTTTATAAATTTGCAATTAGTGCATTTTCTTAATTTTATCCATTGGAATGAATGTCATGAAAGACAGATACTGGCAAGACTTTCTATGCCACCTGTGTTTGTAAAGCTGACCAAGTGTGTTTGTTTTCCATTTATTGCAATTGTTTTTTATTACTTTTTTCCAAGTGTTTTCTTAACATTTAAATTTAAGATCTTACCCCTAACTCTTTCAATTCCCTTTTTTAAAGCTGGACATTGCATGTGATTCTTCTAAATAGGCATTTCCACTGGGCTTAAGAGCATTTTTTTAAATTGTTGATTTTTCTGCTTTCTGCTTTTTTATTTCTACATAAAGAATATAATTTGTGTATGTAATAAAACACTGCTTTATTTTTTAAATATTCATAACAAAAATGAATGGTTCATTTGAGTTAAATAATTCGACTGCCTGTCCTGAGGAAAAGAATGTAACAAATATGTCAGAGCTGCTAGGCAGCTGCTTAGATCAAACCTTCCCTTTATTTCTGTCTTTAAAGTTACATGAGAAGTAGATACAGGAATGCATTCTTTTATTTTATTTCTGGTGTTTGGAAAACATTAGATAATCTGTATTTATTAGAAAATCTGTATTTATTATTAAATTAAGAGGATGAAGCAACTTGTGGCAGCAATTTGCTTGTTACCATATTTCAATGTAATTTTATGGTAAGAAATTAGGCTAATGGAAACAGTGAAATAAATGGATTAAGAGAGATGGGGAGATGGGAAACTTCTATTGGAGATAGTTCTGGCTATGAAACCATGTTGCTGGGGAGATAAATGACAGAGAAAGTATTGTGGATTAACCCCCACAATTAATTACCACACAGTGTTTGCTCATTCTCCCATCAGTGGGAGAGAGGGGAGAATCAGAGGGCAATAGTGAGAACACCCATGGGTTGGGATAAAGACAGTTATAATTTAAAAATGGAGGGAAAAACAGGAAAGAAAGGAGGAAAAAACCCAAACCCAAGAAAAACAAGTGCAAGAAAAAATAATTGCTCACCACCAACCGATGCCCAGCTGGTCCTCAAGCAGGGGCAGCCCCTGCCATCCTCAACCCCCAGCTTTTATGGCTGAGCATGATGCCATGTGGTGTGGAATGTCAGCTGTCCTGGAAGTGTCTCCTCCCGACTTCTTGTGCACTGCCAGCCTACTTGTGTGTCCCTATGGAAAAAAGGCCTGGATGCTGCCTGTGTTTGCAGTAACATCCCTGTGTTATCAACACTGTTTGAATCAGAAGTCCAAAGCATAGCCCCATGCAAGCTCAGCTGAAGAAATTTAACTGCTTTCAGACCAAAAACACCACAGGAAGTTTGGAGAAAGAACACAGAACATTTTCTGCATTGGCAAAGTTGATAGAGCAATGTGCTATTGAAACAAACAACGGGATGTATCTGTAAGAGATGATGATCTTCTCAGGTCTAATGAGATTTTTTTCTTGGTGTTTTTTGTTGTCTTATATTTCAGATTAGATGAATTATCAAAATCTAATATTTATATTGAACATATAAAGCAGTTTGCATAAAGCATCTTTAACCTCAAGGTATGGAAGGTACTTCATTGATTGCTAGTTTCAGCATTTATAAAAACACAGACTTGTGTTTTTTGTGCCAAGTTTATTGGTTTGGAATTTCCAATAAAAATGTAATCTCTACACAGACTTCTTGAATGAGAACAGGATTATCAAATTTGAAAAGGAGAGGGAAGGGAAAATGGTGGCATAGTTTCTACTCTAATAAGTCTGTCATCTTATTTCCTAAGGAGTTTTGAAGAAGTCTGACGGGTGGGTTGGTTTAGGCTGCTGTGAGCTGGCTATTGCTGTGGAGTGTCGGCAAGCATGTAAGCAGGTAAGGCTTTCATCCACTGACTGAATCCAGACTGATTCTACACCTCACTTTGGTTATGCTAAACTTAATTTTGACTTTTTTGTCATAGTCTCTACATAAAGGTTGTTACTTTAAAATAATGTTGAGTGAAAGGCAACATGTAGCTGATCCTAAGCTCTTTTTTTTGTAGTGTCATGTTTAGTGATACAATATTGTGGTTATAGCCCCAAACAGATTTTTGTGCCTCTTCAAAGAGGTTTTTGTTCATCAGATGGAAGAAAGGAGGTTTTTTTGGTGTTAATAGAGCCAGTGTTTTTGTCAAATAACAGTTGTAAGCATAATTCTTCAATTGAGCAATGGCCTTTTTAGCAAAAATCTGTGAAGCATTTAGTGATTTCTCCCCCCGCCAAATATGTGTTTGTGGCTTTAAAAACATCTTCAAAATCTAGGAGCATATCTGTGTTTATCATCATCCTTGTAATTCATTTGTGGAGCACAGATGTACTTAATATTCCTATTTGTGAATGTTACCTGTGTAGTCTTAATCTTGACCGAGCAGCCTACTGCAAACTGCTGTCATAATAAAAAAATTCTTCCTTCACCCTGTCTCATTGTGAAAGACGGATGTCTGTGTTATAGATGGGACCAAACCAACCAAATTAAAATATAAAAGAATTTATTGATTACAAAATAATTTCGATAAAGCCACAATCAAAACGGACAGAGTGCCAAGCCTAGGAGATTGGCACTGGTGAACAGAGTGTACCCTCTCTCTCGCCAACCCCTCTGTCCACATTTTGGCCTGTCGGCTTCCCAGTTTTTATACCCGAAAAATAGCCTCAGGCTTGGGTTTGCAATAGGAACAATTGTCTTTCTTGTGGTGCAGATGAAATTCATGGTAGATGAACACTGGTCTCCGGTCCTGCTGAAAAGATTCCTCAATTTTATCGGCTGATAGGATCATGCGTTAAGTGGCGGTCATTGGCCATGGTCTCCTCCCGGGAACTGACTCTCCATTGTTTCTTCAGATGTAAATGTGGTTCCTGTCCGGGTTTCAAAGTCCCCCTTGAAACAGGCTTCCAGTAAAAACTTACACGGCACAGATTCTAACTTAGGAATACCAAGTTATATACAATATAACAAACACCCCAGCACGAATTATTCCCACATATATACAACATCTGCTAGGGAAAGGGCACGCCCCCCCCTTAGGATGGACAATTCAAACCCCTTCTCTCCGAATTATCACAAATTTGAAAATTAAGGGGGCTCTCATGCAAAGATATTGGGGATAGGAATGGCAGTTCTTTACTAGTATGTAAAACAAAACAAACAACAGCTACTGCATTAACAACAACAAAAAAACCCCACCAGAACCAGGAACCTCGAGGGGTTTTTGCTTCACAAAGCCCAGGTAAGTCTGATTTCGTGGCTCCTGCGGGACCTCCAAGAGCAGAGCTGGAACAGTGCTAAATCCCGGGTTGGTAGATGAGACAACTCAGAAGCTGTGCTGTGGTAGCGGGAACGGTGGGATGTGCCGGCAGGGCAGGGGGGTGCGGCCACACCGCAGGAAAAAGAGCAACCCTGAAGAAGCGGTGGCGGCGGGACAGAGCCCGGCCTGGCTCCCAGCAGGGCAGGAGGAGGCGAGCTCAGAGTTCCCGGGCACACAAGCAGATGATGGTAGGGTTTTCAGGACCGGAATTGGTGGTGACAGTGAACTCGCAAAGCAAAAGAGCCTCGCTGTCCTTCCTTTCCCAGGGCAAGAGACACACTACTTGCCCGCAGCCCCGCAGTTTCCCTGCCCCCAAAACTCATGTTATCTTCCCCCTCCCAACTTTTGGCCACCTCTGTGTTTTGGCCAAGTACTCGTAAGTACTCAGTAGTTAGTCTCCTAGCAACTTATGGGAAAAAAATTCTATAAGAAAAAGGAAACAAATCTAACCCCCAACACACCCAAACCATGTGGCAAGAGACGAGCAGTGAGTATGGAGTTGTCCGGGAGAGAGATGAGGAGTGAGTAAACAAACTGGGTACTTCTGATCTTCAGAAAAGAAGACGTGTGTTTATCCTCAAATGCATTTTTTAGCCATGTTTTCAAATATGTCCTAATGCTTAAATGTCTTCCAGACCTGATAAAAACATTTCTGTTTGTTGCAGTGCTACTAGAGTCTATTAATTTAATCTTATGATTGTCATTATTCTCCAAATCAGATGTTGTATTGTTTGATTGCAGACTGTTGTTTCAGAATCTTAGCTGTATTTTGTGCTTCGGCAGACTCTGGTTAAAACGTTTCCTATTTTTTTAATTTATACTAAAATCTGAATACGTGCCAAATATTAGGGATAATGGGAAATATTTAGATTTTAATTTTGATCCTTGAAACTTGAGGGGATTTGGGGGTCATTTTGAAGGTGGTGATATAATAAGTCTGAGGTCAGACTTTACCCAAGTGTTTTAAATTACTGGAGGGGGAAGTAACATGTTAGTTGCTCTTATAGTTTTGAATATCTGTCATATGAAAAAGGAGCACGAGATTTTGTATAGAACAAAGAGATCTGGAGTGTGAGGGGAAAATTTCTGCAACTCAGTTTGACAAAAGGAGCCATAGAACTGAACATACAAGAGCTACGAGAATGGAAAGTGACACACAAGTGATAAATGAGCAGGGAAAATGGGGAGATCTTTATGCTCAAGCTCTTCCATTTTTAAAATGGTTACTGTATTCTGCAATCTGGCAACCTTTCACAAAACTGAAGCTGCTTTGTGTGCTCCACTATCAACTAACTTGGTGCAGAAATATGAGGGTTTGGGTTTTCAGTAACTGCCATATTAACAGTCATGGCGTCTGCTTTTTATCTTACAGCTTTACATGGATTCTTTAGATTCTTAAAGGAACATTTTAATAGATCATGAATCCATTGTCGTTGCAGTTAATTTAAAAGTAGAACTGCCTTTATTTTGTGACATGATTTTATTATTTTCTATTACAAATGGAGAAATGTATCTGTCTTTCAGGCTTCTGCAAAAAATGATGTTTTAAAGGTCTGCAGGAAAGAATATGAGGTATGTTTTTATGTGTCTGAATATATCTGAAAAAAAATTCGATTTTTATATCAATAGTTTTATAAGTCCTGTAAAAAATAACCTGTAGAAGAGGGAAAGCTCAGTCTTTTTTACAGCTGAATGTGCTCATTTTCATATGAGTGTAAATTATCTCTACAGTTTTTTTGAAAGTATAGTCACATTCTGTTAAAAAGTTTTGGATTTTTTGGACTTGCATATACCTTAATTTGAATGAAAAAGTTGCAACTTTCAAATTGGATTCCCAAAAAGTTTATTTCATAGGAGTTTTAATCAAAGTCAGCATTCGTTGTGATCGTTCAATCTGTCAGAAACCTTTCAGCTTGGACAGTGAGTCAGCTTAAAAGTAACCTAAAGAAATAAACTCAGGGAAGAAGAGCCTTAAGTATTCTATCTGAAAATAATTAATTTCAAATGTATAATTTTTTGTAACATCAGTGAAACTGTTGATGCTTGCAGTTATTTTTACTGTTCTGCTCACAAAATTAATCACCAGGATATCTTCAGAAATCTGCCTTTACCTATGTTCTTTTTAACACAGTGTGTAGAAATGCTATTCTGCAAGGACTGATTTTCTTTTGATCTTCATCTTAATTAAAAGCCAGATTCCTGCCACCCCCTTTCATGTCATTTCCTTCTGCCCTACGTTAGGTAGTCCTGCATCAGTTCTGTTCATAATCAACAGCTCAGGATATCAGACCATTTTCCATTCTTTTGATCTGGGCAGAAGTGGAGCAGTTTTCCTGTTTTTTCCAGGAAGCATTGAATTACTTTTTTTAAATTTATTTTCCCTTTTGTCCTTTTATCTAAACAATCTACATAGTATTTTCCTAGACTCTTCACTGTGGAAGTTAGTGTGGGTTGAAGTTGCTGTAGCTTGTTCTCTTAAAAATGCATTTTCATTTTAAGTAGTTCTGTCTCCTTTCATGCTGTAATATGCTATACTGTCAACATCTGCAAGCTTCTCCTCTATTATGCTGGTCTGTTTCCTTCTTTTTTTCTGGGTTTCTGCATTGCTGTAGGAGGTTGGCCAGTATGGGTTGAAGGAGAACGGGAGAGGAAAGGTAAGAGAATAAAGAATGACTTCAAAATGGTCATAGTCATCTTATTTACTTTTCCAGTTTTTATCTGGAATTTTGAAAACTGGGCATCTCACTCTTAATCAGGAGTGATCTTGCTGTTATTGTACAGAAAACCTTAATGCTTGCTATCTGTGCAGAACTAAAAGAGAAAGAGAGGGAGAAAAATCATAGTGGAAGGAATCAGTCTTCTGATTAGGGAAGAAGGAAAGAACTTTTTTTAATGAGGACTAGGTGTAGTAGATACATGTAGTGTGTCAGGGACACAAATTACGTATCTGATGTGCTAGATCATCAGTTACGATAGAATTTTGTATGACAATGAATTTTCATATGTATCCAGGCTTACAGATGCTTATGGAAAATAATACTTAAAATGCTCTTAATAGGCTCATTGGTTGCATAAAATTCAAGGAAGTTACGCCTAAGATTGAAGTTTCCAAATAAAACTTTTGGAGGGAACCTGCAGTTTCCCACACCCTGTCATTATTTCTCATTAAAAAAAAAAAAAATTTGTTCTTGCTGCATTGGTATATGAGTTCTGCTCTCTCTGTAGTCTGTCAGTAGCTTCTGTGTCCTGTACTGTACTTTGCATTTGGAATTGGCTGGGGAAACACTGAACTGGGGAAGGAATGGCTGCTTCAACCTGAAAGAGTTGACATGAGATCAGAAATTACATGTGAATCACGTAAATACAATGTCATACATACTGTGTTTGGTTTTTCATTTAAGAATTCATATTGGCTAAAAATGAGGATCCAATTAGAAAATTAGTTTGCAGTACAGATCATAGTGCTTGATAATCAGGTCTCAAGTCTATTGCTGAGGTATTTAATAATTAAGTACATGACGTAAAAGTAAAAACTAGATAAATAAAGCATGTAAAATATAATTCTCTTTTTTGTAAACACTCTCATAGCTTACCAGCCTTCTTAACTTACTTGGCTTACTCACATAAGGATTTCCCAGAGAATTTTCACAAGCTGCTTAGAATAGTCTGAACTGTGCATAGTACACTTTGGTAATCTTTAGAGATTAGAAAAGCAACTTTGTGAGTTACCCTTCAGCCTCCCACTAAGTTAGGGAGGGTGAAGAAGTAAATCTTATGGGATAGGGCACAGAGTTGAGAGCAGTGAAAAAAGCCAAACTGCGTGCAGGAGGTGTCACCAAGTTTGAAGTCACTAAGTGGAGTCTCAGGTTGTGCAGTAACAGAATCAATTCAGCATTGATGCACCAGCTTTTCACAAGATTAACAGAAGATGCTTTTTCTGCTGATCATATGTTTCTGCATTACTTTTACTGTAAATATTTATGTTTATTTTAATTTGGAGATTTTACACATTTTAGGAAAGGATTATGTTGGAATAAGATACTCATTTTTTATCAGTGCTTTGAAGATGGTGTGTCCTGTTAAACAATTTTTACTTTCAAGTAGCACTGCGTACAGAAATGAATAAATTTAACACAACTTGCCCAGTATCTTTGAGTGTTACCAAAAGGTATTTTATTTGCCTCTTTTGAAGGTTTTATTCTAATAGTCCTTTTTTCCATCTTCTGCTTCTCAGATATTCATTTTATCGTCTTCATTTTTCCCTCTAGTTCTGTGCACCTCAGTTCTTTTATCTTTCAATACTTCTTCCAGCTTTCTGCTATCCTGTTCATCTTCCTCTAAAGAGAAGGTAGGTAATAGTCAAAGGAAGAAGACAAAAGAAGTGGAGATGGTATGGATTGTATGCAGGATTTTCTGATTTTCGTATTTTTAAAACTTTTGTGTAAAGTGGGGGTTAATATTTTAAAAGACCACATGAAATACATGCTTGGAGGAATAACTTAAAATACTCCATTAATCTTAAAACAAGCTGTAAAGGCTTTATTACTGTGTTTAAGATCCTGTTTCTTTCTTCTATGCATGGAAAGGGTAGCAGTAAAGTTTCCATTAGGTTGCAGCTCTTGAGTCTGTGCACTGCATATTGTGAATTCACTTCTCTGAATATTAAGAACTCCAGTTTTTACTTCAAGACTTTCAAACTTCTCTAGGTAATTGGCACTGTGAGAGCTTTACTGCAGCTGAGCACTATTAACATCTCCCAAGCAGTTGAAATGTAACTGGAAATGTCACCACTTACTTAGCCTCTGCTCTTAAAACTACTTCTGATGCACAGTAGTGAACACTTTTGATGTCTGTGGACTTTTTAAAGGTAGTTTTGCAATCACAGGTTTGAGCACTCTTTAGCCTAATCTCACTTTGGTATTTTACAGTTTTTAAACACAGAAACTTAAAATGCAGTGCCTGCAGCTTCAAGTGCTTTAATGGGGATTCAGAAAAGTATTCACTCTGCTACGGTATTGGTTTGGTTTTTTTCTTCTAGGGTCATATGATCTTGCTTTTTGCTGAGATTTTAGTGAGTGCTGGCTATTAATTACCCGTGCTGGAAAATGCAGTCATCAGTTTTTAGCTCTTATCTAATTGTTTGTGTGGATTACTCCAAGACAATAGATAATAACTCAAGGAACTGTTTAGGACATTGTTTAGCTAAAGGTTCCTAAACCGTTTTAATGAACTCCTAAGGCACAGGACTGTGTGTGGCCTCTGGAAGTACTGCTTAATGAATTCAGGATGGACTCTGACCATACACTACACATTGTAGATAATTATTATATGTTATTGTCATCTGCTGGTGCTTTTTGTCTCTATTCTCTGCTGTTCAAAGAAGGTTGACAGAACACTCAATGATCTTGCCAAAATTCGAGTTCCAGTAATTTTGTACTACCTCACTGTGCAAGTGTTCTCAATTCTTTAATAGTTTACATAATAGAGGAAAATCTTGACCTTACTTGTTTATTACTGCAAATTTTTTAAGTTTTTAACAGATGTTCACCATCATTTGACACATCGGCTGATTCCAGTAAACGTTACTATGTTACCTTCTGACTTTTATCCTCTCTCAATAAATTCAAAGATTAAATTAAGTCAAGGAGAAATCAAGAGAGTTTTCTGTGCTTAACTGCACAGAGTTAAGCATTTTACTGTTGTATTTGTTAACTGTAGGTAATACTTAATAATTAAGATGGCCTTAATTGGATAGGATCTAGATTAAAACATTTGTCATGGTTAGGTTGCCCAAGACAATAGTACTGAACTTATTTTTCTGCCAAAGTTAATAGTAGAATAGAGATACCATGGTAATTTTTAGGGAGGAAAATAATTTTTGTGGGTTTTTTGCAAAATACTCTTTAATTTCTGGTATGAAACAACAGCTTCGCTGTCGCTTTTTGTTCAAGACAGAAGAGGCAGCCATTTAGAAAAAATGTGCTTATAATATGAAAGAATGCCTCACAGTGCAGAGGGCTTCTTCCTTCAGCAAAATATTCTGCTCTGTTTGTGTTGGGGTGCATGCATTTTTGCGTTTTGAGCCGTTACCTGCAGCTGATGAGCTCCAAAAAGAGCGAAACCAGTTAGGTCCTGCAGTACTGGCTAAAAGCTTCCTTCAGGGGGGTTCTGGTGAGGAAGACTGCAAAATGTTTGCTGCTACATAACCCTCAATAGCCTTTTTCAATTTCCATAACACCAAAAAGAAATCTTTGAGAGTCTTTGCTTTAAGGTGTACGTGGCCAGTGTCCACCTGCCACTTTCCACTCCCTCTACTTGTAGTCTCACTGGCTTTAATCACCAGGCTTGGAAACACCTGGCTTTAAAAAAAAGAGAAGTCTGAAAGTTGTGGCTTGTGCGCAAGGGAAACAAATCATTGTGTTTGTGGTTTAGAAATTTTGATATTGCCATCTTTGTTCACTTAATTTAGTATTCAACACAAGTTTAAAATGGGGTATCAGACCGTCTGTGTACGCAATATTGCCCTTGTAACCATCATTCTCCCAAATCTTGATGACTTAATCATGCCTTTAAAGAGAACGTACTTTTCTCCTGTTTTGTTTTTTGTCTTAGTTGGCTGATTTGGTTTTGGTTTTCCTTACCTATATCTATCTTTTACCTTTTGCTTTGCTTTATGTGTGTTCCTTCACTGCCAGTTCGAAGGTTGAGTAGGAACCTTGAGTGGACAGAAAAGCTGGTGACTTCTTAAACATGAATGCTAATTTAGTAGAGATGGACAAGAACCTTGTGTTCTGAAAAGAAGTTGCAGTTAGTAATTCAAATCAGACTGACTGTCTAATGCTGTTAGCAGCTTTATTAACACGTGATTAAACACTAATTTTTAATATTTTTTTAACATTAGCTCATATCTTTGTAGCTATACATACACACAAACTGAACAGTTAGCAGATCTACCCAAAAAACAAAGTTAGCACCCTCACTAGCACTGTATTCTCTGGTGGCTACAGACACAGTTTTGTGAAATATGATGAGTTGCTGTAACAACTGAGTGCAGCTGAAATTCTTCCCCTACCTTCCTGCAACTGCTATTTTTCCACATTCATTCCCTCCCCCTCCTTGCCTTACTCTCCCTCTGGCATCTGGCAGATCCTCCTAAAAGAGGGTATCTAAAAAATGCTTGTTCTATTCTGTTCTAACATAGTTTTATACCTGTTGATATCTCTGACTTAAATCCTTGGGGATGAGAAAAATGAGTTTTCATCAGGGTTAGTGAGAAAGATAGGTCATGACAAGGTGATGGTGTAAGGGCATACAAGACTATACAGCTGGGAACAGGGACAAGGTGGAAAAGAGAAGCCAGACCACCTCCTCTTAACAGAAATGTGGGAATTATTACAGTGATTCAGCAGTCTGTGGAACTGTAGTTTCAAAATACAGAAAGAAGATTTATTATTAGGTTAGGACTTCCTGCCTGTATAAAATTGGTGTGTGAAATCACTGTGAGAAGATAATCTTATCTCAATTAGAGCCCTTCTTTAGAGGAGGAATATTAGTAGATACCATAATCTTCTCAACATTCTCCTTTCTTTTGTGTCCTCTGTGCAGGACAACAGACACTATTGTCCATGAACTGCTTTGCAATCACTTTTTTGTATCATTCAACTTCTAGATAATGTGACAATTTTTATCTGAGTTTATCGCAGCTTTAGAGTGTAATTCTAAGTATTGTTTGTGCTAGCAGTACAGTCAAATACTTTGTATAACCATGGCAGACAGACTTCAGACTTTGCAGCAGGCTCTGCTGTCCCAGTGCATTAATTAATAAAGTTCCGGTGTTGATGCTACCTGGCTGGTTTGTGTGCTGCCTTCCAGTGCTCCAGGCAGGGTGGCTCTGGAGAAGTCAAATTGCAGCAGCTGCTGAGGACAGTCAGTTTAAGGGCAGAGTGTCGCTGTGTGTGGCAAGTCCCAAAGAAGCCGGGTGGCCACATTTAAACAGGGCCTTTCTGATAACCTTTGGCTGGCATCCACAGTGAAGGATATATGGTGCTACAAAAATGTCATGAGCCTTTAGGCAGCAGTATAAATCTGTTCTTTAGAGATGTAGGATGTGTTCTTTCTCCGTTAATCTCCATGTCCCTTATGTCTCTCATAATCTCCCCATCTCTGTGTTCTTTCTCTATTAATTCTCTTGTCCCTTATCTGTGTGACACAGATGGATGCGTAACAGGATTTGGTTTCTGTGTAGGAAAGAAGGGAAAATCTAAAGTTAATCAGATGAAAACGTGCTGCTGGGATGAAGAATGTCACTGCAAATTAATCTTAATCTGAGAGAAATAATGCAGTACCCATGCTTTTGGGAGAAAGGATCTGGAATATTGTAGAGGATATTTTTGGCATGAAAATAAAATGTCTGAATTGCTACTTTATGAGATTTGGGGCTTTGTTTTATGTAAGGCAGATTTTTCTGGTTTTGTGTGAGGTGTACCGATAGATCTGTACCTTTATTTGTGATCACTAGAATTAAAAATAGTTGCTGTTTTTGGAAAAATAACTTAGACTTTCAAGTTAGATTTCTGTTTATTCTCTTAGGGTATTTCACTGCCACATCTGCCGTGGCTTACCCAAGGTTTAAATTAATTTCTGAGTGTTAAGAGAAGGAATTTGATGCTGCTCATTACAGTATTGGAACTGTCCTGTTTAAAATCTTGTGTTCAGAAGAAAGCAAGTAGAAAATATGAATGAAAAACAAATTCCTGCACGCTAAACAATATCTAAAACAAAAGGAAAAATAAACAAGTTAATTCCTAACACATTCGTATTTTCATCTGTTTGCAGCAGTACAGATCTGCAAACAAATAGCCCCAAGATTACTTGGGATACCCACTTTTCAGCAGTGCAGTGAATAACTAGTAACTAAGATAGGTGAAGAATGTGGTGAACTACTGAGCTCGAACTAGGTCTGCATTTTGAGCTTTCTTCCTTGCCTTAGAGATAGTAGTGCATCTGGTGCTTTCCTGTATTGAAGCAAGACCAATCCTACATAATTTGGGATCAGTCTGATGGTGTTTCTGTTTTCTTCTCTAGATACTCTCTTCTGTGTGAAATACAAATTTGATTAATTTATAGGGAAAGGGGAAATGGAGATCAGGAATTTTTGAAGATGGGGATTGTGTTTTGTCACCATATTGATGTATTTGATAATGTTTTATAACCTGGTGTTCTGACAATTGTAGAGGTTAGATATGGAGGAGGTTCAAATTCTCTTTTCTCGCAATCATATAATTTTAGTCTTTGATAACTGGCAACTACATTTTGGAATTTCAACCTCATGACTTCATCTTTTCATAGAGTTCCAGACAGCTTATATGCAGTATTTATTTTTTTTAATGGGAAGTGTGCTTATTCAGTGTGGGGAAGACTGTGGGATTTTTGGCAGGAGTTCAGTAGTCATGAGGGAGGGAATTCTGCCCCTCTGCTCTGCTCTGGTGAGACCTACGTGGAGTGTTACATCCAGGTGTGGAGTCTTCAGCACAGGAAGGATGTGGAGATGTTGGAATGAGTCCAGAGGAGAGCCACAAAGAGAGATGGAGCGTGTGTCCTATGAGGGAGCTGGGGTTGTTCAGTCTGGAGAAGAAAAGGATCCCAGGAGACCTTATGGCACTTTCTGGTGCCCAAAGGCAGCCTACAAGAAAGCTAGGAATAAACTTTTTGGCAGGGATTGTTATGATTGGGCAAGGGTTAATGACTGTAATCTGAAAGAGGGTAGTTTTAAACTAGATACAGAGAAGATTTTTTTTT
>WAAE01023892.1:0-18198 GCA_013400495.1 Nicator chloris
TTTTTTTTAGCATGAAGACTGAAGAACTAGCAAGGGACTGTCTAGCTCCTTGCCTTGCTCTAAAGCCAAGTGCAATGTGTCCAGCCTATCCCCTACGGATACTTATCTAGACCACCTAAATTTCTGAAGTGACAGAGGTGTCACCTGACACACCCCTGCTGGTTACTCAGACTATTTATCAGCATTTTCACAATGCAGGCAACATTGTTCACATACCATGTGAGTTCTGCCCAGTTGGGATACCTGCCCTTCCTGAACAAGCTTTGCCCTTCAAGATTAACAATGTGGTCCTGAAATTTATTCCAAGATCGCAGTATTAACAAAGTCTTACCTTTAGGCACAAATCCCACTCTACTTCTCCATGGTCTTCCTGTTGATTTGTACTAAACTCCACTATACTCTTAGGACATTAAGAACGAAGACATTTGGACAGGGAGAATCAAATGCCTCATGCAGCTTTTTTTTTTAACCTTTATTTTAAAGGCAAGAGTTTAAGTGAATATTATGTGAAAGTAAATCAAAGGGAATTGACAGCTATCCCAAAGTATAAGAGCACTGAGAGATCACTTCACCTCATTTCAAAGTCCTTATTTCGACAGAAAGATTTTTCTAGCTCTCAGCCTACACTGCCATTCCAATCTGTATTTAAGTAATGTGTATCTCTATTACAATGCTAGATATACACTCCCCAAATATATCTACAATCATATAGGAACGTGGTGATAATGTACATTTCAATCAAGAATTTCTAATATTGCTTTATTTGTACAGCTCATTTAGAAATTCCCGTCAATTAACAGCTAGAGAACTAAAGATTATTGAGCAGAACACTTATACCTGTACAGGCAAACATATTCAGCATAACAAAATTATGAACAGATACCCTACGAGGCACCTTGCTCTGTCAGCAACATTTTCTGCAATTGTAAAAGGAACAGTCCAGTACACAGTATTGCTTTCTAAGCATTAGTCTAATCCTGAATCAGTTGCTATGGTTGTAGTTTTAATGGGAAAAAAATGAAATATTTTCCCAAGACAACTTTGTAATGAGGAAAAAAAATTCACTATGTCTAGCAACAAAGCTCAGATAAGAGCAGCCTGAATTTTGGCCGTTCATGCCTAGAAATCCTAGAAATGCTAGTATGTTTGACAGTCTACCTTCTTGTACTTTCATTATATTCCAGTGTAAAGGTGTATAAAATCCTACGTGACCAACAGATGGATTATTCTATTTTCTGAAGTGTCTTTTCACTAAGGAGAGCACTATCGGGGTTCTTCCAAGGGGGCATAAGCAGTGTGTCAGACTGTTTTTAAGACATGGACTAGGAAAGTTCTACTGAGGAACTCACTTCTCACCCTTTTTACGAAGCACCATCTCTGTGGCAGACAGCCCTTTGTTAAAGAATATATATTTGATTTTCTTCTGCCAGTGACAACTACAGACTACAATAAAGGATTGCAGTACTTTTTTCCTTCACGTGTTGCCCACTCCAGCAATTCTCTTTAGTCTCAAGAGGGTAGAATCTATAATCTAGAACTGTTTTCTTTGTGTCACAATGAGCGAAAAAAGTGAATAATTAAAAGAATTCACAGCTTCAGGTAAAACATCAATCTTACAGAGTTTGACACTACCAGACAGCCTTGGTGAGCAGGTGTGCCCTAACAAATCTCTCTGCTTCTGTCCCAAAGCCAATAATCTTGAGGAATTGCATCATGAAAATACACCTGCATCTCTAAAAAGTCATAGCAAAGATGAGCACTGTGCTCAGAAGAAGATGCTTCCATAAATATCAGCCTGACCTACATATTTCAAGAAAGAAAACTAGTGAAAGTGACTTCCTTTTAAATTCTGATGTCTTTTGGTATTTCCGATCAATATTTTTGTCATAGTTACAACACCATTATCCTGTGTATCATGTGAAAGAGACCAAAGTGTTGTTTTTCTTCAGCTACATTGTAACTTGAAAAAGGTAGTCAGCTTCATTAGCTTCACAGCAAAATACTTTCCAGAGCTATCTTCCATGAACAACAGAGCAGTATGTCAAAATTTTGAAGCTGAAGCTAAAAAAGTTTGCTTTTAGAAGAGCTGTTATGGCTTCTGTTCCTCAGAGCCTTAATCTAAGCAATAAGATATATAAAGCAATAAGATATATAAAAAGTCAAACCTTAATCAAAACACTGTATTATCTTTTTTTTTTTCCTACTGCTGACTGGAATATGAAAAACCACTGTATCTCTGTAAATCCCTTCAAAGATGGTGTTTTAATCTCTGCAGCTATGTTTTCCTTGGAGGAGTGGTGAAACAAATGGGAACAGGCACTAAACATCCACAAACTCAGTGTGAACTTAGTGGCCAACTGTCATTTTTTCCTCTTATCAGATCCATATTAACTAAATGCTGAACCACCAGAAATTCCAGTACAATAAAAGCGTATGGATCACAGATGTGGGCAGACAAAGGATTTTTAGGAAGCAAAACAGCAGAAAGTAAAATGGTAGCTACCTAGTGTCAGAAACATATCTGAAGTAGAGCCTTCTGATATTTTGCTGTGTCTAATTTTTGCTGCTGTCAAAGGAAATGCATCATTCAAAACTGCTCCATACAACCTTAGGAGAGGATTTCCACTATTTTTTAACCTTCAGTCCATTTATAAGCTGCATGCAATCCTTCTAAGGATTCATATGGCTTCCACCATCACGGGATTCAGCATTTTGGCACATCACTAAAATGGCAATGGATATAATAATGTCTCCCACATTAGAGAAAATCCGTTCCCTGGGAGAACCATTTATGTCTGTGGTTTGACGACAGCCAGATCTTGCATCTAAAAGCTACATGCCTGTGTGTCACAAAGTTTTCCACTTCAACCATTTCACTGTAGCTCCTCATTGCACTGGATTGCTTTTCTTCAGTCAGTCTTTATGAACTTCCCATCTGAGGCCAAGGTCCTTCCTTTGGAAGCACTGACTAGCCTGGTGTCAGCAAAAAGATACCTTCCTAAGGTGCACAGCATTAAAAGAATGAACCCTCCCCTTGCTTCAAAATTACAGAAGATGAGCTTATTGAAGTGACCTAAAAGGTTTGTTTATGTTTTACCTCATGTTTAGGCTTGGCATTTCCCTATTGTCTAACAACATCTGTCCCCATCCGTTCTCAGAAGTCCATAACTTATCTCTGTATGTCAGTGCTGATATTGGCAGGGATGACTGGAAGGAGAGCTGTTTGCCAGGCTCTGCACTGCAGGCTCTACATTCCAGATGGGAGTGGATTGGTTGAAGGATCCTTCAACTGTTTGCAAAGAGCTGTATGCGTCTGGATGCTTCCTAACAAAAGCTGCTGTTGACTTTGTACTACTTGTACAGCAGGTAATGAACTTGTTAATCAAGTCAAACTACAATAACCATAAATTCTGAGTTGAATAGTGGACATTATCACACAAACTTATGGCAAGATTCTAAAGACTAAGCTATAAGCCAAACTGCACATTTTAAAGTAAACTTATACAGTTGGTCCTCTGGGCATGAAAAGCCTTCTGGGTTGTAAATCTGCTGATACATGAGGTTAAGGGATATCCAAGACTGGCTTAGAACAAATCAGCACTGGTCTGAAAGCAGAGTCCTGTCTCTGCTGTTGGCACCTCAGGAATCTCATCATAGTAGTGTCACCATTTTCATTTTCCTGACACATTCTGCTACATGTCAGACTTACAGGAAAAACAAAGGTAATGCGTAATGTCTTTGCTCTCTCTGCATCACCTGAATAAGACAAAATGAAGTCTCAAAACTACAGGCAAAAAAATTAGCAACAATTCCAGGATTGGTTTTGTTTGTCTGCCTCCAATATTCCTAAATATTTGCTGGTCTTTATATTGTTTGAATAAAGTTTGTACTTAACAGAGCTCCTTAAAAACAACGAAAAAATATGAAAGAAAAAATGGAAGAGAATTTAAATTAAAAAACCCCAGCACTTTTGGGTAGTAATTTCCTAAACAATCTAATTCTATTTAAGTTTTAGCAGTTGCTTATATGCCCCCTTCATGCAGCTCCATGAAAAATGAACTAGAACATTTGTTGCAAAAGGATTTTCCAGTATTCTTAATTAGCTAATTATTTTGACAAAATCTTCAAATAAATTAAATAAAAATTTCCTAATCTGCTAGGACATTGTTTGAACAACATAAAAATAAATTAAAGTTTCCAACAGAGCTTCCAAAAATAGCAAATATTGCCCAATTCTATTGGCTTTATAGATAAAATATGGCCATAGCTTTGAGATGAGTATTGGAAAGGATTTTCAGAACCAACTAATCAATGATGACGCAATGCCCCTTTGTTTCCTCACATCACTATTATTTTGAAACAATAATTCCAATTGTGTTATATACAGTGCACTGGAAAACAGGCAGTGTTTCTTTTTTTGGTTTTTTTTTTTTTTTTGTGAAAACAGTAAATCTTAAAAGTTTTCCATAAAGTTTCAAGATTGCAGTAAAAAGCTCTATCAGTCTGGAAAGGAAGTTGCTTTCACTGGCAGCCTGAAAAAAGCCATTCCAGTGCACACAAAGCTTAAAAATCACAGGAGTTTCAGACTGTTGAGCAACAACTGATTTTAGTTTAAAATTATCGCAGATGTTTTGAACAACATAATCTCTTCGTGGGGGTGACGTATTTTCAGGTGAAGGTTATTTGTAAATTAATTTCAGAAAATTCTCAGCCTTGGCACACAATTTATCATAACCAAAATAACAGGTCTTGTTTGGAAACGCAGGTGACAAAATGCATAATGAGTCAATAGTTTTTAATCAGAAATAAGACTCAGGTCACAAAGCCAAGGCACAAGGCTGTGAGAGTTATATGTTGAAAAAGTTACTGATTAAGCTAGACCAACAACATTTAACTTTTAAGACACACTAGGACTGTCTTTCACCCTTATTCTCGATCCCTTAGTAGTTTTACTGCACTATTTTATGGTATGCTTTAGATTAATCTCAAAATATTCAATAGTGCCATTGTTGACATACTAAATATCACAGACATCACCATTAAGAAAAAAAATATTTTCAGAAACCTGTATTTCCTACCAGAGTATCAGCAAAATTGTCATCAACTAAAACCAGAAGAATGCATATTCATTATACCACTACAGATTTTAGTGAATTAATTTTATTATATGAACATATTACAAGAAGTAAAGAGTTCTTATACATGACGTCAGCATAAAGTACTTCCACTGTCAGTAAATCAGCTGATTTAAGATAAATTGGAATCTATAATTTAGCACCCTTCAAGAACAAGAAAAATATGAAGAAATGACCTTAGGCAAGAAAATAAGTTAAATATTAATGGATTTGTACTTAACTAGGACATACATCTAACACATGGGGAGAGAATCAATCTTTTAGTTTAGTACTCACATTTCAGCCATCTGTAGATATCCCATTAAATTAACTATGAGCAGTTGAAATGACTAAATATACAGACTGAAAATTAAAATTCTAGACTATAAGGAATGGCCTTATTAAAGTTCTTACAAATTGAAAAATACAGCAGCAAATGCATAGTACACACTAAACTAATAAGTAGGAGAAAAATTTTGAAATCCAGACCCTTACAGAAGGGTATACAGTGAGAGACAATTTGTGACAACAGTATTTAAAGAAATCACAGAGCTTCATTTATGATAACTCACTGACTTATACAACTGTGAACTCAGCCTCATCTGCCTGGTACCATATCCTAGGCTGCTGCTGACCTCTGTAAACTCTGCAGTTGTGGAGACTGCAACACTTAAGACGACCCTTTGAATTCTCCTCCAAACTTCACTCTCTCCTTCAGTTCTTCTGAAGAAGAACAACTTCTGTTTAAATGAACTAGAAATTACTGAATTGCACACATGGTGTTCAAATAGAATTCACTAAATCCATAATTAGCCCAGGAATTACCCCAACATTAGAGATATCTAAAGAAAAATCACCCATTTAAAACAGTGCCAATCTCTTACCTAAGACCTGTGCTACATTAGTAATCCTGAGCAGGAGAGAGGGAATTAATACAAGAACTTAAGCATGTTCTTGAGTGCACCAGCCCTTCTACTTGTGCTACTACAAACTAAAACACATCTTTCAGGTGACATGGCTTACTTAGTTCAAATGCATTCTGTCTTACCAGGTACTAGCTCAGAAGGAAGATCCAAACCTCATGGTTAACTGCAAGGTATTTTTGTAAGGTACCAGTTTGTATGGATAGGTTAATCACCTCTCACTGAGCAAAGACACAGAACATCTGCACAATGATCATGCAGACTCTGATACAATTTTGAAAGTTATTCTGAAAACTTTATATTTCAAATGGGAATATTTAACCCAGTAATTCCAACGGCTTCCTATACTGCTTTCCCTAATCCTTTTACATTAATTACTTCCACAGTAAAAGTTTAATTATGTTTGAAAGGAAAACAGACTAATACCAGCACCAAAGAGGAAAAGGACTATTCAGAATTGTACTCAATTTATTAGGAAAAATAATTCATATCAACTGATTTTGTCTGTATGTGGCATGACTACAAACAATTGCTTCTGAATTATTTTAAATTGCTCTAAATTTCACAACAAAATAATCCAATCTTCACCTGGAAATAACAGTTCTGCTGCATTCTTGCTGATGACAGCAAAAAGACTTCAATGAACTACAATAAAATGTAATTAAGATCTACACACTCTGGCAGTGAGTTTGCCTATATCTACCACAATTTCTAAACATATATTTAGAAACACACTGGGGAAGACAGAGAAAAAAGGAAGAAACAGTATTTTCTGTACCTGGCAAGTCTGAAAAAAGGAGAATGCACTCATTGAATCCATTAGCCAGAAGACGATCCCTCAGCTGTTGAAGTATGGCAACTCCAATACAGAACGGGAAGGAGGAATTTCCAAGCAGTAACGTATCCCACAAGTGAAAAATTTTGTGCAAAGGAAAGACATCTGCATAATGAATAAGCACAATAAATAAAACCCTATAAGCATATACACACAATAACAGGGTTAATGAGTTGCCTATGTACTTCTTTCCCATCTTGAGTGATTTCTTTTTTATTTGGGAGCAAAAAGGACTCAACCTGTTTAGCATCATGTTTGTCTTCACATGCAGTTTGATTATTCTGGAAATCACAGTCTTATTTTTGTAATGAATATTTGTTAGCACATGGGTTTTCACATTTCAAGTATGCCAAGAATTAGGTAATTTATTTTTCTTTTTCTTCTATTTTTCAATTTTGTATTAAGACATTCATATCAGGTTTTCACAATAAGACATTAAGGAGTTAATCAATAAGATCAACTACTTACAATTAGACCAAAGAACAGAATAAAGAAAAAAAATGCAGAATAAAAGAAAGACAAGGAAAAAGGCCTATTAAAAATAGCAACATTTTATATATAAAGCTGAAGGTGGCTCTCTTAAAATATGCTATATTTCAACTAAATAGTTCTAAGACTTTTTTGCACTTGATTGCTTAAGGAAATCATCTCCTTGGTTTTCCAAATGTGTCGATTCTCATGAAGGGTACAGAAAAAGGGACAACTTCAAGAAGTAGTGCTTTACAGTCAAAATCTTTAGAAAATGCAATCAAGAATCTCACATTAAGTTCTTTGTTATTTCATCAGAGACATAACCTATCAGCTCTTTTCATTCTACCACTTTTTTTTTAAACTTAAATTCAACACCTGCCAATGTTGATATGACGCGAAAAAAATCAAAAATTTTTGAGAAGTTTTAAAATTGCTTCCTAGACTTATTAACTTTGTTCTCTTTAATTAAAACTCACCAAATTGGAAAGCTCTTCTTCTTTCCTAATATACATGCCCAAATACAGTAAACTAGTGCTACCAAAATATCAGTGTGTCAATGTGCAACAAAAACATGATTATCTTCAAAAGCAAAGCCACTCTCTTTCTTACATTATTTGAGTGATGGCAGGGAATGGTGGTGTGGTTTTGTTTTGCTTTTTAACTATTCTTACATCTTTTTCCAGTAGATAACAGCTTCCTCTGAATACACCCTAAATACTGCATGTGTAAAATAATCGAGATAATGACAA
The DNA here is from genome assembly GCA_013400495.1 of Nicator chloris. Classification (NCBI taxonomy): domain Eukaryota; kingdom Metazoa; phylum Chordata; class Aves; order Passeriformes; family Pycnonotidae; genus Nicator; species Nicator chloris. The sequence continues at coordinate 8,093 of WAAE01023892.1, forward strand.
CATAATAACTATATAATAGTCTAACAATAACAACAACTCAAAAAAGCAGGTGAATTAATAATTACTACCAAATCAGGGCAGAAAGTGACAGGCACTGTTGTGTTTTCCACAACACAGCCTTGCAAATTACAAGCATCCTACTAAATGACCTATCATACTGATTAAGAAAGGCTTTAGCTGGAAAAGTGAGAAAAATTAAGCTTAAGAAATATAAGCACATTTAATCAGAGGAAAGAAAAGCATACTCACGTGTAAACATTGTAAGAAACCAAGGAATCGCATAAAGCTGCCAAAGGTGGTGACAGGGGGAAGAAGACAAAAAAAAATTTTGAGAACTCAAGTTGTCTATGACAATCATCAACTACATTAAAAATTGCCTATTTTGCATGAATTAATTTAGAAAGGAAAATAACTGCAGTGGCAGAACTTCTATCACACAACTCTTAGCCCCTCATCCCCATATTTTTCAAATTATTAGTTTGTGACACTGTATTGAAAACAAGGAAAAAAAAAATCACCATCCTTACTAGAAGGGTGTGCAAAATATAACCTCCAAAGTCTTAAAGAACTCAAAAACCTGCTCTACTAAACTGTTGCAATTCTCAATAATCTAAGCAAAAATTAGCCAAGGATGCCTGAAAAAGCATAAACCAACTTGATTTAATAGATCTTTTTGACTATGGAAGAAAATGGTTTTATAGAAATAACTAAAATTCAAATAATGATTTTCAAGATAAAAAGTAACCACCTCTGCTTTTTTCTGCTATGCTGGTATTTAATTAAAATGCATACTTGTCAGTGAAGAAATTAAGGACAGTTTCATTCTCAGTAAATGCTTACTGACACCCAAGCATTGATGTAGTTCTACTGTGACCATTTTAGGGCAGTGTCATCTGAAGGTGTCCTGCTGTAGCACTTACACCTCTACAAGACTTATGCTGCTGCAATAGCTGCAGAAAACCTTTAATGTCTGCAAACTTTCATGCTCATGACTTCATACAGAGAAAGAAGAGCTAAGCATTTATGACACCCTAAGAATTTCTAATTCTTCAATGAAATATTTAGCAGGACAAAGGCGAGAGAATCTATTTTTTTAAAACATTAAACTGTGCAGAAAGTTTCCATAAATCAGGAATGCAAGAGCGAGACGATCATTGTTAAATTTTACTCAGCTGCATAGCTCATGTGCTATGAAGATTTATAGTTAAGCATAAAGCTTAATATATTACTTTTTAACTCATGAAAAGTGCAAATTAATCCTTCTATTGAGCTTTCCCTGGAAGTGAACAAATGAGGAGCAGAAAACATAATTGATATTATGTTAATAAATTACTTCTTATTGCATAAACTCTGAACTGAGTTATGGCTCTGACTAAATGATGTACACATTTGCTGAAAACCTTCTTAGCACAGCTCTCTCTAAATTTTATTCCTATGCCTCCATCTGAGCATCTGAGATCTGAACCATACTGTCTCTAAACTAAGGACGGTTCAATGACCTGTTCACCACTTTTAATATTCAGCAGGCTTTTATGAAGCTCGACCTCCAGCCCACCAATTGATTTTAAGTGTTCAAAATCCAAACCAAATCAATTTCTATCACCATTTTAATCTTATAACACAACTATACTATTTCCTTGAGTATATCCATGTCATGTTTTAAATAGATGGCATCCTAAGAATAATAACATATCCTGTTCCCTGAAATATCCCCTGCAGTGGTTGTGATCAGCCAATAGCTGTTTATCTGCTTGTTTGTATGCAGTATCGTGCTTCCCAGGCAGTAGGAAAACAAGGCTAGTGTCCTGAGGCTGCTCTTTGCTTGGAGGCACATATTAGGTAAACCACATTATTTTCTTGATATTTAAAAGCAATTATTTCCTCATTTTCATATATATGATTTTACCAAAGCTGATCCTCATTTTCTCCTAATTTCACAAACACCTCTACCATGTACGCATTTACACAGAAATACACCAGAAAATACATGAAATGTGAAGTTCTGATTATTAAAAGGTAATCACAAGGAAAATCACTGTTTTGCTCTAACCCATCCCCACCAAACCTATCAGCAGTGACTTGAAAAGTAGGTCAAACAATTTAAGTAGAAGGTGTCAGGTGAGCTTCAATTGAAGGGAGTTTTTCCTCTGACTTTAACAAAAATAATGCTTCAAGACAAGGAGATGTTGGTAAGCCTGAAGGATGCTATTAGCAAGCAAGGAAAGGGAAGGCACAACACGGGTGGCATTCCTCCCCGATGCCAGTGAAAAGGCAGGAGGAGCTGCTCTGACTCCAGGCCAGAATTGGGGATGCGCTTGGGACCAGGACAGCACAGGGCGCTAGTGAATGGTGCCCTCCAGCGGCCGCCGCCCGCAACAGCACCACGCCGCGCCTCCGGAATGGCAAACTCCAGGAAAAGAGGATTGCCACCCTTCAGGGCTGAACCCTGAAACCTAAGGGCGTTGTGGTCTTACTTGACACTTAACTCTCCGGAGCTGGGAAGTAAACCTAATGTGTAATCAAAGTAGCATCTGAACCGCTGGAACAGCCTGAGAATAAGCCACATGAAAAAAAAACCAAACCAGCCTGTAAAACCAACACATCCTTTTTTAGAGAGACCTTGAGAGGGGGAGCGCCGTAATTTTAATTTTGCTTTGCATCAGCATCAGGGAGTAATGCCACTACTGTTCTGCCTTTCCTTGTGTTATAAAGCACTATATAGGGTGGGGAAGATTATAAACTTTGGGAGAGTGCGCAAAGAAGAACTATAAGATTTACTGTATGTATCATCCCTCTATTTATATGGAAATCACATAGCCACAGCAACGTACTTAATCCAGGCACCACATCAGCTAATAATATTCACAACGACTCAAGCTTCAGCAGTGTTCAATATTCGGAGAGCTACGTGACCTGAAGCAAATGAGAAGGGTGCCAGGAACACAATCTTCCCTGCAGCAGAGCCTGCGTTTCAATGATGAAAGATTAATCATGGTTTACTTTGATAGGATTAGTACTCAAGCACGAAACTCTGGCTCAGATCTCATTACTACAGTGCATATCCTTCACCTTGATGGATCCTGTGCTGCCTTGTTACAGTTACAAAAAATCACCTCTCTAACTAATCTAGAAGGCTGAACAACTTTTCTTACTAAATAAACCCCCAAACCCTGACAAGTCAGAAAAAGATAATTCAGAAAAGGATAATTCAGAAAAGACAACCACTCTTCAGACGTTAGTGTTAACTTTAGAACTTGCATTTTTATTCAATGCAAGAGTTGTAAAAAAATATTCCTCTTCTGCGACTGTTTACTATATTACCTAATCATCTGCAGACTGTCAGATTTAGAGACAAGGCTCATGTATGACTATGTACTGTCCAATGACTAGCACAACAGAAACTAAAATATAGCGAAACATGTGATTTCAAACTATTCCATCTGACTTGTACCTTGGAAGTCTTCAGGGGAGAATTATAACTGTATAAGCAGACACAAGGAGCTGCTGAAGTATCAGATAAGACCCAAGATGGGTTGCTCCAGAGGTCTGGCATAGAGTAGCCCACACAAGGACCTGTAAGGTAGTCAGGGAAATTACATCTCTAGCTCTTTAGTGGGAACTAGCATCCTGGACAAAATACACAGAAGAATTGTTTAGATCATCTGCAGCCTCTAAAAAATAAGCATTAAATGCATTTATATAGTGATGTGATTCTTCCTCAGGAACTTAAATGTTGCTGTTAACCCTTGCACTTCATCCACCCAAATATTTAGGCTTTCTAGAGATAAATATAAATATTTCTCCTTCTCCTCACTTTCCTTTCATCTTCCTCCCACCTGTCCTCTTCAGATGTGCATCATCTGAAATATACATGGCTTTCTCAAACTCCTCTCTTTATAAGGCAATACATTGGATTTCTTTTCTGCTCATTTTAACACCACTTTATTGCCTAAATTTTTATCAGTCAAAGAACATTATTACATTAAAAACACCCTCTACAAATGAAAGGATATACTTCCTTTTCTATTACAATATTTGTAAACAGTGATAATGAGTATCCGCCAGTTCCAAACTCCCAGAAGTTCTTTCAGGAATGGTGTAAAACAAATGACTTTCAGAGGCTTGGTCTTGCTGCTCCAAAAATATTTCCCAATAAGCATAAGGCTTTTCTGAAAAACTAAATTTTGTATTGCTTATAGAAGTAATGCATATAAGCTTCTTACTAATGAAATTTACATTTCTACATCAACATCGGAGTTCAGTTGTCTTCCTCCATTTTGATCTCTCAGTCATCATCTGTTCTTATGACCAACTTGTAATTACCAAATTTCTAAACGCCAAATATCGAATGATATAGACTGTATCAATTAACATTATCTTTACGGCCTTGCCTAAACCTGCTTTTCAGGAACATCTGAATTTGTACGCAGACAAACATTTTTATTTTGGCTTTCTTGACTATACACACCTCCCTAAAAAGAGGAAAGCTTTACTATTTACAATGATAGCTAGAAGTAAGGTTCTAAAGAAGGCCTTGTTTTGCTTTTTCCAACAAAGTCCATCCTCTCTACTATGTTTTGCCTGTGATCTCAGTTTTCATTTTCCTCCATCTCTGAGATTTTTTTTCCAATGGAAGCACAGAACTTGTGTCTATGTTATGCACTTGACCCATATTTGAGACACACTCCAGCAAATGACTGCTTAGCATTTTCCAAGGTCTGACATATCTACAAGATTGACGATCACATACTTTTTCTATGACTTGCAAAATAATGTGTCATTTGTGATAATCAACAGCATTCAATTAGCTGCAGTAATTTTGCTATTAGCACTTTATGGGTACACTAATTTCTGTATATTAACCCGTATTTCAAAAATAAATGTATATATACCTTTTAAAATGAATCTATGTTATAATAACTGGCTAGTAGTATTTTTATTGTATTTACCATCCCAGCAGAACAGGAAGGACTGAAGCACACAAAACAAGAATCAAACCATTTTATCAGCATATTCAGGAAGGTCTATTGACACGGAAGTTTCACTTTTGTCAAAGTGCTACTGAAGCAGTTTGGAAAGGCATCTCATCCCAGTTCCCCTCATTTTCCATTATTTAATTCCTCTGGATAATACTTATAAGGACCTTTAGCACTTACATCTGGAATAAACCCAATTTCATTGAGGTGGTTACTCAGCTCTGGATCATGGAACGCAATCATCTGGGAAAACACCGTCAGGTACTCTGAAATGACAAATCCAAGAATGTTGTCAAAACCACAAGCCATCACATGCTGCTAGCTCACAACAGAGCTTAGGAAAGCCACTCATTTTAAACCTACAATAAAACAGCAAGTGAATACCATCACTATACTCTTTGTCACCATTAAATTCAATACAGAGGAAGAAACATTTAATTTTTCTTCTTTGTTACTTCTCAATTTGGATTTTTAACAATGGTTTAACTTGGCACACACTTAGGTTGTGATGTATGCTTGACATGCAAAGTTAAATACTGTTTAGCAACCAGCAAGGATAAATACCCACTATAAAAGACAAAATTTATTACATCTTCAGCCTGGCCTATTAGGTTGATGGGTACAATTTCATTAAGTTGTCTAAATAACACTTGCTTTTAATTGGAAGAGAAGCAGACCGCAGAACACAGGACCATGACAGATTTCTCCCTGTTCTGCCCCTCTCCCAGTTTTGTCCACACTGTCACACACTGTTAGAAGAAAGCTGAAGAGGCAGTAACATTGCAATTTTGTAACAGATGGTAATTCCTTTTCCTCCACATTCCCAAGAACAGAGTAATTCGTGTGTGGACAGTTAGTCCTGGGGAGCAACATACAGAAAATGCAAACTCTGTTTCCAGAACATGCTGGCATCTCAATGCCCCACACAGTTTATATCTACACAGAAGACACAAAGCAGCTAAAATTGCAGTAAGTGGTTAAATGACACATTCTTGACCCTTTCCTCTACCTTAAAAAGGCAGGGAAATGACAAAGCATTTTCCTTTAAACCTTTATTTATACATTGTTTTTTGACACACAACCCTAGAAAGGATTAATTAGAATACTGAAAGAACCCTAAAGGGTTCCATCTCCCTGAGTCCTTGATGATGCCAGATGTAGAACAGGAACTCAAGAATGCCTACACTATTTTGGTTCATAGAATCCTACTGACCTGTATTTCTAACTTTGGCTGATACATATTCTTTCAAAGCTCCTTAGGAATAACATCAGGAAACCCCAGAGAGAAAAAGCATTATTTTATGGAACAGCAAAACCTCTTGAGAAAAGACTTTACCAAGCTATTAATCTTGAAGTCTAAAGTAGTTGTCTCCAGAGGAACATATTTATTCTTTTCATCTTTAGACCTTTACTGCAAGCAATCTTTCTTTACAGACCAAAGGATGCAAACGTTCTCTAGAATTATTTTTCCTATTATTTTACTCAGTTCGTAACGCCACTTACCCATTGTCTCCTATACATAAACTCTCCTAACCCTGGCATTCTCTCCTTAAGTTAGCTCTCTCCCAATTATCTAGTATGTAAATACTTTTACATCTAATTAGTTTTGTTGATCAGTTCTTAATTATCTTCCTTGAAGACAAAAAAATGACAGACAAATTAAAGCTGGCGAGTTTCACAAGAAATATACAAAAGAATTTCTTTAAAAGAAATACAAGGACAGCAAGCCATGCTGATACTCAGTATTTAATAAACATTCATAACTGCTTGCTATTAAAAACATTAATTACCACCTGTTTCTTTTAATTACTAATGGCTTTTGAAACAGCTTCTTTTGTGTTTTAAAGACTGGCTGGAAGACAAATTATCTTCCCAACACAGACTGTGCCAAGGTGACTTTCTGGGTGGAGACAATTCCTTCTTCACGTTTCCATGAAATCTAAAATTACTTTTTAATTAGGACAGACTTTACTAGCTATTGTTTTAATTTCTCTAACTTACCTATATACTTGTTGAAGGCTGAACTATGGAACATTATTCCTCAGGGTTTTCCAACTCCTGTCCTGTACTGAATAACATCATCTGCTCAATAAGAAATTCTCCTTGAATCCCTATTTTCCTGAATACCGTATCTTTTATTTTCTGAGGAACCCCTAGTTTGTACAGTTCCTCTTCATTTTTCCTTATTGTCCAAACAGCTCCTCTAACACGATGACTTTGATCACCTGAAGGGAAGCCTTTACAATGTAACACTAGAAAGACTATTTACTCCTTGCAGAACTCTGCAGGACGGACTCTTACCTTGGATATTACATAAAACACTTTTGTGTGCATGCGCATCTGGATTTTTTCTCCTGCCTGAATCCTTAACCACTTATTTTGTTCCAAATTTTCTTGCACAGTTACATGATTTTAACTGCATCCCAATTTTGCAACCCCTTGAAAAAGTGTGTTAACATATCCAGAAACAATTCTACTCCTCTTAGAACTACACCAGATAAAGGGACTGACTTACCTTGAATCACATGAGAATTATCCTTCAGAAAGAAGTTATACAAATACTTCGGAATAAAAGCAGACATACAGGCATATGCCAGAGCTGAAAGAATTAGAAAAACAGATGCAATGACAGAAACAGAATTTAATTACACCTAAAAAAGTTGATTATTAACCAGATAATAAGCATGAATACTTTAATCAATCTATACACAAAAATGATAGCATGCACAGTAGGTACAATAGGAGTCATTGTCCTAAGAAACTAGTTTTCCCACACAGAGAGCTCATATAAAGAAAGCCAAGTACAAGACAATAAAAGCTTGGACTACACCTGTTATGAACAAACCACATTCTAAGAAGATAAAGGTCATACATCTAAAGCAGATCTGAAACTTTCAGACATTTAAAACTACCATCACCATTTCTGAACAAAGCTGGTCTGACAGTTTAACACTTAGATTACCAAATAATACATTCACCTTAAGCAAGGCTGAACTACAGCTTCACTGAAAAATACAAGTGCTACAGCAGCATTTTTTCCTTTTTCTCTTCAAGATTATTTGTGCTTTTTATTATATATCATTATTGTACTTTGCAATAAACAGTACTTGAACCCCTGCTTGAAGAGCAGTACACCACATGCAGTTTTCAAAACTCCAACCATTTCTTTTGACCTGTGGCAACAAGAGCTTAAAAATTCCTTTGTAGATACAGAAACTATCCATCTCTAAGTGGATTCACACATCTGTCTGCACGTAGATACAGATGAGAGACTGTGCTTTCCTTTGCTCACTGCAGAAAAAGATGCTCACCTTCATTGTTAAAATTCAAGTACAGAAACGGTGCACAAAGAGAGTCAAGACCTAAAGAGAAAAGAGCCATAAAGAAACAGCACAAAGAGCTCATTTATTTTAATGCACCAGATAAAGACAATTTATAACGAAAATTTGCACACTAGATACTGGTTCTGCATTATCAGGCCTTCACAAGTCATGGTGAGAACAACTGTGAAATCTATGCATGAAAACAGAGAATTTCAAATTGTTCAGCTTTAATGACAAATTGATTGTTCTGCCAAGGCATCCAAGAAATGCCAATTACTGTCCCAAGAAATCAGTAACTTTTGCAGTATTATCTTGGAGCTTAATAGCAAGCAACAGATTTTTCTTTTTAAAATAAAGTGACTGAAACATGAAGACTGAATNAGACTGAATATATAACAAAGAGTGGGGCAATTTTTAAACTACAAATTAAATATAAGTTATTAGGATTTAAATTTGCAATAACCCACAGATTCATTCGTCAAAGTAAACAGAAAGAAAAGCCCAAAAAAAGGCTTATATTGTGGGGGTGAAAAGCAGGAAGTACTTTAAAAGTCAATCAAAGCCTTCCATTCAATTCCCTGCCCTTGCCAACTAGTCAAACTCACCTTGCCAGTACACCAAATTAGGATGGGAAACAACCCAGGCCTTCAATACACGTCTGAACTTTGCATGACCCTCTGGTGATGACAGCAGTTCATCATACTGATGGCAACGAGGAATATCAACTTCAATCTGCCCCACAGCCAAGCATACAAAGAGAAATTGTATGAGGATTGGGATGAGTGGGGCAGCACTACAGCAATCTTGCAACACTAGAGGTGGAAGTCAGCCAAAATATGTAGGTCAGACCACCATCATACACAATCTGCTTCCTCCATCACTCTCAAAACCAAAACTGACACGGAACCTAACAGACCTTTCAAAGTTTAAAAATAGAGGTTTTTTCTCCTTTTCTGCACTTATACTGTTTAAAGGGTTCTAGCCCTTGAAAAAGGCAGGAAACAGATGACAGCTACAGGTTTTTTACTTCTGGACACCTTTTAGGTGGTAATATTGCTTTGCTCTAAAAGGTAACCAAATCAGAGTTCTCAATGTTGCAACCAATTTGACGGAAAATATTTCTTCACCCAGCCGAAAGGAACAGCTGTTGTTTGTAATGTCTTTTTATGTCTGGTAAGAGAATATTTGAGAACATTCTCTTCTTGGACAACCGAACTGCTCAAACCCCCATTTCAGTAAAGTATAGCTCACATTACAGGGCCTCAAGGTACTCAGCATTATCTGCTACAAGGTCCAACAGGCACAACAAGCATTTGTTAAACCCAGGATTTTTAACAATAAATTACTATTGTTCACTACACTGCTGCTGCTACAGAAACAGTGATTATAAAGTAAAAAAGGATTTCAGCTTCCCCATGCTGTAAGTTGAGTTAAAGTACTTGTGCTGATCTGTTTTGCAAGATTCTTACTACAGTGCAAGAACAGTAATGCTCGAGGGCAAGGGGAACCATGTTGTTATCCACCACGTGCTGTAACAGGCAAGCGATGGCTGGGAAAGATCTTCAAGTGACAATATTTGGTAACACCATAAGTCTTACTTGTCTGTCTGTAGGAATTGGTGTGTCTTTATCAATGGCATCATATTTTGCTTCTATGGCACCCTAAATGTGGAAGAAGAATATTTGAATTTAGAAAGCCCTTGCCAACGTAAGTGCATATGACAATGTACACAATGATATGCAGAAATTGGCTGTTTTTGTTAAGAACTTTAGTTAGCAGAACAGAAGATTCTGACAGCTTAATTTTA
>WAAE01023895.1:0-16535 GCA_013400495.1 Nicator chloris
CTTCTCTCCCTCCTCCTCCTCCATAAAATATGGACTCTCAGGAACTGATGATGGACTGCATATTCTTCCACAAGCAGTAGACAGCTCCCTAGGAAAAACCGATGCTTACAAATGGGCCGTTTGCACCCCATGATTGGTTTCTTAGTTCAAAAGAACTGAGCAGCTATCAGCCTGGGGAAACTGCTTCCTCTATTGTCACAATTAGACACAAGCAGAATTCAGAAACAAACCATAATTTAGACATTAGTTCAGTCTTTTACAAACATTCTATCGAGAAAAGGATTGGGATTTTGATAATAGAATCTCAAGATTGGAAGCATGAAGCCCTCTATGAGTGGAAAACATTCCTTTTACATCTTATTACTTTTTATTAGTTTGTTTAAACACTGCAATAAGATACAACAAATTTTTAACAAAGAATCTCAAAAAAATACAATCTCTTTTTGCAGTACTGCAGTCTTGCTAGTTGACACATTTACTTGAACTTGTAATACGCATTTGGAATTATTTTGGAGAATAGAAAACACAAGGAAGTGTCACTTCCTTATAAAAATGTGTTATGTTATACACTGAAGCCACTTTAAACACTGCAGGAGGCATTAATCTTTGCAATCATTACAATGATACTGAAAGTGTAAGACAACTACTAGGGAGAGAAACTGCTGGGTCCATCCTAAAATGAAATTATGATATTATTATAGTCTGTTGCCAATGAAAGAAAGAATACACCAAAACCAGAAAGTGTCTTTTAGTTCCTGTGTAACTGGAAATGCAAAATAGATTGTTTTGCAATGGCTTTCTATTTTCCCAAATGAATGAACACAGTCCTTCATCCTGGAAAATCGAGTTTTATATTCTGCATTGATATCTGAATAAAAAATGCAGAAAAGCTGCATTTACTTTTGTGATTCTGCTACAAATATCTAGAATAACATTATGAACTTCAGAATTCCTTGTTAGTTTTCATCATAAAACTGTTTAACTTCTATGCAATTAAAAGCACACTGAGGGATAATTGGAAAAATTAATGATTTTTTTGAAATTTCATATCTGTTGCAAAAATATTTCACAATTAACTACTTTTCTTAACATCCTTGGGTAAACTTCTTTAGTGATTCAAAAAGGAAAAGACATAGGATGGTAATTATATAACATTTACAAATCTACAAATCAATATGTCAGGTTATGTTGGATCAAAAAATTTGCATATGTAGTCAAATATCTTGACTTAAATAAGTACTTCACAGCGGAAATAAGTTTATTACAACAGAAAGCCATAGAATAAATTAAACTTTTTTTCCAGTGCTCATGATTTACTTAAATGTTGACGTTTATTAGTCCTCATTCATTTTTATTTAAAGTTATCTAAAATAAATATAGATTTTTTTGGTCATTAATAAATCTAGAGATGTTTAACCTTCTGAACATATTGAGTTGCTTGCCTTGGTGATATATTTTGTTGGGAATGGTACACATGTGAAATAGTGCATCCTGGACTATTTTAATAATACTGATATAATTTCCCAGGCCTTAAGGTTTTATATATGTCACATAAAACGATATTTTGGATATTTTTAGAAAGAAAAAAAACCAAAAAGATAAAAGAAAATTATTCTATGAAGTTTCATTTATAATAAGGAGGTGCCTTAGGAATTGTTTCTGCAGGAGGTCGGTCTGATACCCTGATCCCGCAGCCATCCCCTGCCTGTAGTGCCTTTGGTCGACTCCCAGTCTGACTTTGGAGATGTGCTTTTAAAAAGACAATCCTTTTCAGCTCTAGTGATTTCAACTCAAGTGGTTTCAGCTCTCAGAGTGCAGTTCCCAAGGTGATCTGCATTCCAGGGATGGCAGGTGACACGAGGCAGAGGCGAGGCGAGTCCCTTTTCCAGAGATCCTTTAATGAAAGCTCCCTGGAAGCCCACTCCCTTCGGGTACCTCTCAGGCTCTTTTTATCCACACAACTGAGGGTGGGGACAAGAACTTGGGCCAATTACAACAAGAATCGAGGAATCATCCAAATCCTGCCAAGGATCAAAAAATGACCAATCACAGAACTGGAAAACCAGGAAGTAGGGCAACAGCCAATGAGAGTGAAGCGATCTGCCTGAGGCTGCAAAGCTCCCTGGGAGTGTTTTTGACTGTGGCTCGGAGAAGAAATGGCTCCCTGGAGGGGAATCCGCAGGAGGCTACAGAGCCTCCTGGGGTGTTTTGTTCTCTCACCCTGAGCTGCAGAGAAATCCCCTGCCACAACCTGGAGTTTGTTACACCCTACCAGCTCACGGGCTACCAACCCTCCACAGAAGGGAGCTACCCCCTGGGGTAGCCCCAGGGGCCACCATACTGTTTCCAGATGGAAATGTATTATAATCATATTAATTTAACTGTACTGTGGTAGTTACCTTGAAAATATCATCTCATGAAGATATCCTTACATTGAAATGAAAGTACCTTTTCCAAGCTAAGGAAAGATACCTTCCACCTGGACAAATAGTTGTGCATTTATGGTGGCAAAGCTCTTAATTTTTACCTACATCTCAGTTATAAAAGTTATTAGGACAAAATTGATATTAATAGTATGATTGTATATTTTTATATATGTTTCTGTTTTCACAATTTTAAATATTTAGTATGCCTTCATTGCAGCACCTCCTACTTAATTTTAAAAATTTAAAGTGTGATCTGAAGGACTGAATGTGAAATGTCTAGAGGTGTGAAAACAAATACCTGATTATATCAAACCAAATCTACCTCTGCTTGTTCAAGGACGCTGAAGTCAGTGAAAGATTTTTTCTGAGCATACATAAGTTTCAAAGGATTTTTTCTGACATGATATATTTAAACTTGGGTATTTTGTATGGTTAAATAGATAAGTATGCAAAAATAACATTTGTAACAAGTTATGGTCCTTGTCAGGAAATTGGAGTACTGTCAGAATTCAAATCCTAAATGACACATGGAACAGAGTTACAAAATTTGATATGGCAGGAGTTTTATGTATGCATCAATATAATGAAAAACAGTTATTGGGAAAATGTCATGCACTTACAGTTTGCTCTTCATACGGCATCTAATCTTTGTATAAATATGTGAAAAAATTCACTAACAATAAAGATCATCTTCTCTGTTGTTAAGCTGTGGCACTAATCTCTGCAACTCAAGGTTGATATAGAAACATAGAATGGCTTTAGACACAAGCATACAAAAATAATTGGTCAAATGACCAAGTGACTACAAAGAAATTTCTGTTCATTAAATGTTGCAGTGGAAGAATATGATGAATAAAGGTGAGATATATAATCGAATCAGTGAATGTTGTCACAAATAAGTCATGAGTTTGAAATATTTTAATTTTATCTTCATTATTCTTTCCATGTCTTTAAAAATAAAAATATGTGACTTTCCTTTCTAACTTATGTTTCTATACAAAAAAGAGGATTGTTTATGCTGTTGCTGTTCATTAAAATAAATTGAGTTCTCATTTCATTTGTTATCATAGGGACTATTTCCCCAGGAGGAGGTGAAAAATACTACAAAAATTTTATTGATCGTTGGCTCTTTCAAAAAAATTAGGAAAAATGAAAATGCAGAGTTAAACAACAGATTTTTTGGATAAAGATGAGAATCCTTGTTTAACATAAAAATATTTGTACTCTGAGATAGCTTTTATATTCTTAAATGCTTAGGGGTTAAAAAATAATACACTGCATCTCTGAGTCAACAGCATCTGAAATTTATCTGAAATTTATCACTCAGCAAATGGTGAAAAAGTTCAGAAATTATGCTGAGTAAGATGGCCATGACTATATTCTGAGGCAAGTTAACTGTCAAAAAAAAGTCCTTAATAGGATAATAGCTATAGGACAATGTAACAGTGTAATTCAAAGACATTAACTTACACTTGAAATAGCAAACTTTTAAAACTTTATGCATATTTTACTCATTCAGTTCTAATTATTTGTCCTCAAACAAAGGAAATCCCAGAGGAAAAGTGGTATGTTTTCCTTACAAAGAGAAGACAAAAGAAGCACAAATAGACCTATGTCTTCTTTCATTCAACTTGTTTTTAATTAAAAAGTAAGTAGGAATCAGGAGAGACAAAGAAAGGCAAGTACAACAAACAAAAAGAGAACAAAGTCAAAGGCAGGACTAGTACTTTGAGTTTACTGCACAGAATAGGATGGGAAATTTATAGATATGCATAGGTTGCAGGCAGCATATAGTTGTCAGAAACAATTTACAGTGTGAGACAAAAAAAGATGGTAAAGCCTACTCCACAGAAGTGGTAGAATGTCCCAATTATTACAATTAGACAAATTAGCAGAGTCTAGTAATAAAATAGTAAACACTAATGGAAGAAGCTGTTTTTGACTTAGTCCACTAGTTGTGAGCAATGTACATGGCTCACTTCAAAATGTTACAAATGAAGAATTGTTCTAGAACTGCTCCAAATACCTGAAATCATAGAATCTTATAACATCCTGAGCTGGAAAGGGTACACAAGGGTAATTTAGTCTGACTCCTGGCCTTGCACAGGATGTCCCAAGAATCCCACCATGTACTTGAGACCATTGTCCAAAATTTGAACTCTGTCAGGTTTGGTGTTTCAGTATTTCCCTGCGGAGCCTGTTCCAGTCTCTCTATGGCTGAAGAAACTTTTCTTGATATCCAGTCTAAACTTCCCCTGACACAGCTTCATGCCATGCCCTTGGGTCCTATTATTGGTCACCAGAGAGAAGAGGTTGGTGCCTGCCCCTTGTGAGTTGTCAGAACTTCAAATACTTGGTAGTTATCCAGCCCTTTAATTCTTGGAGTTCTTTCAGCAGGGTCTCATTACCTTTGAGAGACTCAACAGCTCCTCCTCATTTGGTATCATCAGCAAATGTTATACTTTCAACTCGAGTCTAAATCATTTATTATGACACTGAAAAGCACATAATCAAATACAAGATGCATCAGTGAAAAAGAATTAAGAAGATTCACGGAACACTGTTAGAGCTGTGAAAAAGAGAGCTCCTTGAAAAATTGTTAAAATAAATTAAAACATACAGCAAAAACCAGTTAATTACTTGCAAATGCTAAAATGGCAACAATACAGCTTACAGGCAATAAGAATTATATATATTAAGAAAAAGATTCCACCTCAAAAGAATAATGATTTAGCAATGTAGTAAAAACTCTTAGAAAATCTTCAAAAAGTGGTACTAATTTTCAGAGGAAAAAGGGCATATAACTTGCCAAGTCAAATGTTTAACTATATTTAAACATAATGAAAGTCAAAAATGTTGATGAGCAACTTGGTAAACCATGAAGGCTAATGATAAAATCCTTTTTAACACAGTGGAGTCAAGAAGCTTGCCAAAGAATATGGAAATTATATATGGCCAATGAAGATTTTACCTTGAAGTTAAGAGAATTCTTTGTTTCACTGGATAGTTTGAAGTAGACTTAGGAATTCCAATGCTGCAGCATTTTATTATAGGACATGAGGTGGAAAGGTTTTTGTGCAGTGTCAATAGAAGAGGATTTAGAACAAGACCTTAGAATAAAGAGGAACAAACCGCTTATGATATTTACTTGAAATTTGTAAAATAATCACATTTGATTCCATTAAAATCTATGAAATCAGGGTATGTTCTAACAAAGCTATCAGCATAAAAAAAGAACAAACACATTGTCTTAAAAAACCCACCAGAAACCCAAATGAGTTCCTGCAAAATTTAGGAAAAGGGATGTTTCATAAAGTCTGCATGCTGTACCAGAGAAATTTATAAAAAATTATGATGAAGAATACCATTAGTAGACATTGGAATAAAAATAATGGGAAAGATTCAGTATAGCAGTTTCATGAAGAAGTCATGGCCAGCCTTCAGAGGAATCAGTGAAAATGGACAGAGTGTTGTGCTGGACCTTGTTGTCACAAAAAGCAGGGGCTAGTATGGAATTCGACACTGGCCCAATGCCAGACACCCATGAAAGACACTTCTTCACCCTCCCCTGCCACTGCTGGGCAGAGGAGAGAAAAATGAACAAAGGGTTCATGAGGTGAGATAAGGACCAGGAGAAAACAGTCCAGGGGCAAAACAGGCTCAGCTTAGAGGTACAAGTGAATTTATTACTTGCAGAATCAGAGGATAATGAGAAGTAAACTAAGCCCTTAAAAACACCTTTTTCCTTTCAACTCCTCCCTCCTTCCCACCAACAGTGCAGGGAGAGAGGCCGTGGGGGTTTTGGTCAGTTATCACCGAGATTTTCTCCCGCTGCTCCGGAGAGGAGTCCTTCCCCTGTGAGGCCGAGGGTCCCTCCCACGGGAGACAGCTCTCCGTGAANGGCTGGGCTAGAAAAAACTGCGCATGCCCCACTTTATTTTGATTTTCTTCTTAAATATGTCATCACAGAGGTGTTACCAACCTCTCAAATTGTCCCAGTTTTGGCCAGCAGCATGTCCATCCTCAGAGCCTACAGGGATTGGCTCTGTCAGACATGGTGGAAGCTTCTGGCAGCTTCTCACAGAAGCCATCTCTGTGGCCCCCTGCTACCAAAAACCAGGCCAAGCAAAACCCACACAGGAATGTAAAGCTCCAGGTCTGTTGTGAGTGCATTGACCATGAAATAGTGGAGTTAAAGATCCTGAGGACAGAGAGGAGGAGGGTAAACAGGAATCTCACTACCTTGAACAAGTTAACAGAACAATCCTGGAAGGCCAGATTGGATGGGGCTTTGAGCCATCTATCTAGTAGAAAGTGTTCCTGCCCATGGAAAAGGGTTGGAAATGGGTGATCTTTAATGTTGCTTCTATCTCAAACCTTTCTATGATTCTATGAACCCTTAAAAATAGAGATCTGGCTGATAAAATGAACTTTATAAAATTATTCTCAAATTGTCTAATGACAAAAGCTTCACTAACAGATGGTTGAAAAAGAAGGGCAATTCTTGGTTCATATTAACTACTGCATTTTATAGATAGAAGGAGGAAAACATTCCACATTATTCAATGAGTTCATTTAATAGGCTTTCTTTAAATTTCTTGATTTTTAAGGTAATTTGTTGATTATCCCTATCTTTTTTTTTTTTTTAATATTTAAATATATACTCTGCATTTATTTTTAGTGTTCCAAGCTTATTAGCCTCTACAATGCTTAAAAATTTTAGTTGGTTCTATTAACCTCTTTAACCAAACCGCCTTCACTCCTCTACTCACCTGGTCCATATTGCAGAAGAGCACAGTGGAACTAAGAGCACCTTCTTGCCTGACCATGCCAAATGCTGTCTATGTTTCATAAACTATATGGCTGAATATGTGCGTTTATAAAAGGAGGAACATCAATGGAATAGCTGCTTTCCCTGTAAACTGCTTTGGATAAAAATTGTATCAACCAGTTAATGAGAATTCAGTTATTAAATAAAGAGGAGTTTTCAGTTCCCTTTTCATTTGCCATTTGACAGCCAGGATTGTAACAGGATAATGTTCCTGCAGGGTGGGGTGTTAGCTTTGCCCAAATATCAGGATAATTTTTCAAGGTTTTTAGGATGGCTTTTAATGTAGGACGCCCCAGCTGAGTTCAGTGCCTCACAGCCTCCCCTGGGAAAGGTGCCCTGGTCTCTGGACAGTTAAGGTAGCTGTGCATTTCCTTCAGGCCATAGTTTGCTGGATTTGCCCAATCTGATAACTTGGTGATGTGTGTAGTATTTTAGGAGTGCATTTTACATGAATATATGGAAATTCAAGGTGAATTCCCGTCAAACCAAAATCACTAACATAATACCCAGGATTGCTGTGAAGGGAGAAGTCATTCATTCATAGTCCCTAGTAAAAGAAATGTTCACATTTTCCAAGCCAATAAATGTTATTACATCAAGTTTCAAAATATCTGAAACAGGTATGAATGCAAATTAGATTTCAGACGACCACTAACCATTCCAATTCTTATTGGAGAGGAATGTAAAAGTAGATTGCAAAAGAGCCCATGGAAAAATCAATGCTTCTTCAAATAATGTAGTGTAAATACAGGTCTTTTTAAAAACTTGAACACAGAAGTCTGGATATTGTGAAAGGAAATTAAATGAAACAAAAATCTACACAAACTTCTTCTGCTGTGAAATCCTCAAAGATCTCTTGGATACTGTCTCCTTTGTGATCTCATTCTCTTCAACTGGTTCTATGTTACATAAAGTAATTAAATTCATAAGGATAAATAGCCTCATTGCCAATTTCTACTTTAATTTTTCATCGTACGTTTAATGTATGAACCAACAGTCTATATGAATATGTGCAAAGTCTGCCAATCCAGTTTAGTGAGTCTAAATGTAGTTGTAACTTGGATACAGAATATATAATCAGAGGAAAGCATTATTCTGTAGATTATAGATCTAAATACCATGTCATTTCATATTTGTAACTGAGGGACTATCTAGCCTAAAACTTTTCTGCCTGAAAATATTATTTTAGTTTTTTGACAATAGTCTAGAGTTCCGTTTTTCTATTAGCAGAGAAAGCCTTAGAGATAATCTGTGTCAACCTCAGTAATTTCTTATCTGTTAAAAAAACCCCTCCCCTTTAACCTTCAAATCCAGCCATGAATCAACATCACAAATCCTACATAATGATCCAAGGAACATCCTGAAACCTCTACTGAGCAGGGATACATAGAGACCATAAATTTGGATAGATTTCAGTTGACCATGAAACCAGAAGTTTAGATATTGAGTTTACCATTTATTAACCTTCTGCCAGAGAATTTTATGCTGGAATGTATTCTTTAGTTTTTTAAAAAATACATTGTTGCCATTGTTTTTCGGGATGGAAGCAAAAGCACAGAAATCATTCAAAATAGAACTATTATGTCATGTGTGTACAAATCAGCATGCGTGCTAGGAACAAAGATTTAACAGCCGCACCTTGATGAGACGCCAAAACAGGCATCTAATCATAATCTAAACACCAATATTGTTAATCATCTCACTGCAGACTTTATTTATTTAAATACCCAATTTATTTAATTTACTTAATAATCCCAATTATTGAGATACAATGGGATACTTCATTACTGAACTACACTTGGATTTAAGATTCTTATTCACAGTAGTAGAAGGGGAAGGATATTTTCCTGTAGCAGCTGGTTTAATAATGGCAATATTTTTCACAACATAATCTTGTTGTTCTTACTGATTTTGATTTTTTCTGTTACAGTGCTTACTACTACAAATCTCTTCCCTTACTCTGCTCTCCTGAAGTGCTGCATGTATCCCAGGTACTTGTGAAGGAGCTGTTGCCCCTGTAGCATTTCTGGTCTGTTGCAGCAGCCATGAGATCTAGATGACAGACTGAATTTCTGCTTGAATATGGTTTTTAGATCCTTCACTGATCAATTCAGAAGCAATACAGAAAACTGCCATCTCAGAATGGAAGTATTGGGAGGGAAGCTATTCAAAGTCAAGGACGTCACATTGTTTTTTCAAGAAAACCAGGTGGGAAAAAACCTATCACCCTCTCCTCTCTTTGTTGTTGTGGTTGTTGTTTTGCTTTGCTTCCAGAATGAAGAATTAAAAGGAGATAATAGTACTATGTACATGGCACCAAGATCATCAACTGCTGGGCAGATTATCACCTCAGTATTGAGAACCAAATGAATTTTTAGTCGACTTTAACCTCTCCATAGGTACGTGTGTAAACTTATAATTTGTGAAGACCTCTTTAGATTCTAAGCAGAAGACCTAAATATTTTTCTATTTGTAGGAGTTACCCACCCACCCTGGGTAAGTTTTTAATGTTTATCACAAAGTTTCATGACAATGAGAGGGTAAATCTTGCAATTTTGGTTTAAATATGACTTTTAAATTGACTTATATTTTCAGGTCCTGATATTCTTACATTCTTTTGTTCTTTATTTGAAAATGTAATGCCTCCCATTTTATAGTACTTGGCATGGATCTATGTCATGGAAGTGCTAGAAACAAATTATTTTGAGGTCTCTGCCTGTCTGCTCCTTTTTGGAAAGACAGGACGCAGTTAAGGTCAGTTTCTAGGCTGAACAGTTCATCAGTCAATAATGGCTCCCATTATTACAGCAGCCAGCTTGATATTGGAATTTGATTAATAACAATATGCCCCTCAGTTACATTATTCCATTAAGTGGTACTAATTATACTGCAACTGCTGTTCAAAACAGAGCAAACTGTATCTACAATGTCATTTAATGAAACTATATTTGACTAAAATATAACTTCAATGCTGCCTGTATAAATAGAAGGGTCTTGAGTCAGTGCCAGTATGAAGTAACTTCTGCGTCTCTTTTCATTGTCTTTGAGAAGGCTGTCTTTTTATATTCTAGGCAAATCAATGAAATAACAAAAAAGGATTCTTAGGATGGGGAAGGAAAACAAAAAAACTGTTAGAAGTTCTGTTTAGTCAAAACCTCTGAATTTCAGAAGCTAATTTGGAGTGTTAAGAGTTTACCCTAAATCAAATTTTTAAAATAGAACTCAGAATACTTATTACTTGATTACAGGACTATGTAGCCTTATAGGAAATATCTGCTTTTAAGGATTTTCACAGGACCTTAGATTATAGAAAATAATCAATCTGAAACAATTCTATGTAAGAATTCTGCCACAACATATAACAATTTTTGTTGGGCTTTTAGAGTTGGAGAGAGAACATTTATTTGCTGAAATACAGCAAAACACTTGAAAATGTTTTTCAATTAACTTGATTCTAGTCCTGAGTAATTATGTGTCCACAAATCTTCTCTGATTAGTTCTCAAAAAAGTTCTCAAGGCTTGGATCTTTGTCTATTGATTGCATTTTCTAAAAAAGGTTAGGTTTTGCTTCAATTATGTTCCTACATTGAGTTACTGGGCTTATTGAAAATATTTGGGTATTTTGGGGGTTATTTTTCTGTTCATGTTTCACCTTTTGTTATAATACATCACACCTTTGTAGTCTGTTGTACCTTGGAACAGATACAACACAACACTGATGTAACTGACGAAACAGCCTATCCTGCTGTTTCTTACAATGAATAATTTACTGCAAAAACTGGCTTTTAAGAAGCAAAATAGCTGTTTTGGCACTGTTTATTTCACTGATATTCACTGGGTAAAATTACTCAGTCTTTATGGGTAGTTACCTCTCTGGAGAAATGCAGATGGAATTAAGACTGTTCCATTGCCATGGGTAGCAAAATGTATGAGTGAACATCCATGTTAAACAGATGTGGTACCAAATATATTTTTTGTTTTAATACTGAATAATGAATGTTCCTCTTTCTTTTCAAAGACATTATCATGTAACATATTTTCCTCATTTTTATTTCGATGTCTAAGAATTGGTTTTGATTGTAATCTTTGTGCATTTCTTTGGGATATTAGTGTCAACTGTAATACATTAGAGAATCTTACTTGCATTTAAAATTCCTAAATAATTTAAAAATTAAGACACATAGCATATTATACACCGTATATTAATACTTTATGTAAAACACTGTGAAGATGAATCAGTGAATCTAGGATGACTAATTCTTTGCTAATTATGCTCTGTTCCTCTTGACTGAACAGAATAGAATTACTTTGAGTGTCTGTGCATGCCAAATTAGAGACAGCAGATCAAATTCTCCTTCTGTTAAATATACATACTTATATACCACATTGAATTCTACAATCAGTTAGGGCATTTTGATGTTTCTGTCAAACTCCTATGTATTGGATATACCTTTGCTTGGTATTGAGAAAAAATTATCTTTACTTTAAAAAAAAATGTAAGGACCATATCCTAAAACCCTTAAGCAACTCAAAGAGCAGATTTAATTCTATCACATTAATTCAGAAATGAACTTTTCTACTGTCTGGATGGGAGATGAATTTCATCCTAACTTTTGCACAAATAGGTCTTGACCTTGCAAGATGGTGTATCACTCAGACCTGGCTTTGTCATGGAGTGACAATGCTTCTTACATTTGATATTAAACTGGATGTTCAGTCTTTCAGAAACATCTCTGCCCTTGCATAACCATAGCAGCAAAACAACGTGACTCATTTATGACATCTGATAGTCTAACTTGTCCAAAACCTGTAATGGCTGTACAATTCCTACATTAGTGCTACTTTAATAGCTCTCTATTCTGCCAAAGAATTTGTATAACGTGACTACCTAACTACTTTTCTTTTTTTGTACCTATCTTTTTCTTTCATTACAGTGGTACTGAATTCTTCATGTTTTGCTTTGCAGGGGTGTTGTTTCTTTGATTTTTAAAAAAATCACTGTTTAGAGATCCCTCTAATCTTGTGAATTTTGAATTTCTATAAAAAGGTCAGGGATGCCACTACTGTTGCCTTTACATACATGCTTTCTCAGAGTATGTTGCAATTTTAAAGTTCCTGAAGTATATGCCAAAATGTCATTCATAGACCTGTGTAGGTACAAACTTGAGAAAACATTTACTAGCAGAGTGCCTTTAAGATGAGCTTCTGGCAGTGTTTTACTGTGTTTCAGCAAGCTAACTAATTGCAGAACTCACCTGTAAATAAAATGTTGTTGTAAACATTTTGGAAGATGACAAAATGATGAATATTTTGCTGGTATTTCTAGCTGTTAGAGGGAAATGTTGGAGCTTGGAGTTTTGAATGACAACTTTCATCATATGACAGCTTCTTAAGAAGTGTCTTAAATCGTTCTTTTGTCATATTATGTTTTGCTTTTATGTTCAGATGTGGTAGAAAAAGAGTGTCTTCACAGTTCTTTTATGATATCTCAAATTTCCTGCAACAACAAGATGTTCAAGGCTTCAAAGTTTTTCAGCATCTTCAGTTTTTCCCCACAATGTAGATTTTGTTCTAATTGCCTCTAGTATGGCAGTTGCAGAAAAATTTTAAAGCAGTGTATTTGTTATAAATGCATTAATCCATGCATTTCTCCTACCTTCTCTGTGCCTTTATTTGGTTGATAAAATAACAGTGTTACAGGACAGCCCTTCATTCTGTGGCCTATTGTACTGAAGAATGAATAAATCTGGTTAACTGTTATATTAATTAAAACATGTGGGTTTGAGGCTATTCTGAACTATTTATATGTGATTTAACTCATATCAGCAGCTAATTTGTATTTAATGCAAACTAATGGGTTTTATGTAAATGGAGCATGTGGCAGTCTATTTAAAAAACAAATTATCTGTAGTTCCATTTCAGTTATTTTAATTAAATTTAGAGCATGTGTGCAGCAGGGAGGGATAAAGGATGTGTTATATATGAAGTGTTGATGATTAAAACTAATTTAAATATATAGAATAAGAAACAAGTGATTCTCTTAGCAGAAACACCTATTCATTTTCTGACATTTGCATTTGCTAAAAGAGTAGATACAAGATCAGGCAAGGACATATGCCTAGTGGTTTTTGAACTGAAGAACACAAATAATTCTTTGAGTTATTCATAACAATACTGTGAAGATTAATTTCACATTCATAAAATGTTTTGAGAATTATTGGTAAATTACATTCTGAACAAATGTCAATATTGGACAAAAAAAATTGGCAATTATTTATTGATTTTATTCCTAAACTACTATGTGAGTCCCAGGTACTAGCTTAGAGTCAGTGGAGCCAGCTATGCAATATGATAGCTGCATCGGTTGTTTTAACACCAGAAAATAGATTATTTCAAGATTGTAACACAAACACAAATAATATTTACTGGTTTTGAAATCTGCAGTGTCATATCCCTATCTCATTCCTTATTTGCTTGAATTTCCTGAACCTGGCTGAATAAACAGATTCCTTGTTTTTTTACTGTTCTGAGTAAATTTTGCTCACAATATCAGCTCAGCTTCTTCATGATTTTGTGTCACCCAGTACCGGCTGGTCTTACAGGTTTTGAGACAAAATTCTGTAACAGATGAAAATATTTTCCAAACACTTCTCATCTTCATTGTTGTCAGGCTTTGTCAGGACATTATTGTTATTATAACTCACCACAGAGAACAGTTATTATTATTCATATTAACTGTTGCCTATGGAGAAAAGCTGTAAAGGTTAGAATATCTTTTTAGATGCTTAAGCTGGTTCTTCATCACCAATTCTGGTATATCCCCAACATTTTGTATACAACATGTCAGTCAGCTGCTAAACTGAATTAATGTTTTAGTGTCATCAGTGATGGACAGGTCAACTAAAAACAGCTGTGTGCTAATGTTAATCCTACTTCCTGTGATTGTCTGACAGTTTCTCTAATTTCAAAAGCTGCAATGGCAGCTTTTGCTTTTTCCTTTGGTCCCATTGCAAATACCGTGACTTTTGTTAATTCCTCAACATTACAGGGTTTGTTCAGTTGAAATGAAAACCCATGCTTGGAAGTATAAATACTCTGATTTTGCTAAAACTCGAAAAATCGAGTAAAAGCTCCTAAGGTATGTTTTATTCCCCAAAGAATTTGCTCTTGAAATAGGTTATTCTAATAAAAAGGTACTTAATCCAGAGGAAAAAAATATATTAGCACATTTTTTGCAGATGTTTACATCTGAAGATATATACCTAGATTTGCACAGACAGACCTGATCAACATGCAACGTTGATCATGTTCAAGAGATAGCAAGACTCTTTCTTAGTTCTGTTCCCTCAATGAAACAAAACATAAACATATGATTTGAAAATAATGAAGGTTTATGCTAATTTTTATAGTTCAGCAATTGCCTCTATGATATGCTGAATAAAGACCAAAATATTTTAAACACTGGCTACAGATGTTACGAAATAAAAATAACTTGCATATTAAAAGCGTTATTTACAAAAGGCAGTGTTCATTTTCTGTCTCTCATATGCCAGCAGAAGCTTTGCTTTGCCCATGAAGGGTGAGCTCATTTAAACATGATGCCAGAGTATTTGCCCAGCTGATCTGGCTGAGAAATAGGACAAAACTATTTGGTTGCTATCAACATATAGGACAAAATGTTGGGGGGGGGAAAAAAAAAAAGAAAAAAGAAAGAAGCAAAAAGTATTAAAGAAAACATAATATATTGACCAATGAGAGTTCCTTAAAGCACTGACCTTTGAGATCTCCTTTTCTATTCTCTCTGCACCTTCCCCTGTAATATACAGTCTGCCAGACTGCTCTTCGCACAGGACTGTCAGGTTTTATTTTTATATTAAAA
Source organism: Nicator chloris (assembly GCA_013400495.1). NCBI lineage: Eukaryota > Metazoa > Chordata > Aves > Passeriformes > Pycnonotidae > Nicator > Nicator chloris. The sequence goes on from WAAE01023895.1 coordinate 15,137, forward strand.
AAGTCATAAACCAATGTATGTGACGAAATCTCCAAATGCAGGGAATAATTTTAGAAACTGAGAAAAAATCCCGTATCTAATAATATATCTATGACTCATGGGGCATCTGCTGGTTAGAGATATTTGCCTTGATTGATTCTTTTCTTATCTCACTGACCATTTCTCACTAACTTTTGCTGGTCTTGTGAGTGTTTTTATTTTTTTCATGAATTGGAAGATTGGATTGGCTGTATTGCAAAAACCCTGATCTGTTGGTCACAAATTGATGCCATATTCAAATGTTTGTTTTGGATGATGGGATTTGCTGAAATCATGCATTATTCCATGGATTTGCCAGTCATACTGAGTTGGACTCTGCAGTTATATTTTGGGATTATTTTGTGCTGTCTCCGCTGTCTTGGTTCCAGACTGATATTTAGTCATGGATGAGAAATAATTTACTTTTTTTGGATTATGTTTGCTAGGATATTATCAGTTTATGAGGATGTAGGACAAATCCTTACCTACAGTTATGCCAATGAGATCACTGGTTTTACAGCTGGTATTCCCCTGTATACCACTGTAGAAATACCCCTACATACCTATAATGCCCCTTAACCCTTAGGTATTTTTTATCTGTATTAAAATACAGATAAATTCTGTCCTCAGAAAGACATCTAAGAATTAGATTTTTACTTGTGTATGTTGGCCCTAGTGAAAACATATGGTTAACCCATCTGTATTTTTTATTCTGATGTTTAAAGCATCTAATAGGTACTGCAAATATATCAAACATATGCTTATAATTTCTCCATATTTTTAAATTGTTTTGTGTGCTTCAAGATGTTCACATATGCTTTTATATCTCTAGTAGTCCACATATTGAGTAAGAGGTGGCAGTCTTACACAGATATTTGGAGCCTTCATACTTAATATATTTTGAATGTCCTCATTTGTGATATAAGGGAAAACTGTTTTTATCCCGAGAGTTATTTAAGAAACCCTGGAGCTTTCCTTTCCTTATCTTACATTAGACAATATGAAAGAATTTCTGTTATAGGTAACAGTTATTCTGTAACACTGGAATCATGTCAATTAGAGACCTTAAAATGACCTGAATTGTAACCCAGATTATGTATATTTAACAAGAATATTTTTGATGTATGTCAAAATCATGAATCACAGAGGTTCATTTAGGTTAGAAAAATCTTTAAGATCATTGATTACAAACATTAACCCAGCACTGCCAATGTGTCCATAAACATCACATCTACATGCCTTTAAATTCCTCCTGGGATGGTGACTCAACAACTTTCCTGGGCAGCCTGTTGTAACGGACGGTCCAAAGATCCATCATCTGCCTCATGATCGTCTCCTAGGACCTTCAGCGGAGACCTCAGGAACAGGGGCCCTAGCCTGG
>WAAE01023898.1:0-38699 GCA_013400495.1 Nicator chloris
ATATATATACTATATATATATACTGGTGCTAAAGAGAAAGGGTCAAGGGGTTTTAAAACCCTCTGTGATATTCCCCTCAAATCTCATAAACTGAATGGAGATTCATACTACAACTTTTTTCCCCTTAACATTTCTCTGCTGTTTCAATGATGTTCAACATATTTTGTCACTGTGTAACTGGAAATTGGGTGTCTCTACAGAGAAGAAAAATAATCTTGCTTAAACAAAGATCTCATTGCACAGATAAGGACAGAGAACAATTTATTCCAAAAGTATTAATCTCCTAAGAAAGCTGAAATTTAACTGACAAACCTAAATTTCTCACATATTTTGCAGTAAAAAATAATAATAAAATGTGACATCCAAAGTTTTCATTATTTGTAAAAACTTTGTTAAGAAAGAAAACAAAATGAAGAGTTCTTTCATTTCGTTTCTGGTCTAATCTACAGGTTAGTTATAGAATCCATTCAGAGAGAACTATTTTCACTATGTGCTTAAAAAAGACTTTTGTTTTTCACTGACTCAAGTATTTGGCAGAACAAAATGGGGAATAAGCTTACTTAATTTCCAAGAAGGAGAAAATAAGACAAACAGGGACAGTCAAGAATTTGTCTAGTTATCTCTTCAGGGAATCTAGGACCTCAGAGTATGCTTAACAAGCTCTGAGCAGACAGAACAAAGGAACTGGTTTAATTACAAATATCAACCAATTTATTTCCCTCACAGGCAATAGTTTTTGAACCATCATATTTAACCATCATATTTGTATTTAGGGGAACAATGGCAAACAGGTGACGTCCACCCTTTATTCATAGTTCAGGTAGAAATACATTCCTTTAATGAAGGATTGTGAAAAACTGAAGGAAATAATTTATTTTCCAGCCAAAGACAGTCCTGTCAATTCTTATGTGATTAGTTACATTAATTGTTAAAAGATAATATGAGGATCAAGGGAAGAATATTAATCTCCTAAGACAAATGAGGGAATGGAAATATAGCTGTGCTATCTGAAAACATACCACTTTCTAGTTTATGAAAGCATACTTATATTTCGTTTGGGGATTTTCTTTTTAGTTGATTGGGGGTTGATTGGGGTTGATTGGGGGTTTTTTGTGTGTGAGTTTGCTTAAGATACAAGGGTCTTTGTTGAAGATATGATTACATAAGGCATCTAAACTGTAATTTTTGCATCTTTCATAGGATCATTTCAAACAAAAAATCTGTTTTTCAAAGCTTTGCATATTAAAGGAAAAATTCTTCTTGATAGGCTACTTGCTTTCGAATCAACTAGTGATAACGTTAACAATTATATAAAACTGAAGAAACAAATATTTTGATGACTGAGTTACCATATTAGCTATCTTAGACTGGTAATTAAAAATAATAATAAAAAAAACTGCCAGGAAGCACATTAGCTGCATGCAAAAGAAAATATACACATGCAAAAAGGGTACAAACAACATAACTGATTCTTCTCATTTGTCATGACACAAATGTTATAATGAAAATATAAAAACTTTTATACTATTTTATATTTCCTAGTAAGAAACACGATGCATTGATCAATTAAAATATGCATTAAATAATAAGTTGGGAAGCTTAAAATATTACTTTTTTTGATATGTGGGCAATATTTTTAAAATGCAGATGTGTAGGAAATGACCCTATTCTGGCTACTTTACACACTCAATTCACTTATTCTCTTCCACGGAGATGTTAGGCAATATATTGCTCTTTGTTCTTTTTGACATCTATTTACAGACCTATCTCCCATAATTTAACCAATCTTCAAAACCTACTGATACTTTGTTCATCCACAACCTTCCACACTAACAAATTACAGAAGTTTCCATTTGCTTACAAAGAATTTCTATCTTTCATTCTTTAACTGACCCCAAATTAGAATTTAAAAATGCCTTTTTTTTTCTCATATAGTAGGATTTCATGAAAAACAGTTCTGCACTCAGCTACTCACCACCTTGTGCTCTTTGATCAAGATGGAATTTTCTCCATTGCAGCACATGGGGTGTTATGATTTGGATTGGTGACCAAAACAGTCACAGACACACACCAATGTTTTAGCTATTGCTGGACAGTGTTTACACAGCATCAAGGTGTAATGGTTTGAAAAAAACAGGATATTACGTCTGGTGAGCACCCCCCACTGGCCAAAAGGGGTTAAAAAGAGACTTGGCAGGAAGTTCTGCCTCTTTTGCCGCTGGTTTTCAGGAAGGTAACTTGGGACCGTACCGTGGCCATGGGTTGGCTGGGGAGGGGCTAGGCCTGCAGCCACTCTCCCAAAAGGGAGAGGGGGAAGGCTGAAGGGAGGGCTTAGCCCCATCCCATGTACCACGGGAGCTGGGGGGATTAATCCCAAGGTAAATCGGTCCCAGGCCACTCTCCTCACTTGGAAGAGAAGAGGCAGACCCTGGCCAGATGGCAGAGAGCCCTTCCTTTTGATCCCCTCCCCCGCTGACAGGGGAGGGGGGAAAAGGGAAGGTGGTGGCTCGGGAAGGGAAGGGAAGGAGGCAGCTGAGCCGGGTGGCCATGGGGCCGCAGGTCAGAGGCAGCCAGGCGGCAGTGAGAACCCCTCCCTTCCCCCCCGTTGCTCAGAAAGAAGGGGGTTGAGAAGAGAGGGTTGGGAAGCCTGGAAAGGTCCCAGAGCAGGCCCTGGCCAGCATGGGTAGAGCGGGGCAGCTGTGGTTTTTTCTCCCTTGCCCTGGCCTGGTTTCAAAGTTCCCAGCAGTAGCCGGCAGCTGGCGTCATCTACAAAAGAACTGAGACAAAGTTGTTAACCCTTTTCCCTCCTTCTGAGAGACACTGTGAAGAAGAGATGAAGGAAGGAGCTTCATGGAAGATGGACAATTTTTCTTAGTAGATTTGAGAATGTGCTTATGTAGCAATGGTGTGGACTGAGTAAAATTTCACTGAAGGCTAGAAGAGCATTTTAAAATATTCCCAAAGACTGAGAGAAACCCGTGCGGCATTCGGGCAAGCTGCAGGGGGGTGGAACTCTGGACATGAAGGTTCAATTGAACTTGAGTTGTTGAGGGATGGGAGGGAAAAGTGCTTTGTGACATTTTCATGGGATTATTCCTCTTTTTTTTCCTCTGAGTGTGTGTGAATAAATCTATCTTTGTAATTCATAGTTGGATTGTTTTGCCTTTGTTTCTGTTTTTGGTCATGATCTCAAATGAAAAAATAGTTAACTTAAGAGAAATTAGTGGAGAGCGTTTAGCATACCATTTCAAACCGCGACACAAGGCCTGCTCAGTTTCTCTTGCTGCCCCATGAGCAAGAGGACTAAAAGTAAAAAAGAATTTGGGAGAGAACACAGCTGGTACAACTGATCCCAACTGACCAAATGAATATTCCATACCATATGTCCTGTACTTGGGCAGAGCAAAAAGCTGGGGGAGGGAAGGAAGAAAGGAAGGACTCTCAGAATTATGGTGTTTGTCTTATTTCAGTGTTTGTGAGCAAGTGACTGTGCCAGGCTAAGCTGCTTACTGAAGTTAGCCCATAATACACCCTCACAATATTGTATATGCAATTTTTTTTGTATGTTTCTTTCTAAATTATAAAAAAAAAATTTCAGTGAAGAGCTAAGATGTTTCTGGCATCGCAATAGCCTGCCCAGGGAAGTGGTGGAATCATAATCTCTGGAAGTGCTTGACAGGCATGTGGATGAGGCACTTGGGGATGTGTCTCAGTGGTAACAGAGCAGTGCTGGGCTAGTGGTTGGACTCAATGATCTAGGAGGTCATTCACAACCTTAATGATTTATGATTCTTTAAACATTATTTCTCATGTACTAGTATTCCAGTCATTGATTATACATACATCTAATTATATATCTTGTTCTGTATTTTTGAATAATATATATCCTGAATTTTTATTATACATAGTTACTTGCAACCAAAATTTTTAAAGGTCACAAATACTTAGCAGATTAAAAACAAAAATCCTTTAAATTAGAGAAGACTAATATAGGAACAGATTTCTTTTAAATCTTAGAAATTTGATTGTCCCCACCTCCTTACATCACCTCAGTGTCATTTTATCAACATGCCACTTTGCAAAAATTCAACATTAATAAATACTCTGGTGATTAAAGCCTGAAATAATGAAGTACTTAATATGGTACATCTGAGCATGCTGGGAAGTGTCAGTTTGCCCTTTCAAACTGAGCAGACACTCAGACTTAATTTTCATGGCAGCTGCAGGAATTATAACAAGATTGTGAAAACATGATTTCACATCTTATTCTCCATGAATCACCAAAAATTAAGATGAAGCCCTTTCACCTCCATCTCAGCTAAAAGTTAGTAAAAAGCCCCTCTCCGGTTTCAGTGAGGTTCTTCTAACAGTTTATCCTTTCATCTGTTCACTCCTCTGTTGTAACTGAATATATGTATATACTTAACAGGAATTATGAAATTAGAGATAACAGTAATGGGAGTGTTTAGAATACTGACAAATCAAGCCTCTTTAAAACTGAACTTTACGCAAATCTTTTGTTAGCAAAGCACTCTGTTTGAATGGTCAATTCTTGCAAAATATTAATCTTTAAGACCGTATGTACAGAACAGGTGGCCTCTAAAACTTAATTGTGGGTACAGATTATGGAGTTGATGCTATATATTTAGAACTGGTGACTGGCATTCTTGGGAGTTATTAGCCTCTGAATCGATAATGATCAAGCCTAGGAGCTGGAGAAGTTGGAACTGAAGTGGGAGATCTCCTCTCCTCCTGACACTCTTTACCATATTATTCAGTTTTGATAGAAATTTTGGTAGGATGCACCTCCTATTTGCATTGTCTTGTGCTTCATTCTTTTGATTTTGGACAGTTTTTATTACTTGGATGCCTACTAAATACAGGAGACAGATGTCCATCTTTTCTTTACTCCTTTGGAATCTATATTGCTCACTTTGGCTATGACTTCATAAAGTCATAATGCCTATTGTTAGCAATCTCATAACACCAGTACTCCAGAATTACTATTTGTTTAGTAAAGTACTTGTTTAGTTGTTTCATAAACTTATATTTATTTTCAAAGCAATCTAATATCAATTAGATCCTGCATAATTCATTTATGTGTCTCATGGGTCTCTGTCTTGGCTACACTTCACTCTGATCTCTGTTGTTGGTATATTTCACCAATGCTGATCTTCATGTTTGAAATATACAATTTCCTTGTTGACTGACAGAAAGACAAAGAATAAATTGTCAATTTTAAGAATGTAAACAGTTTCCCAGCCAGCATTTGAGACTGAATTACATGTTATTCCAAGGCTATCTTGTCAAGTAAATCTTACTGTGGTCACCTTTCACCTTCTAAGATAAAGCAGACAGGAAATACATTAGTCTTACTTCATAGGCACTAAACATTATGACCAGACATCAGATATATTTCTTTATGTGACATTTTATCTTCATGTTTTGTTTTTCTGCTCTAAATAGAAGGAAACTTAAATAGTGAATGTTAGTTTTGCTGCCATGATTGCTTCCCTTCTACTATATAATTTTCTTGGGAATTGAAAGACATTTAAAGCAAATTGCCTAATGACAACTCTTGGAGTTTCACAATAAATGAAAAACTTTCAAATGGAGTACTATCAAATCAGGTTTCACCTAGGAAAAAAAACATGGTAAGATGAATTTTCTATCCATTAGCATGGATATGTATCTATCTATCTATATATATCTATCTTATTAGTAGATTGTCAACAACTGAAAAGTGTTGAACAATTCAATCATGGATCATGTATCTCTAATGAAATCTATCCAGCAAGAGTTATGAATTGAACTAAATGAACTTTGGACATCTGTTCCCAGGAAACTTTTTGTGATTCTGTGATGCTCTACCTTTTTCATCATACTCCTTTCTTCTTTCAAAATAACCATCTAAATTTAAAATTAAAAAAAAAAAAAAAAGAAAAAATGCATATTTAAGAAAAAAAATATTATGTTGTAGACAAACTCTTCTCCAAAGGCTGTTGGAAGATGAGGAATGAGACAAGAAGAATAATATCAGCTGGTTTCATTTGAATACAAACAACAACAAAACTAATTAATTAATTTAATTTGATTCATAATTTGCAGTGCACAAATTAGGAGGCTTAGAGTTCCTGTGTGTTTCGTTACCATCCTGCCAAATAGCCATATTGCTGTATACTGAAATTATCATTGATGAAACGTCAGAACTTTTAGAATTATAAACCACATAATTATTAAAGATATACCATTTACAATAAGTTTGACCTTTCCAATAATTAATTCACTTTGGGTTTATTGCTAACAGATTTCCTTCTCATTGATTGTGCAATACCCCTCTTTAGGCTGCATGTGAGACTAAGGGTGGTTTTATTTATTCCTTCAATTTCTGAAATTAATAACTTTTTTCTGATATGATCTCAGTCCCCTCAAAAATTTGTTTCCAATTATAGCAGTTTCATAGTGGCATATACTGAAAATCCCAAAAACCAAATCCCCTTGGATTTTCCAAAATTGTCATTACTTTTTTCCCCACTTCTTTACTATTTTTTCAGAAAAAAAAAAATCACTAGCTCTTTTCACTAGGTCCTCTTTCCTTCCAGTGTCTACCTTTTACTTTTAAGTTTACAAATATGTCCTTACCTATTGATCCAAAGCACATTCAAATCTGAAAACTTTCCCTTTTGTATTTTTTGCTGCAGCAGAATAGATTAGAAGTCACTCCAGCAGCGTCAAGACTTGAGACCCACTGAACAATTCTTGAGTCTTAAAATATCTACCAGAGGAAGCCAGATAAAACTTGTTAAAATTGAACAAATTGTTGTTGTCAACACTGATCTACCATTGCAGCAGTGAACTTTATGGTGAAAAGCTCTCTTTAAAACAAAAATCCTGAAAAACGCTGTATGAATTTTGTTGATCAAAACAATAAAAGGCTGAGGTCCTTTTGATAAAAGAAAATTACTCTAAAAAAAACCAAAGACATGTGAGAGAGGTAAATCAACACACAGAAAGGTATTTTTAATGCTTTGTTTCAATGCTAATATTCATCAAAATTTTTGTACATTTATACAGATTATGTGATAAGGTGTCTCCTTTCCTGTATTTTCACAATGCTGAGCCTGTGCAACACAAGGGATTATAGCTCCTTTGGAGTATTAAAAATCACATGTACATTCAGAAATCTCTCTGATAACACTGCTGGGCAGTAAGGAAGGTCCACAAGAAGAGACTGTTATCTAGCAAAAATGTTTACAACACTTTAAATATTAGAAGAACAAAATTTAATTTAACATCTTGAGGACTTGTTTATTTTTACAATTGATAGAAATTTCATCCTTTAATATCCAAATACTGTAAAAGATAATGGCCCCAGTTACGATCTGCTTTAAAACAAGTGCACAGAAGCATGTCTTGTTGCTGCACAAAATATTTTTATATAAGCACAGTAGCACTATGACCTATCCGTGGTCCCAATAAACGAGAAAAAGTCCACAGAGCATTCTCTAATCAACAGTTCATAACCCTGTCATAGTTTATTCCTCTCCAAGTATTTACTCTTCAAATTTCATAGGTTTAGGTTACTCAGTGACTCAATTAATGGAAGCTATTTCACCTTTCTTACCATCTTTATAACCATTAGTTCTTATTGAAAGACTGTCATCATGATTGCTTAAGTATTTAAAATGTTTTGTGTCAGATTGATGATTGATTCCAGACCTGCAGTAATGATGGAGAATTTGGAAAATCTATTATGTTAGATACTAAGAGATTTTCACATGTTTATATAGTTCACTGAGTGAATATCAGAGAAAGAAGCTGGGACAAGCTAAAATCCAGGGCTATTAGAGAGAAACAGGACAAGGTATGTTGGTTTTGGCTGGGCTAGAGTTAACTTTCTTCACAGTAGCTTGTATGTGGCTATATTTTGGATTTATGCTGGAGACAGTGTTGATAATATAGATAATATAACATTGCTGAGCAACACTTGCACAGCATCAAGGTTTTTTCTGCATCTCCTGCCATCCCACCAGTGAGGGAGGAGGCTGTGGGTACACAAGTAGTTGGCACAGGACACAGCTGACTCCAACAGCCTCAAGAGATATTCCTTACCATATGTCATCATGTTCAGCATGTAAAGCTGGAGGAAGAAGAAGGAAGGAGGACATCACTGGAGTGATGACGTTTGTCTTCCCAAGTCACAGTTACTCATAAGGGAGCCCTGCTCTCCTGGGGATGGCTGAACACCTGCCTTCTTGCAGGAAACTGTGAATTAATTCCTTGTTTCACTTTGTTTTCCCTGTTAAACTGTCTTTGCCTCAACCCACAACCTTTTACTCTTCTGATTCTTTTCCCCATCCCACTAGTGTGGGAGTAAGTAAGCAGTTGATTGGGACAGAGTTTCCAGATGGGGTTAACGCATAACACAAGGATACAGCTGAACACCAAGCAAAGCATGAGGGGAAACAGCAGAGACAGAATCCAGATATTCAGGAGCAGGTCTGGATCCGGATAGTTCAAGTAAAAAGGCTCAGAAGCTGATTCTACATCAGATGAAAAAACATGTGATAGAGCAACACCTAGAATCAGGTTTACAGGCTATCAGGTGCCCGGGGTCCTTGAAAGGAGTCAGTAGCTTCTGCTTTGTCGAAATCAGCCGTGCGTGATAACAGCATCAGTGGCTGTATTTCTGGGGGAACAGCTAAACCCTGTATTCATGGCAACACTAATAACCGTCCTTGCACAAGGAAGAAAAGACTCCCAGATCCTTCTTCTAAAGATAGTGAAGAATTATGCACTTTTGAAGACAAAACCGGGTGATTCCTTTACTAAGTCTATGAATGGAGCCAATTTCTATTGCATTATTTTCCTAATCAAGCAATAGTCAAGAAAAAGTTAGTCTCATTTTAAATTGTTGTTACTTTTTCTGAAGAATTCTAGCACAATATTTATGACAAGTGTTTACTAAATACAAAATGTTAGACATCTATTTATAAAAGCATTATACATGCTAGAAAATCTTATAGAAATTTTAAAAAGTACAATTCTTATGACAGATGGGATAACTGTACAAAACAAAAGAAGATGATTCTGAGTTAGAAATACAGGATTACACCAAAACAAATTAATTCCTGGCAGAAAGAAGATGACTGAGAAGAAAGCCCTGGAACTGGGAGAATATCTGAGTACTTCTAACTAGGCTCACAACAAAAAGATTTTTTGTTCAAAACTCCATAAAGAAAAAAACTTCTTTTATTGCTATTCTTTCATATAATCTAAAGAAACTTTTTGTATGCTGCATGTTTCTATTTTCTGGCAAGTTCTGTTAATTTATGCTTCACTCATCTGCTGATGGGTAACTTGCTCATATCTTAATTTGATCCTGAAGATATACTGGTCCCATTTGATGCAACATCAAAATTTCAGTCCCAAATCTTAAACCATATTAAGTAATTGTGACATGACAGCTAGAATAATATCATAGTTTTTTCTTAAAGTCTATGCATGGGGAAAGGTTGGCCTCGGTTTTGGAGCTATTCATCACAGAATTCACCCAAACAGAGGTTCAGTATCAACTCAGAGCCACTTTATGTTCAAAATGCAATTATAGGACAAGCTCTATGGTATATGTGTAAGAGCAATAAAGAGAGGAAACTTTGGGAAGGTTATTCAGACCATGTGTTTAAACAAAATGATGTGGTTTCATTGCTACAGGTGAATTTCTTCCCCAAGTAGTTGAGCTCTGGGTAGGTGTGTTTCACTGCATCCAGGGTTTCAGGTTCTCAATTTCCAGATCCAAGGGCTGAGAGCAGTATGCTGTTCCTCTCTGGTCTGCACACATGGGTTTTGCAGCTCGCAAAAGACTGATGTAAATACAGAGCTGGGAAATGGGTAGGAATTTCTCTTGGCTCTTTTGGTTTCTACCTGAATACAGAAACTATTTACACAACATGCATGCTTAACTCCTGTGGCTGGAGTCAGGCAGTGGGAGTACTTTCCTCTCCCTGTGTTTCCCAGTGTTATTCTATACATAAGAATCTACTTTACAGAACTACAGTTAGCAGTGGGACAGAAGAGAGAACAGAAAAAGCAAAAGTGAAAAACTTGTAGGCTGATAGAAAGGTTTAATAAGTGAAAGGGGGGAAAAAGGTTATATAAAAGCAATAACTCAGCATGCCCCAGAAGCAAATTGGTGTCCAACTAGTGACTGGGAAACAGCAACCTTGGAAAACACCTACTTTTATTTTTGATTGTGACAATACATGGGATGGAGTATCCCTTTTAAATTTTTTTTTACATACAAGACTCAAGACTGGCATCCAGTGGGAAGTCTGATTTCAGAAGTTCTATGTGCCAATAAGATTGTTGGTCTCTGCTCACTTTCTTCATCTTGGTATGACAAAAATGGGGCAAGCCTTGTATATAGTTACAATGAGAAGGTGGGAATTCAAAGACTGAAGAACTTAAAGCATTACAGAAGTTATAAAGGGAAATGTAACAGACAAGCAAGCTAACAAAGAAAATTAAAAGGACAAGTTTTGGGGGCTCATAAACATCCTGGATTTTGGAAATAAAAATTAAACTCATGTAGAAGTACCTAAATCCTTAAAAATGCAGAAATGCAGGAGACAAAATATTCAAAAGCCAAAGTCTTCCTTAGTTTGTTTGAGTTTTTTTCTCCTAAAAACTGGCAGGTGAACAAATCAAATTTTATTCTTATATATTTCTTCATATATTGTAGAGGCACTGAACAGGTAACTTCTGGAATTTTAGCTCTATCCTTTGAGGACACAAACTATCTCCCCTCAAAACACGAGGTTATAATAAACTTTTACAGTATTTGGAAAACCAGATGCAACAGATACATTATTATAATATTCCCCCTTACTAATCATGCATTATAAATATGATTTGCTATTACTACATTTACTTTTAGTAAAAAATACTAGAAATATTAATTCTAATTTCCTAGATGGACTCTTTACAAGATAGTTTTCCATATATTTAACCAGGTTTTCTGTACTAAGAACACATTGAAATCTTGACAAAAATGAGTGTAAATACAGTTTATGATACGACTATATTTCTACTTACATAATATTGAAACCAGAGCAATCACATTTAACAAAACCAAAGTTTGATTTTTATATTTGTTGTAAACCCAAAGTACCTGGGAATGCACCACAGTAATGTCACCTGAGCTCCTGTGAGCATAAAAAAATTCTAACATTCTTTAATTTCCAGGATTAGATGTAGATGGCAGTGACTAGCTGGAAATATAATCTATAAACATAATTTAAAATAATTTTTACCTTACTGAATTCTTTGCAGCATTGATTATTTTTCCGTTCTGCATCTCTACACTGCTTAGCACAGTGATAATTTCATGATTCACAACTCTGGTTCCTTGTCCTTGTTAAGGACAGCAATCACCTTGTGATGTATAGTTACCCACTGAACATTAGTATGGATTAATAATAAATGTATTGATTAACGATTTCCTATCCATACTTAATATAATTTGACATTTTTAGCGTTCTAAAATACTCACATGTAGTATTAACATAACCTGTGTATTTCAGTAATATGTTTAATTCAGTAATACGAAATAATGCTGACAACTTTCCCATCATGTAATTGCACTACCTCCCTTGTCACTGCATGGTAATTCCAATTGGTGCACATTTGAGGTGCAACTAAAAACCTGTGTTTGCCTTTGTCCTGATCCTAACTGAATCACAACTAAGCCCCACACAAACACTTGTTTCCTTCCAGTGGGATGGGGATAGAATAGGAAGGACAAAGGTGAGAAATATTGTTCATTAAGACAGTTTATTAGGTAAGGAAAAGCTGCATATGCAAGCAAAGCCATCTCCAGGAAATTATGGCTTCATCACATGTAATGGTGATTTAGGAAGACAAACTCCACCACTCCAAAAGCAGCCCTGTTCACACACACTATTCTTCTCCTTCTTGCAGCTTTCTATGCTGAGCATAATGACATCAGGCAGGGAATATTCCTCGGTCAGCTGGGGTCAGCTGTCCCAGCTGTGTCCCTTCTCAACTTCTGGTGCACCTACATCCACCTCAATGATGGGGGTGAGTAAAAAGCAGAAAAAGTCTTGCACTGCTCAGCAAGAACAAGAACATCCCTGAGTGATCAAGAGTGTTTTCAGCACAAATCCAAAACACAGCCCCATGTGAGGTACTGAACTCTATCCCAGCCAAATCTAGCACAAGTAAAAAGTCTGTAAATTTCATAGGATTGGATTTGCTAACAGGCAATGGACAAGACACTTGATGAGCAGGTGTCACCCAAGACAGCTGAGGCTGAGCCCCACAGCAGCACCCAGGGTAACTGATGAGTGACAGCAGTGGGAAACTCCCTGATGGAAGGGATAAAACTCCCTACCTGTTGACATGACTTATCTAAAGAAGTTTGTTGCTGGTCCAGTCTCAAATTCAAGCTGCTCTGAAGAGGTTGATGAGGCTTTTCTAGCCCTGTATTTATTCTTCCCTGCTGTTCTTCCACATAGGCACTGTGAGCAACTAATTTAATTTTTATTTATGTCTCAATATTATATGGATTTTAATTACTATAGGGGATGTACACATGCTGGGAGCCTAAACACACGCCACAGGAAGGAGACAGTTAGGGCACATAAGGGGAGAGGAGACTGCCAAAGCAGACAATTCATTTAGAAAATGGAGAGAGGACATTTTCTAAAATGTGCCTGGGGGGACTTTACCTGACAGCCAATCGGGAGTATTATGTTAGGGAACATTTAAACTAATTGAATCACAGAGGCAGGCAATGGTTTGGGTTGGAAGGAGCCCTAAAGATCATGTACTTCCAACTGCCTGCCACAGACAGGGATACCAGCCTGGTCCTGAGCATACTCAGGTCCATGAGCCCTGATGGGATGCATTCACAAGTCTTGGGGAAGCTGGCTGCTATTTTGAGATCTGTCTTAGTTATTCTTTAAATATCACACAGATTATGGGAAACTTCAAAGGGCTGAAAGAAAGCATATCATTCTTGTCTTCAAGAACAAAGGTCTGGTCAATTACATCTTAATCCCTCAATCCATTAAGTAATGTAGCTAATAATCCTAGAAATCATGTCCAAGCCTACCAAGGACAAGATGGTTTTTGGGAGCATTAACCATGGATTTACAAAAGACAAATCATGCCTGACCAACCTCGTAACCTTCTTCAAAGGATTGGTTCCAAGAATGAGAGAAGAGGAGGATATAGCTTATTTTGAATTTTCCAAGGCTTTTGATATTGGGTTTCACAACATTATACCAATTAAAATTATGAATAATAATCTGATAAATAAACATACAATTTAAAATAGGTGAAAATAGATTATAAACTGGCTGAAATGTTTGCTTACAGGAATGTAGCTGGCAGCATGAAGCCAATCTGTAGACCAGTCACTAGTGATGTGCCCCAGGGGCTGATTCTTGGACCTCTACTATTTAATTTCTTCCTTAATGACCCTCAAAAAATTTGCTGATGATAAAATCTGGGAATTTGATGGCTGGTGATAAAACCTGGGAGTTTGACGGCTGATACACCAGAAAATTGGCCTGTCTTTCAGAGGGGCCTCAACAGAGTGGAGAATGGGCTAACAGGAACCTCATGAAATTCAACAAAGGAATTGAAAAGTCCTGCACCTGTACAGTACAGACTAAGAGTCAACAAGCAGGAAAAGAGCTTGTCAAGAATAGGCCTGAATATGAGCCAGACCAGCAATGTGTCTGTGACACAAAGGTCAACAGCCTCCTGGGCCACAGTGGAAGAGTTACTAGCAGGCCAAGGCAGATGGTTCCTCCTCTCTACTCAGCACAAGCAAGACATATCTGGAGTGCTGTGTCCTATGCTGGGCTCCCCAGTATAAGCAAGGCATGCTCCAGCAAGCCCAGTGAAGGGACAGAAAGATGACAAAGGGACTGGAGTAACTCACATTCAAGGAAAGGCTGAGCTGGGACTGCTTAGCCTGGAAAAGGCTCGGGGGGATTTTATCAGGCCTAAATTTGTACTGTGTGGATGGTCAAATCCTGAAACAGGCTGCCCAAAGAAGTTGTGGACACTCAATCTTTTTACTGTTATTGAAAACCTGACTGGACAAAGACCTAAATTCATTCTGTTTGAGCAGGGAAGTTGGATTTCCAGAGATGCCTCCCAGCTTCAAAGATTCTGTGATTTTATGAAAATTCATAGGAAAGTTTTGAAATTGCTGTTCTTTTGTATTTTATGCACTTTCATTATTTTTGATGAATTTTAGATTGTTCATAGTAGGCCTGCAGTGGCAATTCATTTAACTTGCCAAGTAAATGCCTTCCAAATTCAGAAACATTAAAAGCTGCACTGCTAAGTAGTAAGGGTTTATTCTGCCTGACCTCCCTCAAGATGTCTAACTTAGAAGCAGATCATAAATATGCACAGAAGAGCAGATGTCAATCCTTATGAATACATATAAATATTCATCAACTTATGGAATTTTTAGCTATCCAATGAGAGTTTTTACGTTTGAATAACACCAAGTTGGGCAGAAGTGTTCATCTGTCCAACAGTAGGAAGCTCTACAGAAGAATCTAGAGGCTGAATCTGTGGGCCAAGGCCAATTGTATGAGGCTCAACGTGGCAAAGTGCCAGGTCCTACACTAGGGTTGCAACAACTCCATGCAGTACTACAGGTTAGGGAATGAGTGACAGGAAAGCTGCCTGGTAAAGGACCTGGGGATGTTGGCCAACAGCAGCTGAACATGAGCCATTAGTGTGCCCAGGTGGCCAAGATCTCCAATGGCATTCTGGCCTGTGTGCCAGAAGCCCTAGGGAAGCGATTGTCCCTCTGTACTGGGCACTGGTGATGCTGGAACTTAAATCCTGTGTTCAGCTTTAGGTCCTTCTCTAGAAGAAGGACATAGAGGTGCTGGAGTGTGTCCAAACAAGGGCAAAAATGTGTGGAAGGATCTGGAGCATGAGTATTATGAGGAGTGTCTGAAGGAACTGGGGTTGTTTAGCCTGGAGAAAAGGAGGCCCAGGGGAGACCCCACAGGATACCCCAACTCTGAAAGTATTCAGGGTGAGGCTGGATAGAATTCTGAGCAACCTGGTTTAGTGAAGGGTGTCCCTGTCACTGCAGCAGGTTGGAACTCGTTGATGTTTAACATCCCTTCCAACCCAGGCCATTCTATGATTCTATGATATCACTCTCCGTAGCTTCCTGAAAGGAGGTTCTAGCTAGGTGGGTGGTGATCCCTTCTCCCAGTTAACAAATAATAGCAGCAAAGCAAATGGCCTCAAATTTTGCCAGGGGAGGTTTAGATTAGATATTAGAAAGAATTTCTTCACAGTAAGGGATGTCAAGCATTGGAAAAGGGTGCCCAAGGAAGTGACTGTGCCACCATCCCACAAGTATTTCAAAGATATGTAGATGTGGACATGGTTTAGTGGAGGACTTGGCAGTGTTAAGTTAATGGTTGGAATTGGACATTTGTTTCATGTTTGAAAGAGAAGTTTAAAACTTTTAGGATGCTAGGCCAAGTGAAGAGCCAGCATTCCTAAAATCCCATTCCTAAAATCAATTACAATGCTGAATAGAGAACTGAATCCAAGCAAAACAGTCATAGCCCATAGTTATGAAGGAGATAACTTTCTGACTACTTTAGAGTCTGACAGTTAATTTAACTATTGTAGAAGAACTCAGATTTGTGCCCTGTACTTAAAGCTATCTGGCTGCATTGGGTTTGCTGCAAGGTTTTGGTTGTGGAGGTGCAATAGGGATGTTTTCTCTGAGAAAGTGCTGGAAGCTTCTGTGTCTGACTGAGGCAATGTCAGCTGGCACCCATGCACATAGTAACTTATTTAGTCAAGGGAAAAAAGGTTATTGCACACAAGCAATTACAGCAGAGAAGAGAAGAGTGAGGATGTCTGAGAGAAACAGCTCTGCAGACACCAAGGTCAGTGAGGAAGGAGGGGGAGGAGGTGTTCCAGATGCCAGAGCAGAGATTCTTCTGCAGTCTGCATTGAAGACCATGGTGAGGCAGCAGTGCCTTTGCAGCCGATGGAGGTCCAGGATGGAGAAGAGATCCACTTGCAGCCCCTGGAGGACCTCACACACAGATGGATGCCCAAAGGAGGTTGTGACCTCATGGGCAGCCTGCACTGGAACAGGATCATGGCAGGTCCTGTGAACTCATGGACAGAGAGCCCACACTGGAGCAGGTTTGCTGTCAGGACTTGTGATCCTGTGGAGGACCCATGCTGAAGCAGGCTGTTCCTGAACGACCCCATGGAAAGGGGTCCGTGCTGGAGCAGTTTGTGAAGAATGGCAGCCTGTGGGAAGGAAGTTGCAAAAGTTCATGGAGAGCTGTCTCCCATGCAAGGCACCCCATGTTGGAGCAGAAGAGTGTGAGGAGTCCTCTCTGTGATGAGGAAGGAGCACCAGAAACAAGGTGTAATGAAGTGACAATAACTCCCTTTCCCTATCCCCCTGCAGTGCTGGTGAGGGGGGAGAATTGTGAGTACTGTTAAACTTGAGATATAAAGGAGGCTTAGGGGGAATTTGGTTTTAAGATTTTCTTTTACTTGTCATCTTACTCTGATTTGATTGGTAATGAATTAATTTAATTTTCCTAGATCAACTCTATTTTGGCCATGATGCTAATTGCTGAGCGATCTCTGCCTGTCCTTATCTCATTCCACAAGACTTTTGATGTATTTTTATTACTCTGTCCAGCTGAGGAGAGAGAGAGAGAGACAGAGTGAAAACTGCATCTGAACCCTTGGAAACTATGACATACCTCACAAAGTACCATTTTTTTCAAGTTCTAAGGTATATGTGAAAAATGTTCTAATCAGCCTGTCCGGAGGTTGATGTCTTGTGAAATTAAAGGTCAATTATTTTCTTTCCTGTTCAAGCAGCTGGCCGACTGTGTCTCTGCCTTCGTGTGCATTAACAAATTCACATTAAGTATTGTGGGAAACATTAGGTAACCCTAATATATTTCATGGTCTCCAGCCTGCACAAGCCTTCTGCAGAAACCAACAGGAGACTGATTGATTACACATTCATCAGTAAGAAACTCTCTTTCTCAATCCTCTGTAAATTTTAAGGGATTTTCTGTCCCAGCAGTTCCATTTAATATAACCTGTGCTATGAGTTCTCAGGCTTCCAAAGGACTGCCCTCATAGCCAAAGTGTTCTTTGTTAGCTATAGGGTTATAGTCCAACCTTGTCCAGACATCAGAGAGAGTCTCAGAACATTCAGATATGTATTGCTATTGCATCAATATAAATCGTATCTCTCAACTGATTTCGGTACTCTTTTCCAAATATTTCATTCTAGACATCTCCTCAGAGTTCTGTGCACAAAGTAATCAATATCTTTATGAGAAAGCTCCAAAGAAATGGAAGGGGTACTTATGTGTGCAGTATTGAAAAATCTCTTCTACTTATAGACAAGAGCTAATAGATGAGGCTCTACAGGAAAGAACTTTTGCTGAAACTTAGCCTGCAACCTGAAGTAATCCTCTAATAACAAACTTAGTGCTTTCTCAGAATGAGAAAGCTTCTAGATCACAATTACTTTAGGAGATGTCCAGCAGTATTTAATCTCAATCTTCCAAAGGGTTTGGAAATATGCCTATTCTTCAAAAAACAGATATTCTTAGAGAAAAAAAAATTATCTATTTATTCATCCTGAAGCAATGAGATGTCTGAGCACAAAGAAATGTATCATTGCTGCTGTATGACCGGCATGTTAAAAGGATTTTGGAGGGGAATATGTCAGAGCATATCATATTTTTAAGTGATGTATGTCAGCTACAGAATATATTTAAGGCTTCAGTGGCAGCAACAGAACCAAATCTAATCCTGCAGGACAGAGAAGGGACACAGATTTTTACCTGTAGGCGACAATATGAAGATGACAGTTTTAGATTAGACTTAAAAATGACCCATTTAGCAGAAAACTTTTGCATAAGGAAATTCTTGGTGTGCTTAAATCAAAGAATAACTTAGACACACATGAGATCTGTTTCATTTGGGATCCGAAAACCATTCCCACCGTTGAAAAATTAATCAAGACATTTTCTTTTTCTCTGAAATACTTACTATGTACTGACACTCACTTGTATGCCATCACTACAGTAAATAATGTTCATCTGGACTATATTTGTCTCATAGGCCTCTACCTCTTCTTGTAAATGTTCTTATTACGTGGTTAGTTACTTTCACGTAACCTAGTGAGTCTGATTCTTTCAAGAGATGCTTGACACAAGTCAAAACAACTTCTTGATCATATTCAGACTAGAATATACAATTACAGACCCTTTCTGCAAAATTAAGTGCCTTCCTGATTTTAGTATGAAAAAACAAACTCTAAAGAATGTTAAATACACTATATAATCAGTATTTTTAGATGATTTCCAAATTGCTTAAAATGCACATATGTATTTTGTAGACAAAGTGTAGAACAAGCATTGAAAATAGAAAAAGTGGCACATACATGAGAATGTATTGAGGTAATTTTATTTTACCTAGCATTTTCTAATCTTTTATACAGT
Organism: Nicator chloris; assembly: GCA_013400495.1. NCBI lineage: Eukaryota > Metazoa > Chordata > Aves > Passeriformes > Pycnonotidae > Nicator > Nicator chloris. The sequence continues at coordinate 18,579 of WAAE01023898.1, forward strand.
AAATATGTGTGTATATGTGTAAGACATTTTATTCTATGTTAATAGTGAAAGTTTGTGAGTAAACAGAATGTGAATTTCTGGAGGATCTTTAGGAAGTCCAGAGAATAATAAAATAAATACCCCCCAGAATGTAAATTAGGGAAACCTCTATTTGTTCCTACTGTTCATCTGCAGCTCAAGGCCAAAAGAAAATTACTTTATTCAGATCATTAGAGTTACACAGTAAGTCTGGTACTCCATGAACCACGCATTTAGTAACAAGTATTTGACCTCCAAGGATCAAAAAGCCTTGACATCTTTAGACAGAGATTTGCCTATTGGAAATGAAGCAAAGAAAAATAACCCCTTAGTCTATTATGCAGCTGCTTGAATACTCAATCTTTAAGTTAAAAAACAGCATTTGATGGACGTGCTAGCAATACCTGTAATGACAAACAGATTGAATTAAGATTTGATTTAAGATTATAATGAAGTACAGGCATTTAAAAATATTTGTGTAGATGTTGATCGTTGTTTTAGCTTTGAGTACAGGTGCTGTGAAACTTATACTGGTAAAACATTCTCCTTGTGACTGTTATAGAGATTCTCCGATCAAAACACAATTATTTTTTCTGCCTTTCTTGAAATTGTCTTGATGTATTCTCTTCTTAGCAGCATGGGCAGCATGAGAAAAGAAGATATGAAAGAGTTTTTCTGAAGTCATACTCAGATATTAAGTTTAAAAATTATCTGCTCTGTATATGTCTGCCTGTTAATACACTGATTTATTGCTACCCATTAGTACTAGCTACACAGCACAATTTCAAGAAATATGAAGGCTTTTTATGTAAACAAACTTGTGTTTTTAAAAATGGTAGACATTATGATATTTATGCACTGGAACAAAAGCTTGTCCACTATCAGTGGTAAGTGATATCAGGTAAGCCCTAATATTTTTCACACCAGATTAACATTTGAGGGAAAATGGTTTACTATGCATTACAAAAATTCTTAAGGCATTTGCAGCAACAGTTCTACTCTACAGAATTCATGAAATAAAATTTTGCTGCCATGAGACATACCACTTAGCTCAAATGTAGGGAAATGCTGAAGCAAAGTTGTTGAGATATAGAAGCCATTTAAAATCACAGAATTTTAGGAAAAACAAACCACCATAAAACAAATAAACAAACAAACAAACAAAACCCAAACTCATGAGTTGGAAAGGATTAATTCAAGACTCTCAAAAGAAGGACCATTTTAAAGGGAGGTCCCATTTCAAAGTTAAAACTACTTGGGGTTAGATTCACTCCCATTTTGAATATCTGCAAGAATAGGGATTTAAGAGGCTCTCTGAGTGCCCTGTTCTAGTGTTTAAACACATTTATTGTAAGTATATTTTCCTAATATCTAATCAAAATCTCTTTTGCTGCACCTTGTCCCACTTACATTTAATTTCTTTTCTTCTATTCTCATCCTGTTGCTGAAAACCACAGTAAAATCCTTCCTCAGTCTTTCCTTCCAAAAACTGAGGGAACATTTTTTCATTATCTTTCTGTATATCACATATTTCAAGCCTCTAATCATCTTTGCAGCCCTCTACTGAGCTTGTTTTGTTGTTTTGCTTTTATGTGTGTTTTCTAGTGGGAAATAAAAACTTGATGCAGGACTCTGAATTTACTTTTAGAACTGTCAAAGGCAGGTTACCTGCTGTCTCTGCTGTTGTTAAAGCACTCTATTATGCAATGGACTTCCAAGGTGAAAGCTCTCCTTGACAATTCATATTCACCTTGTTGTCCACAGGAAGCCCAGCTCCTTTTCTGCAGAGACAATTCTCAGACACTCAGCCCCCAGCTGCATGAGATTATTCATATATTTGCCTTTGCTGGATCTCATGCGGCTTCTTTTAGCCCATTTGTGGGACCTGCTCAGGTACTTTGTGACTGTTCTCACAGGCTTTGTTCTGAACAACGATGCTTTTTAAAGGTGCATCCTTACATGCCATAAAGATCATTAATGAAGGTATTGAATAGTACTGGCCCTGGTCTTCATCTCTGGGGAGAACCACTGTTAATAGTATCCACGTGGATTTTACACAACTGATCACAATCCAGTCAGTCCAGCCCTCCTGCCACTTTTCCATGTTGTAGGGCACCTTTCCAATGTGCCTACAGGAATATATGTAAAACACTTGATTAGTCAGGATAAACAGCTCCCACTGTTGTTCACAGAATCGGTTATGACAGAAAGCAGTCAGGTCCTCCAGGTATAATTTAGCCTTGGTGAATCTATGCTGGCTCTTCCTATCAGTCTTTGGTTTTGTCCAGCAGTCATGAGGAATGCACCTCACTCAAAAGAGAGAAGCAACAACGTGTTTTGCTGAGGGAAAATAATATAGTTCAATAAATTTGATGACATTTAAGACAGCTTAACAGCAGTTACCAGCATTCCATCTGTTCACCTTATTTACTGCATCAAAGAATGACACAAAGGAAAATCAAATTAGGTTTGAGTTAGAAAGATTTACACAGAGACCCTTCCATTGAGACACAAGGATGAGAGTGGATCCCTTCGCCCTCTAAACTTATCGACCATAGATGCAGCAGCATCCAGTCTTAGTCTCAAACTAAGGTTTATGGTTTATGATGAATGGAATTACCTATACAAAGTTTATGATAATATTCAGTAACTACATGGATTAGCAATGTTTCACTAATTCAGCATGGTATCAGTCACTCACTGAGGATCTGTCACAACCACCTCTGCCTTGCGCTAGGAAGAATCTCACAGCCTTAAGTAAGGGATCTCTAACCTTGAGAGACATCCCTGCTCAAGGACAAATATACTTGGTAAGCAGTACAGATGCAATTCAGGAAGAGCTCAAATGAATAAATGTTACCATCAGGAGGGCTTCATCCTGATGGTAATATTTATAGAATGAAGGAGCTGGCTGTTAGACAATAGTATAGACATAGAGATGTCTTTATTTTAGCTTTTGTATCTTATTCTGTACTTTAGTTATCTTGCGTTTTTGGACTTTGAAACCAACTTTCAAAATCTTTTTCTGAGGCATCTTTACTTCCTTGTATGTGAGCTCTCCATCTCATAGATTTATTCCAGTTCATGAGTCCTTTTGCTCATTATTCAATCCAATCCAAAGTATGGCTATGGATCTAGTGTATCCATCACAAGCCTCTAGTGACCCTATTTTAAAGTCCTTCCCAATAGGTTAAGAAGCCTGTTAGCAAATGCAGTATTTCTCCACCCATCAGGTGTATTCTATATCTCCCCAGTAACCCTAATTCTTCAGAGAGAGAGCTATAGTCAGAAAAGCCAAAGTGTGGTTTGAAATACCATGTAACCAACCAGGCACTGACTCACTGGATCCATCAGGTTATATGTAAGCCCTTCCCTTTGATGGAATTAAGATGTTCCTTAAGGTGCCATGTTGCATGCTTTATAGCCTATGAACTCCCTTGAGAGTATCACTGATGTCAGTGTAGATGAGAAATAAGACATAAGATGGAATTCAGATGAACCTCAGCAATTTCTCTTCATCGTCCCAGACTGAGCTCCTGACAAGCCATAAACTTCACAATACAGAAAATCAGTTTGGGAGATCCCTGCAGAATGATGTCTCCTGCTAATCCCATTTGCTACTTCCATTTGGTGCCAGTACATGGATCAAGCTGGGCTGGTCCAAATGTCTTCTCTGAAATTTCTTCTTCCCTATAAAGCATCATAGCTCTATACCTGTTTTAGAAGAGCACATCAAGAAGTGAACAGAGAAATATCTTTTTTTTTCAGAAATCACAAAATTTTTAGACACCCATTTTAGGAGAGTGAATCCTCCACTTGTTTAGTGCAGCCATAAGATGTCCATCCTTCTATCCGGTGTGACACATACTCACTGGGAGAAGCACTAGGCACAGCCCACAACCTGAGACCAGGACAGTTGCTGCAGCCAGGCCAGGGACTGTCTATTGTGGCACAGGACTGCCATAGTTGTGCCCTCTTTGTCAGTCCCCTCGAGCCTCAGGTGCTACCTCCACTCTGTTCCCTTTCACACAAGCCATTGAGGGCCATAGTCTCTCTTTGGCAGCCCTGTTTGCTGAACTCAGTATTTCTGACTAATTCAAGAACTGCTTTAAAATTTTATGCTGAATGCTTCATTTTTTGGCCTTTATATGTGCTTGTGGTGGGTTGACCTTGGCTGGCTGACAGTTGATCACCAAGCTGCACTCAGTCCCCCTCCACCAAAAGGATAGAGGGAATAAATATGACAATGGCTTGTGGATAGAAACAAGGACAGAAAGATTATTTCCAAGTACCACCACAGGTACCACAATCTCAGCTTGAGTAAAATAATTTCAGTTATTGACATTTACTTGTAAAAAAATAAGAAAGAGAGAAATAATAAGAAAAAAAAATACTAAGATTTTCTCATCAACTCTCCCTTTCTCTCAACTTCCCTCTTAACTCTTCAACCTCCTTCCCACCTGAGCAGTGCATGGGAAGGAGAATGGAGACACTTTGTCTCTGCTGCTCCTTTCTTTTCACATTCTTCCCCCACCCCAGTGTAGGGTATTTTCCATTGAATGCAGATACTCACAAACCTCTGAAATGGGTTTTTCCCATGGCCTACAGATCTTCAGGAACTGCTTCAGAGTGGGTCCTTTTCACAAGGTACAATTCTTTAGCAACAGACTGATCCAGCATGTATCCCCTACAGGAGAGGTTTCCTGACAAAAATCTGCTGTTTATGGCCTATTTTCCAGGGGCAACCGTTCCTACCAGGAACCTTCTCCACAGTGGACTCTCCATGGAGTCACAGGGAACATATGCCTGTTGTTGTGTGCTGTCCTTCATGGTCTTCAGGGTGGGTATCTGTTCCTCCTCAGTCCTCTGTGTGCTGCAGGGCAATCTCTTCTCTGGTATCTGGAGCACCTTCTCCCTCCCCACCACCCCATCTTCTTCACTGACATTTCTGCCTGCAGGGCTGTCTGCTGTGTCATAAATTTTTACTCCTCTCTCACAGATGTTGCAGTATTTTTTTACCCTTCCTTAAATATGTTATCACAGAGGCACTACCAACTTTGGACAACAATGGGTCTGTCTTGGAGTCAACTGAAACAAGCTTTGCCCAACATGGGAGCAGCTTCTGTCATCTTCTTACAGAAACCACCTCTGTAGCCCCTCTACTACCAAACCCCTGTCAGGTAAATCCAATACAGTGTCAAATATTCTGGTATCTTTCAGATACCACATATGGACTAGTGCTATCTTGTTCAGCTCTGCATAAGGAGTTCAAACCAGGAAAATAGATGCTAACTAAAATAAGAATCTTACCTGAAATGAAATAAGCTCACTGTACAGGTGTAAGAGATGGTCTAAGGATCCCTCATCTATGCCTCATGACCGTCATCAAGGACAGACACCCCGAGGACAGAGACTGAAAACTCTAAAGCCCATCATAGGAGTTTCCTGGCCTGGGTGAGGTGGGATGTCTGCCAAGTTTCACCTGCAGGTGTGTGATGCATTACCACAGGAACCTTGTGCAGGAACAATGGACAGCCCACGGTCGGACAAGCTGTGCTTGTTGCCTAAACCAGCGAGCGAGCCTGGACTGGCTTGGGCCAAAAGTGGCCCAAGGGCTGCAACTGTTCCCAGTGGAACAGACCCTCGTCATAAGACCCTCGTGATTCCCCCTCCTGTTTGGCCAGTGGCCACTTGCTTCGAAAAAGACTATAAAAGGACCCCTTGAGTCAACCCTATTTTGAGATCTCCCTGACAGATGAGAAAAATCTATTGGCCGAGGACCATCGAGGACCACGAGGATTCGTCTCTTTGATGGTAGCTATATTCCCCTCCCCCTCTTTCTCTTTCTCTCTCTATCCTTTTACTTCTTTTCCTTCCCTCTATCGCATATCATGATTGCACTCAATAAAGGTGCATTGCTGTTGAGCATACTGTTGTTGTCCCCTGCTGTGTCTTTTGTGCCCTGAGATGACTAAAGGAACCATCATGACCGCCGCTTGCATTAGCCGATTGTGACAACAGGACAGTGAACCTGTCAGCTATTGGTGAATTTTATTAGTTGTGGGGTCTATGCACACTGTCTTAGTGTACCAAGGAGAAACATCAGTGCTGTGAGATGTTCTCTAAAGTTACAAAAGTTGCAAACACAGAAAGAAAATTCTCCAAACAACACTAAAACTTCCAGATGTAGGGCAGATGAGAAACAAGATGCATAAACTAGCAAAAACTTGAAAGGCTCAATATTAATATCTTTAAAGCAGCTTGACATTCAGTACCTGAAGTTTACTATTTCACACACACCTATAGAAAAGTATGTCAAAATGAACTTTTTTATTTCTTGTTTTCCATATCGACATGAAAAACTCACTCTAAGACACTGTTATCAAGCATAATAATACAGTTCCTCTCCAAAACAATTGGGGAAGATGAAAGGCTTGGAAGAATAACTTTTGTTATGTATTGGTAAAAGTTACAGAAGAGTAGGGAGGCAAAGTTCACAGTTATGATATTTGTCTTCCCAAAAAACTGTTATGCATCACAGAGACCTGGTTTTGTGGACATGGCTTAATACGTGCTGATAGGAAATTGTGAAGGAATTCTATTTTGCTTTCTTTTTTCCCAGAACTTTTTTGTAATTTACTAAACTGTTTTTACCCCAAACCACAGGTTTTCTTACTTCTGCCCTTCCAATTGTCTCTTCCTATTCAGTGATGAGGGAGCAAGAAAACTGCTCTGTGAAGCCTAGCTGCCTGCCAGGGTTGACACACAAATTTTTAGTTGGCTGCATTAAGCTTTGAAAATTTGAAATGCTCATATCTTGCACAGACAAGAGCAGAGACTTACTTTCCTCCAGGTTCTCAGTGGGATAAGATACAAACAGCTATCTACATTGCACACAAAGAAAACAATTTTATATTCATTATAACAAATTTTCTGCATTCAAAGATGAGAATATCCCATATGTAATTATCCTCAATGTAATTATCACAGTGATTCCTATTATGAATGAGCAACTTAAATTATTAGGCAACAAAATGTATTTTTCCTTATGAATATAATTTCATGGAACAACATATTGTTGCATATTAGGACCTTTTGCAAAACCTTGCAGAATAGTTTCCTTCTCATCTCTCCCTATTATTTTTTTGTTCTGCTTCAAAATGCTACAAGAGGTACATTCCCAGTTTTATGGCATCAGCTTCTGGAGTAATGCATGTGGAGGTTACAGAGGAAAAATGTGCCCAGACTATGAGACTTTAACAAAAAAGGAATTTATACTTTCTTAGACTTTTAAAGTGTTTAGAATCATCATTTTGATTTGTTCTATTCCTTATACAGCAATATTTTGTCTATTACATCTTCTACTTTACTACCAGAGGAACTCTGATAAGAAACACATTAAAATCTAACATTGTATAGGAACAAGGAATTGCTAATTTACATCAAATTTAGATAATTTATAGTTTTCAAATCAACATATATATATGTGTGTATATAAATAAATAAACTATGTATGGTTTTAATAACAAGGAAAACAATCAGTCCAAGTACCACAAATATTTTTCATGTAGAAATGGGGGTTACCTAACCATTTAATAAATAAGTAATGTATAGACAACACTGTCATTTTAAACAAAGGAAGACAGTAAAAGTATAGAAACAATATTATGAATAGCTAAATAATTGTTATTTAGTAATGAAGGTTTAAGTTTTTAATTCAGCAATTAAATTGCATTTTTAAATTAACTCCTTTTTTTAAAATGCGCATGAGAAATCAATGCAGGATTACTGAAATTTTCAGACATTCTCCAGATTACAGATTCTTCAGCTCTATTTTGCTGTGGTACATATGGGGCTCCTCTAGAACTAAACAAATCACCATTCTCTAAATGACTTTCAACAGAAGGATAGTGAAGTGCTGTCCCTGTTTCACAAAAATGCCTACTACACAGCACTAGTACATTATTTACACCACAGGCTGTCAACCTACATTTCCTTCTGCACCTTTTTTTTTTTTAATAATGGCTTCTTTATTAAAAAAGTATTTCACTGCAATGCTGTTATAGTATGATTTCTGTTCTTGTTGCATCACATACTTCTTGTGAAAGAAAAATGTGTTAAATGGGTTCTGAAACACGAATTTTTTACCAGTTGCCATTTAATTACTTCTCATATCTGTATGCAGATTTTCATTTTGCAAACTTAATTCACTCTGAAACTGACACTCAATGACAGTATTTCTAGATAAATGAATATATCTAATCTGTAATGATTGATTTCATGCCAGTATCAAAAGTATTCGGAGAAAGAGATTCAAATAGATATATCACTGAAGTAAGAAAGACCCAGAAGGGAATTTTAGATTATCTTGTTATCAAAGACTGTTAATTATTATGTTAAATCTTATTCAGGTTTAAGCATGAACTTTGGAACTTCTGAGTTTTAGGAAGTCACACATCTTTATGAAAGAAGTCACTCTGATAAGATAAGAGAAAAAGGAAGCTGAGAAACCAGATAGGTTCCAGCACACCTGGAAGCTGGCAAATGATGTCCCTATTTTCAAGAAGGACAAGAAGGAGGACCACAAAAAACTACAAGCCTGTTAGTCTCATTTCGATGCCTGACAAATTTATGGAGAAGATAATTCTGTGAGGTCTTGAAAAACACCTGAAAGACAATGCAGTCAATGGTCACAGCCAGCACAGCTTCATGAGAAAAAAGTCCTGCTTATCTAACCTGATTTCCTCTTATGACGAAGTAACCACTAAATTGATCAAGGGAAGACAGTTGATGCAATCTTTTTGGATTTCAATAAAGCTTTGATACTGTTTCTCACAGTCTCATTCTGGACAAAGTGTCCAGCACACAGCTGGATAAATATATCATGCCATGGGTGAGCAACTGGCTCAGGAGTCAGGCATAAAGGGTTACAGTGAATGGGAAAACCTCAGACTGTCCTGTCACTTGTGGGGGTTCCACAGGGCTCCTTTCAACATCTTCATTAGCGACCTGGATGCAGGACTTGAAAAAGTACTAAGTTTGTGGATGACATCAAAAACAGAGGAGCTGTTGACTCAAAGGCAGAGAGGCCCTGCAGAGAAACCTCAACAAATTGGAGGCCTGGGCAGTCACCAACCATATGAAGTTTATCAAGGAAAAGTGTCAGATTCTGCACCAGGGATGGGGCAACCCTCGATCCTTGGAAAGACTGGGGAGTGAGATGCAGCAAAGCAGTGTCGTGGAAAGGAACTGGGGTTTGTGGCCTATTGCAAGTTGAGCATGAGCCAGCAGTGCCCTGGCAGCCAGGAGGGCCAACCCTGTCCTGGGGGTGCATCAGGCACAGCATCAGCGGCTGGTCAAGGGAGGGGATTGTCCTGCTCTGCTCTGCACTGGGGCAGCCTCACCTCGAGTTTCAGGTGCCACAATATGAGCAAGATATTCCACTATTAGAGAGCACCCAAAGGACAGCCACAAAGATGGTAAAGGACCTTGAGGGGAAGCCATATGAGGAGCAGGTGAGGTCAGTTGGTCTGTTCAGCCTGGAGAAAAGAAGATTAAGGACAGACCTCATTGCAGTTACAACTTCCTCATGAGGGGAAAAGGAGGGGCAGACACTGATCTCTTCTCTGTCTGGTGACCAGTGACAGGACCTGAGGAATGGCCTGAAGTTGTGTCAGGGGAGGTCTAGGCTGGGTATTGGAAAGAGGTTCTTCACCCATGCAAAACAGCATGAAAATGTGGTTGTATTTTGTGTAGAATGGAACATTTTTTGATCTGGAGGTGGTTGTAAAAGAGAAATAAAAAAAATCCATACCTTTTGAAAATACCTTATTTCTCAAATAAGTAGTTTTTGTCAAAGACAGGAAAATTCAAAATTGAACATGGATGTTCCTGTATAAAACATACAGCTTTTTTTTCCTCAAGTTAAATATTGGTCAAATCAAGCACTGTTGAGAATTTAACATCTTAAAGAAATTTACTGATCTGATTTTGGCTACTTGAGAAAAGCGTTTCAGATTTTGAGTAGTTTATGACTTCACAATGGGACATGATGCAAAAATTCTCAACTTACGATTTCTCTCAGGGATGCTAATGGGTCAAGTGTTGGCCTTGCCCTTTATTTTGGAGAGAAAATTTTCTGAAAAAGATAGATATATAATTTTATATTTTAAGTAAAACATACCATCTAACTTATACCATCAACAATGCAATTACAAAATGAGAAGCAAGTCTTATGACTGGATGTAGATTCTTGTTTTAATCACTTGATTCACAGAAAAATATCTTAATTTTCATGATGCTGTGATTCTGTTGTGGACATTACACTTGAAATAAGATAGTTCCTTCAAAATAAATTATTTCAAAACAAAAAAATGTGATCTCTAAAAATGAAAAAAAAATCTTTAATTTTGTAAAAAGCCTGAAAATGTAACTTTAAATTACTTGTAAAATGTTACAGAAGAAAAAGAGAATAAGATCAGAGTACAAATCATTCTTCCAAGATGTCAGAAATGATAACTTCTATGTATAATGTTTTTTCTCTTTGATCTAAAAGAAAAAATAGGAAATCATGAAGGGCAGGTCAGGTCTGTTAAAGACAGAAAGGGAAATAAATTTGATCAAATGGACATTTCTGTTGAACAGGAAGTTTCTCTCTGAGAAATTGACTCAAAAATGGCCATGAGAAATCAATACATAGTGGGAAGTATTTAAAATTAAAGAGCACTAGAAAAATGTAGTTGACATAGGGAAAGAAAATCTGCAAGTCTGGAGGTGGATGGCAATGAAGGCCCCTTACAAAAAGAATAAATAATCCAAAAATCTTCTTTTTTAGATTATGATCAGGAAATACAATAATTCAAATAAATGCAAATACTAAAATATAAGGTTAAATTATGATACAAAGTTATAATGAATTATTTTATAACATGGTTTAAAAAAAGACTTTTTTTTAAATGCCTGCAAAGATAGTCAAAAAGAAAACAGAGTCAGGAAAAGGAGACTTAAAAGAATTGAAGATTGCTTGAGGAAACTTAAGTTAAAAGGAGTTTAATGTAATGATCATAATTTGAAATATTTTGCTTAAATTGATTCTAAGTAGAAATCTTATGCCTAGCTTTCATATTGAAATTTAGTAGGATTTTTGATAAAAATAACTCATTAAGAAAGTTACTTTGATCAGTTCAAATCAGTAATCAAGTATTAACTGTAAATTAAATCAGAAATAAATTTTAAAGTAAAAAATATGTCTGTTATATCTGTTTACCATGTAAATATCAGTATATAGAGGAATTCAAAATGAGTCAAATCTCTTCTGACTTGTTCCTGAAATATAAAAGACAGGTACAAATTCAAAATTAGACAGATAATACTGAATAATAATCTAGCAGAAAAATCCTTTTTTTGTCATCTGACTCCTGATATGATCAGATTATTGAGAGATGCCTCTGCCTGAATCAAGGTGCAAATGAGGCCGTATGTTGAAGTCAATAATATGGATTTTATTTAACAGTAAATGTGAGGGAGAGAGATGGAAATAAATAAGAAAGAGTCAGGGAGAGGGAGGGGAGATTAGATAGATAGATAGATAGATAGATAGATAGATAGATAGATAGATAGATAGATAGATAGATAGATAGATAGATAGATAGATATACATATATATATATATACATATATATATATATAGAGAGAGAGAGAGACAGAGACAGAGAGACAGAGACAGAGAGAGAGGGAGAAAGAGGAGATTAAGCAGAAGATAGCTCCCACACAGAGATCCAGAGGCATCCCATTGGTCCTCCTTCACTCTGAGCTTCTCAGTAATGGGGATCTGAGTCGTACATGCAGCTTCCATAATTTTGAATCATCTTTGTTTGACTGGTGATATATATATATGAACATTTGCTTCCTTTCTTGCAGTGGGAATTTTTGTCCAGATACACCAACCAGGATGTACCAACCAGATCTTACATCCACCAGGTTTGAAATAAGCTCCTTCCTGGCATAAATTACTCTTGTCTATACTCATTTTAAGTTGCTGCTGTGATGTCTTATCTTATGGCAAGTTCCTTCTGTGGCCTTCACAGTGCTTTGAGAGAGGCAGCTGTATATTTTAAGTCTTTGTAGCTCCACAGAGAACATTTATGCCCATTTACACCAAAATCTATGCTATAAGTAGTCAAAAAAAAAGAATTAAAGGAAATAGGGCTCTTAGAGAAATAATATGCCTGTGACAGAGGAGTTTTTGAAATTTTTTAACATGCCTATTAATTAATAAAGCAAGAACTTACATGCAGGATACACAGATTTGGGTCATACAATAAAGTTTATTATAGAAGAAATCTCAGAAATTAACATCACATTTTAATTTCTTGATAAGGAATTTTTAATAAAAGGTATGAAAAATAGTAAGTTATTGCTTTTGTTTTGCAACAATGTGATTATGAGGAACAAAAACTTATGCACAGCCTTATTTAATATGCTTATTTATGTTCTGGGAGATTTACAGGACACTGCTTGAATATGATTCATAGGTGATGGTACAATAAAAGACAGAACATTTACAAGAAAGATAAATTAACAGTTCCAGGGAAACTAGATATATGATCACAGATTTCTAATGTAAGTAGCACTAAGTACAAAGTATTAAACAAATGCAATTCATACCTCACAAAATTAAAGGCATTATAAATTATTTTTAAAAATTATTCAAGAATGTAGAAGGGATATTCTGGCAGTATTTTTAAGGATTTAAGAAAAAAAGACATTAACAAAAAAATATCGAGAATGAAATCTACATTTCCTGGTGACATGGTAGAAATTCCATCACTTGAAATATTTCGGAATAGCCTAGGAAGAATAGTAATGAATGCACAATAAAGTAAAATTAGTAATTGTGAGGTAAACTTACTTAAATTTACTTTTTTTAAGCTCAGATTAAAATGAAAATCAATTAACTGAATAATTTGTAGGTACTTCCTTTTCACTCTCATCTACATCTGTTATAACACTAGTCGGTATAATGCTTACTTTGGTAGACATATATTTTATTGGTATATATAGTATAAAAATAAAAGGCACTTATCCAGTCAGTAATTCACTGAAATCTTATTTTCTTTCTTCTGTCAATTAATTATACAACATTCACGACTTTTAAACAAGATGGCTCAAAATTTTCCATCTGTCATTTATCTATACGCAAGATGTTAAAATCTCAATATAGCATCATTAAAATGTGAACTTTTTCTCTTATCAGAAAGCCACTATTGCATAACATCTTGAAAGCTTGGAGTTTTGTTAAACATACAGAATCACAGCTTGTCAGAATCACCAACTACCACCTGGGACATAAAGAAGAAACATAAGAAAAGAAAACAAAATGTGCAAATTTTACTTCTACTCAGAAGTTCTTTTCTAATGATACTTTGATGGCTTTAACTTTGGATTATAAATTTTGCTTAACACTTTCAATTGAAAATAAAAGTTCTTACTAAATATATTGAGTTTTTGTGGCCATGAAAAGTTTCTGTTGGGCTGAATAATTAATATGTTGTTTATTTTAAGATTGTAAATACATCAGGAAATTTTTTTCTCCATATCAGAAAATCAATCAACTTGCCAAACTTAAACCATAATAGACTTAAAGTTAAAAAGTTTTCAAAACAATTTTTGAATGGAAAGAAACATATCACAACAATATTAGCACAAGAAGGTGAAGGGAAAAAGAAAGATCAAAACAGTAAGACTGCCCCCAGTTACTGTAATGCAACATGAAAAGGGCGTCAAAAATCTCACCAAAAGGTTGTCAAATATGTCTTTGTTGTCATTAAACAATAGGGAAAAAGAGTACACCTCCTGAAGTGCAATCTCTGAGTGTGAAGTAATATTTATTTATTCTTATAAAGTGGAAACATCACATAATTTAAAAAAGTAAATTATTATTAAAAATATTTTACAGGTAGCGAGTATTGTATGAATTAAACTTTTAGTGAGCTAAGTGATGAATCACATTGTTAAGTGAGCACTTTATGCAGCATAAACTCAGGGCATTGGCTGGCTGTAATACTGCTAACCCTTTGTTCATGATGCAGAAACTATGGAATGACACTGAAGATTTTTTAGCAGGTACAGTATACTGCAGTTTTGTTCTGAAAAATATTTAGAAAATTATGTACATGCATTTGATACCAAAATCATTAAATACTGAGAACTAATAAGAGTTCAGTAAAACAAAGAGTTATTACTTTTTTTTTTCATTTCATAATGAAGCAAAAACTCTCACAAAAACCCCTTACTTGACTGAGATATTTCATTATTGAAAGTCATCCAGTATAGACAGGTTGTTCAGCATGTTTTAGCTCTCTCTTTTTTTAACAGTGACATCCAAAGGAATGTGAAGAAGAGAATATATGGTTTAAAATTCTGATGTTGATTTACAGTCACTACTTCTGCTGTCTGCATGCAGGAGATCAGAGGAATGGTTGACTGGTTCAAGACGTGGAAAATGGGTGAGGGAACAGGTGGGATGGAGCACCTTCTCATACTCTGTTGTGTAGTGAACGTGATAGAGGCCCACACTCTACTGGGGGCAATCAACTTCCTAGGACCACCATGAGCCCCAAAACGGTGCCAGGGACATTCTGGCATTGTGTGAAGTGTAGGCACAAGACTTTGGCACCGCAATTAGCATAGGCCAGCCTGGGAGGCCTGGAACTGATAAAAGATCAGCAAGATATGTGCTCAGAGTGATGTGCTCCACTACCCCGGCTTTGAAAGCTGCTGAGATCACACTGGTTCCTAGGGTAGTGGCTATCTGCTCTCTTTTTTTTCTCCTTCTCTTCTTCTGCATTATTCTTCTTGATATATATTGTAATCCTGAGTAAAAAGTCTAGTCGAAGCCATGCCAAGTGTATTATTATATTTGGATATTCTAAAGTTTGCAAACAGAAGTTGTTTGTTATTGAACCTGCAGTGTTTCTCCCATGAACCTCTCAGAGTATATCCAACTACCTTTCCCTTGAGAGTATATCCCTGTCAAGCAGGATGGTCCATTACAGTGAATTATCATTAAGTGCAATATCTTTTAGCAAACACAATGTTCAGACAGCAAAAGGTATTCAAAAGAGATCCAGAGTTAGAAATAAAGAGGAGTTATGGTGTTCCAGGTACCTGAACCAATGAAACTTATTGGTGCTGCCTCTCTAAATATCTTTCCCACTCTGCCCAAGACCCAATTTCAGTGCCATGGGATCACTATGTCCTGTCTCAGAGATGCCACAGCAGAGCCAGCCTCCATCTTCCTGCAGTCCTGCCATGCCTGGCCATCAGACCTGGTGATCATCACACTCTCAGGAGCTTAGCTATGAGACCAACTCAGCAGAAAGTTATGTCCTCTGCACTCACCAGAATAGATGGCAAACTAGACAAACTTACACAAAATGTGCAGTCATCCAGATCTCTGTGAGACGTAGCCTTTAGTAGTAGTGAATGACAAGAATAAGAACAGCTATGTGAGTTGTGACCAAGTGGATGATCTGATCAGCCTGGTGACAGAGCTACAGGAGAAGCAGAAATGTTAAGAAGCAGCAGGGAGTCTAAGAAAATCATTTTCTGCCTCCCCTAAGACAGAAACAGGAATAACCACCAGAAAAAAAAGCCAAGACAAAGAGGATCCTATATCATCTCCCCAAGAAGCAGAAGGCTGTAGCTTAAAGGTTAGGAATGAATGGAAGCAACTCCATTCTTAGGGCAACAGGCAAACCCTAAGTCAATCTCTAAGTCGAAGCATCTATAAAAAAGATGTTTAAATGTATCCATGAAAAAAATAACCTCCACCTATAGAAGGACCTCACATCAGAAGAGAATCTTTCAAAGAGTTCTTTTGTCTTGACAAGTGGCTGAATTCAGGTGAGTAAGACAAGATGTATATTGCAAATAACCTTGCAAATGAAATCTGACAGTTCATTTATCTGTCACTTCTGATCATTTTACAAGTTTATTGTGAATATTCAGCATTTCAGTTGCAATTTATAACAATCACAGACAATGGATGGAACCAAAAGGAAAAGTACTTTACTTCCGAGATATTTGAATGAGACTAAAACACAGAATAAAAAAACCCATAAGGTTTTTCTTAGACCATATGTTCCAAGCTAGTGCTCTTGTCACTTAGAAAAAACACATCTTTTAACTAGATTGATGAACAGTTTAAGAGCGATCAATCCTTATAGACAGGGAGTTATGTCAATATTGAAGAACATAAATATCATTTAACAGTCATTCATAGCATCCAGTCATATAGCAATTATATTTTTATAATATAGGGACAAATGTAAATAATGCATATATTTTCTATAACACAATCTAATCAAAGATTAGATAATTTTTAAAGAGCTCTCAGTTAATCATCTGGTTTATATGTCTTACATCCAATATCAGTGATTTTTAATATAGTGGGTTTTTTCTAATACTCCACAGCAGAAAATAAAAAAAGTAGTTGTATACATCACCAAATATCAGAGAGCTTAATTAATGGAGTAACACTGTGCTTTGTTAAAAGTCATATTTAAAGAGTCACTTCAGCTCTGATGCTGGAGTAGTGTTGCTCTTTCTTATATTGTGCCACCCAAAACTGTCCCCAGCACTTGAGGTGAGGCTGCCTCAGTGCAGACCAGAGCAGGACAATCCCCTCCCTTGCCCAGCTGATGCCTGATGCCCCCCAAGGCATGACTGGACCTCCTGGCTGCCAGGGCACTGCTGACTCATGTTCAACTTGCCACTGACCAGTACCCCCAGATTACTTTCCACAGCACTGCTTTCCAGCGTCTCATTCCCCAATTTATAGACACAAGTGGGATTGCCCTATTCCAGGTGCAGAATCTGGCACTTTCCCTTGTTAAACTTCATGTGGTTGGTGATTTCCCAGGCCTCCAATTTGTCAAGGTCTCTCTGCAGGGCCTCTCCTCCCTGAAGTGAGTCAACAGGTCCTCTGTTTTTGGTGTCATGAACAAAGTTAATGTTCTTTTGAGTCCTGCGTCCAGGTTGTTAATTAAGATCTTGAAGAGAATTGGTCCAAGGATAGAGCCCTGTGAAACCCCACAAATGACCAGCCAGACTGATGTTATCCCATTTACTATAACTGTTTGTGCCCAACCTGTGATTCAGTTGCTCACCCATCACATAACATGTGACATTGTCCAGAAGGAGACTGTGAGAGACAGTATCGAAAGCTTTGCTAAATTCCAGAAAGATTACATCAACTGGCTTTCCTGGATCAGCTAGGTGTGTTAGCCTGTTATACATACAAATCAGGTTTCATAAGCACAGTGAAGAAAGAAAAATAATTAAGAGATTCCTAACCCACATTTGAGATACTAGTTGCTTCTCTAAATTAATAATCCTTAAGATTTCCTGGCTTCCTAAAAATATTATTTCAAACTATCCCTAGAGTCTACAGTACAACTCAGTGTCAGACCCTTGAGTGCACCATCAGTTCCCACAGCTCCTGAGAGAGAGCTTCATCCCCAAAACTTCACATGAACAAAGACATTACAATGGAATTAAGCCAATTCAGACAAGAGTCAAGGTAGCCAAATGAGTTTAAAGTTGACAAAGATCTAAGAACAAGCCAGGATGTCAAGTTTGCCAAGTAAGGTCTGAATTTAGGATCAGGGAGGTGTATGGCCAGGCACAGGTAACCTGAAATGAAGTTCAAGCAGTGTTCAGGGCCTGAGGGTAAGGGCCTGAGGAGAGAGGAAGCCTCAGATGAACCTTTTCACATCTCTCAAAAGAGGAAATGCAACAGGGCTGGCTTTGAGCACAGCCAGCAAACATCTCAGACTATGATTTAAAGATGATGCAGAGCGTCCTGCATGCAGAGTCACACTGTTGTCAAAAATCCTGCAAGTTCTTGTAAGAAGAATCTTATTCGTTTCTTGAAAACTATTGCTCTGTCTCACTGGTGAGCCAAATCTTTTTTTGTCTCACACTAAGCCATCAGAAAAAATTCACAGAAACACAGAATATTCTGAGTTGGAAGGGAACCATAAGAATAATTGAATCCAACTCCTGTCTCTGCACAAGACAGCCCCAAGAGTCACACAATGTCCCCGAGAGTATTCTTGAACTCTGTCAGACTTGGTGTTGTGACACGTCCCTTAGAAGCCTGTTACTATGCCCAATCAACTTCTGAGTAAAAAATCTTTTTCTAATATCTAAACTAAATCTCCCTGACACATCTTCATGCAATCTCTGCATGTTCTGTCACTTGCCACCCGAGAGAAGAGATCAGTACCTCGTCCTTTGTTTCCTCTCACACAGAAGTTTCAAACTGCAATGAAGTTGTCCCTCAGCATCCTGGAGCTACAGATTGACCGCATCCGCTCCTCATAGAACTTCCCCTCAAAACCCTTCACTATCTTTGTTGCCCTCCTTTGTACACTCTCTAATATTTTCCTTATATTTTGGTGCCCAAAACTGCACAAAATATTCAAGATGAGGCTGCACCAGTGTTATTCCTTCTAACCTCTCTCATGTCTGTGGACTGAGCATTTGCAAACAGCAAATTGGTGAGCCAGAAAGAGTTTTGGAAATTCCTAACATGTAATCAGATTTCTGTAAAAAGGTGTCTGCATGAATAGTCAACTATTATGAAATAATCTTGAGATTAATGCAATTTTGGTGGTTTGTAAAAGCAATATCTTATGAGTAACTACCCTGAAATTATAGTTAATTCCTGAATGAATAAAGTATTTTAATATAGAACCATTGTCAAAAATTCTGAGATGTGAATTAATAAAACAAAGGCCTTTCAAGAAAAAAAGTCTTTTGGTGCTAGTAATATTAAAAATATAAAGTAGGATATTGTAAGTCATCAATACACATAGTAATTTTGGAAGAAGATATTGTTATTATTTCCTCAAGTTGCTGGGGGAGAGGATTATTTATAAAATAAAGAAAAGCAATTTTGCAATTACTTAAATATATGGTAAGCCAATCTTCTTGTGTCATTGTTTAACCCCAGGTGGCATCTAAGTACAACACAGCCACTTACTCACTCCCCACTCAAGTAAGGTCAGGGAGAGAATCCGATGGGTAAAAGTGAGAAACCTCATGGGTTAAGATAAAGAGAGTTTCCTAGATAAAGCAAAAGCCCCACACAAGCAAATCAAAACAGAATTCATTCGCCACTTTCCTTGGGCAGGCAGGTGTTCAGCCATCACCAAAACAGCAGGGCTCTGTCACATGTAGTGGTGACTTGGGAAGATAAACACCATCAATTGAATGTCACTCCCCCTTCCTCTTTCTTCCCCTAGCTTTACATATTGAGCATGAACACCGTATGGCATGGTATATGCCTCGGATCATTTGGGATCAGCCGTCCCAGCTGTGTCCCCTCCCAACTCTTTGTGTGCCCCCAGCCTTATCACTGGGGGTACAAGAAGAAAAGGCCTGGGTTCTGTGAAAGCACTTCTCAGCAGTAGCAGAAATATTCCTATGTTAGCAACATTGTTTTCAGCACAAATTCAAAACATAGCCCCATACCAGCTATGGTGAAGAAAACTAACTCTACCCCAGAAAAAGCTATCACAGCTTTGTTTTCATCAAATAATGAAAAATTCTTCCTTTAAAAAAAGGAATGCTTCCTTTAAAAAAAAATTTATTCTCTTATTTTTTTTAGTATTTTTCCTAACATACTTAACAGTAAATTTTTTTCATGTGCTATTATTTGCAAGTTTCTAGTCAGGCACTGTAGCAATGTGACTGCTATATTTAAAGATCTAATATGAGCTAATGACACCTCTGTGACTTTCTTTGTCCTGATTCTCATTATCTCAATGTTTTTAAAGATGTATTATAAACAAGCAAATTACAAGTGCATATTTTTTGTAATGTTGACTTCTATTTAATAAATGCCTGTTGCTATCATTGCATAAAAATATGTTCAATTGTAATAGTGTAAAAATATGATGAATTATAAGAAGGGAAGATAAAACTTTTCATTTTGTACAGTTTTTAAAATCTTCTCCCTACTGCGGAAAATTTTCCTCTCCAGCTTGAAAATAAAAGGCACATCCCAGTCCATAAGCATATATATATATATAT